>CM024756.1:33809073-34022322 GCA_014218235.1 Colocasia esculenta
AGATATTAAAAATTCTTTTCACAGTAAGCATATGACTTCTTTAGGATTAGGATTGGAATCTAGCACATAAGCTACACAAAACTGAATGTCAGTCTAGAAGTATTAAGGTAGAGCAGAGAGCCATCATACCTCTGTAGGTCTTTGGATCTACTGACTTACCAGATGGGTCTTCTTCTAGCTTAGCATTTATTGCAATGGGTGTGCTTGATGTTTAAGATTCTGATAGTCAAACCTTTTCAGTAGCTCCTTGACATATTTGGTTTGACTGATGAGATTCCTTCATTGTTTGGTTAACCTGCAATCCCAAAAATAATGTTAATCTCCCATCAAGCTCATTTCAAATTCATTTCTTCATTGATTTGAAAATTCAGTGCAAGGCCTTTATTGGTGGAGCCAAAAATTATGTCATAACAACATAAATTTGGACCACAATTATTTGATTTTTTACTATTTTTGTGAACAATGTTTGATCAACATTACCTCTAGAATATCCTTTTTCAAGTAAAAGGAACTCAAACGATCATACCAAGCTCTTGGAGCTTGTTTTAAGACCATAGAGTGCCTTATTAAGCTTGAAAACATGGTTAAGGATATTTTCATTTTCATATCCAGGAGGTTGTTCACAAAAAACATTTTCCTAGATATATCCATTTGAAATGCACTTTTGACATCCATTTGATAAACCTTAATTTCATGGAGGATGCAAAAGCAAGGAAAATTCTCACAGCTTCTAGTCTAGCTACAGGGGCTAAAGATTCTTCAAAGTCATTCCAAATTCTTGGTTATACCCCTTTGCAACTAGCCTAGCTTTGTTTCTAATTACTTCCAGATTCATTTAATTTATTTCTGAAAACCCATCTAGTACCAATACCTGCTTGGTCACTAGGTCTAGGTACTAATTCCCATACTTGATTTCTTTCGAATTGATGAAGCTCATCATGCATAGCATAATCCAATCAGAACTGGATAAGGCTTCATCAATTGACTGGGTTCAATTTGGGAAATAGAGCTAGTGAGTCTTCTTCAATGTTTTGCAAAAGGATGATCTGGTCCTAACTCTATCATTAAGGTTCAACTACCTGTCTAATGGTGTGTCTCTTAGAAACGAGGTTCAGAAATTACCTGTTGAGAAGTGCCCACTTCTGGAGCAATATTACCTGAACCACTTGAAGATGGTGGATGTTGTTCAGGTTTCTCTTTCAACGTTGGTAATCTCCTCAACGTTGGTGAAGAATCCACAATGAGGTCATCCCTCTTCATTGTCTTGTTTTTCCCTGCAAGATTTAGATCAATAGTAGTAAAAGGAATTTTCATCAAAGATAACATGTGGGGGTTTTGATCTTCACAGTTTTGGTTTTCAATATGTACACTTTGAAAGCCCTTGACACTTCTGAATAGCCAAGGAAGATAGCTTCCTGACTCTTAGCATCAAACTTGTCAAGGTTTCTTTGTTGTTATTGTGTACAAAGCACTTGCACCCAAAGTTTTGAAGTAAGCAAACAGTTGGCTTTTATTTTTCAACAATTCATAGGGGGTTTTTCTGATCTTGGTCTGACCAAAGCTCTGTTTAGGATGTGATTGGCTGTGTTAACAGCTTCAGCCCAGGGATTTGGGCAAATACCTTCCTAAGAGCATGGATCTAGCCATTTCCACAAGAGTTCTATTCTTTCTTTCTACAACTCCATTTGTTCTGGAGTTCTAGGTGAAGAGAACTGTGAAAGATTTGAAATTCAGCACATAGATCAGAAAAGATGTGTTATCAAATTCACCCCATGATCAGTTAAAATGATTTTTGATTTTATATGGATAAGTTGTTAAGATAGTGGTACAGAAATTCCTGAATTCAAGGCAGTATCACTTTTGTGGGATAGAAAAATAACCCAAGTAAATCTAGTAAATCATCAATGATTACAAATCATATCTCTTGCCACTTAAGCTTAGAACTCTGTTTGGCCAAAAAGGTCCATGTGAAGAAGTTCTAGTGCCTAGAAGTAAGTACCTCATTGAAGGTTTTAAAAGAGTTATTGTTTGTTTTCCTTTAGCACAGATCCCACAAAGTTGATTTCCAATTTAGAGATGATTCAGAAGACCTTTAACCAAATTCAATCTTAATAACTTATCCATTGTTCTGAAACCTGCATGGCCAAGTCTTTTGTGCCCAATCCATGCAATTTCATCTTTATTGCAACAAACACAGATTTTCAGAAAAGTTTTTTTAAGGTTGATCATGTAGACATTGTTTTCTTCTTTTCCACACGAATTTGATTTTGTCAGTTGATGAATCAATTATTTGCAAAAATCAGATTCAAACACAACCTTGTGACCTTTGTCACAAGTTGGCTAATACTGAGCAAATTATAATCAAGTCCATCAACTAACAAAACATTATCTACTGATTTGAAGAAGTTTGACCAACTTACCAGATCCAATGATCTTTCCTTTATTTTTACCTCCAAAGGTGACTGACCCTCCCTCCTTTTCAATAGACAGGAAAAATTGGCTCTATCTCCAGTCGTGTCGTGAACAACCACTATCAAGAAACCAAACATTGGTGTGTGGGGCACGACCTTCTGCACAAAGATCAATGAGAGAAGATTTTGGTACCAAACAGAGTTGGGACCATCAGTATGATTTAGCACAGATATCAAATCCTTCTCACCCAAATTGAGTGTTTTTAGATTTTGTTTTGTTACCTTGGTGTTTTTCAGCCTTCTCTGTTTGTTTTTCTTTTAGGAATGAAAGCACCAAGATCTTTGTTTTTTGTTGGAGGGGAGTTTTTATTTGAAAATTGAGTTCAGAGGAGGAGGTGGAACCATGGATTGTGTTGGTACATCCAGAAATTTGGATAAGAATTTTGAGGATAATACCAACAGGGATTTTCATACCATTGGTTCCAAGATTAGTCCAATCTTCTTGAAGTGTTCTTGGAGGTCCAAGGTTTTCATGGATTATTTCTTTTCCCTTTTCTTGTTTTCAGATTTTGTTTTGAATTTTTGGGGTGAGTTGTTTATGGTTTTTGGTTGAGCAGGCGACTTGGTACAGGTGTCGACACAACTGCCACAGAAGTCTCTTCTTGTGGACTAGTGCGACCTGTCAGGGGACTGTCGGACCTGATAGTCTTCTTTTGTTTTTGGGTTTTTGATTTGTTTTGAGTTGTGTTAGGGTTTTGTTTGCTGTTTGTTGAATTTCAGTGTTTTCCAGATTAGGACCTTGAAAATTAATTAGTGGTGCTTTCCCTTTATCTCACCAATTTGCTTTTGGGGTTTCTTCTTGTTGAATCCTAATCCATGAGATGTGGTTGTCATGTTGGATCCTAGCAATGCCTCTAGGTTATCTGGCCTTTTGTGAAGGTTTGGATAACCTCCTCCCTTTCCTTTAGCTGGTTTTAAGAGCTTCAATTTCTTCAATTTTCTGTTGTTTTTCTTGTTTTTCAATTTCCAGCTTTTCATTTAAGTTTCTGAATCTTGGGAGGCCTTTTGAGAGGCAAGTTTTAATTCATCAACAGGTTCAGAAAGATTTCTTTTCTTCAAGCAAATCTGTTACTTCAGATTCCATTCACAGATTCTATTGTTTGAAGATGGTTATGGTAGAGATTTTCAATTTTCTTTTTGATGTGTTATTTCTTTTCTCATTTTAGAATATCTTTCAACTAATTCTGCATACACATCCTGCCAATCTTCACACTATAATCTTCAAAGGAAGTATTTACCTTTCCATCTGTGCTGTGGCCATGAAGCAAACTTCCTCATTCTCTGAGCTTGAGGACTTCTTTTCTTCTTCTTCCTCACTTGTATCTTCATCAGACCAAGTGGCTACCATGGCCTTTGGCTTCTTATATTTTTAGAATCTCTTGTGCTTTTCCTTCTTATTCTCAGGACACTCTCCTTTCATGTGTCCTGGCTTGTTGCACCTATAACAGATAACATTTTCATCAGGTTTATGATTCTTATTGAATTGGAAGAGGAAGTGTTCTTCTTACCTGAGGGAAATTTCTTTTTCCCAGTCATTTTCCCTTTCCTATATTTCAAGAATTTCCTGAATTGTCTGGTCATGAGGGCATCTCATCCTCATTCGACTCAGATTCTTCAGAAATGTTTTATCCTGATTTTTATCTTTGTTGCTGAAAGAGGCTTTGAGTGCCATAGGCTTGGTCTTAATGATGTGCTCTTCATTTCTTTTTAAGTTTATTTCATATGTCATTAAAGATCCATCATTCATCCAAGGAAACTTGGACAAATCTTTTGAATCTTCCATAACAGTGGCCTGGTATGCCAAAGTGAAGAAAGTGAACGCAAAATCTTTCTTACCAGTCTGCATCAGTATACTCGTTACCCAAAGCCTGAGTCCATTGACTATCACCATGAATCTGGCAAACATTTCAGAAATAGATTATTAGATTTCATCATAAAGAGTTCATATTCTGAAACTAAAATGTTTGCCTTGGTCTCCTTGACCTGAGATGTTCCCTCATAGAGTATTCGAGTTTATCCCACATCTCTTGGCAGATTTGCACATAGAGATTCTCGAATACTCCTTGGGATGGACAGCACACTGAATCATGTTCATGGCACTATAATTCAGTGTAGCCTTCCTTATTTGTTCCTTGTCCAGTGTCTTCTTCTCCCTGGTTCTCATAGGGACCCACCTCTCAACTTTCCAGATCTCATAGTTTTGGGCCCTTAAAACACTTGCATTCTATTCTTCCAATAAGAATAGTCCAAACCATTAAGAATGGTGGCTATTTATGGAATGGCCTCAGTATGAAACCCTTTGAGTCCATGATACTTAAGTAAATGCACAGAAAAGGAGTTAAACAAGCAAACAAACAAACAAGCAAACAATCAAACACTCAATACTCAGAAACAAAAACTGCTCAGTTCAAATCAGATCGATGTAAACCCTCTCTGATACCAATTGAAGGATCGAAGTAAATGTGTGGAAAAGATCTAGAAGGGGGGGGGGATGAATAGATCTTAGCCACTTTTGCGGAAGCTTAACAATTTGAAAACTATTTAGAATCAGAGGCAATGTTATCAGTGAAAAACTACAGATCTGATTAGATTTGAGTGAGTTGAAAATTTAGATGTGAAGCAAGTATTGATGAGTGAATTAAATACGAATCCTATGCAAGCATTCTAGCGAATGAATCAATCAAACCACAGAAGACAAATGCACAAGGATTTTTAGGTGGTTCGGAAATCACCCATGTGATTCCTACATCCACCCCTCACAACCCGTGAGGCTTCACTAACACAACTGGCTACACACCCAAAGGGAGTACAACTCCAAACATCAGAGCATACAACTCACACAACCTCTAGAGAAAGACTACTCTAGAACACAAAGCAAGACTGCTCAAACCCACCCTGAGCTTACAACTCAGACTGAGCTCGACGGCTCACAACACCCTGAGCACAAATGCTCACACTGAAATTGCTAGACACAACTTAAAACTAAGATCCTCTAGCAATAGATCTAGTCGAAGTTTGAGAACTCTAAAGAGAGTATGCAGAAGTACTTGCATAATCCCAAAAGATATCTCAGAAGAACAGAAGAGAAATTAATTGAATTGAAAGTCTTCGTTCTTCGTGTACTCCCTTGTAGAGGCTTGAATTGGGAAGAAGCATGTGAAGCTTGAAGTCCAAGTCGATGCTCGGCAATCTGAGAAGTTGGATCTTCCTCGAATTCTTCACCAATGAAGTCTTCTACAGGATCTGCCTCCTTGGAATGCTTCAGAGGAATCTTCAGGACTCAAATTCCAATTCCCACACCTTGAATTGGTGGGAATGGTCTTCTTTAGAAGCAATGGAGAGCAGAGGAAGGAGACACGAGCTCTTCTGGCCGCCAGGAGCTCTTGGAGGCTCTGAGAGAGTTTTTGGTCCCTTTTCTTGTGAAGGCAGGCCAAAAAGAACCTTTTATACCCTTAGGATTCCAAAGATACCTTTTTGGGGTACAAGGGCACGCTTTCCTAGACAGATTCTGATCGCCCTAGGAGGACACGGGCAGCCATCACTTTTAGGATGAAAGTTTCCGTAGTGTGTCGACCTGCCCTGGTGGTAGTGTCGACACACTGTCCCAGATATGAGAAAGGCTGTTCTGGAAAGAGATCCCGTGTCGACCTGCTCTTGAGTGTGTCGACCTGCTGTCCCAATTTCTCAAACTGGCTGTTCTGGGAACTGGGGTCTAGTGTCGACCTGCTCTATGAGTGTTGTCTACCTGGGTAGGCTTGATTTCTGAAAAACTGCCACTCGTGTCGACACACTCTTGACATGTGTCGACACAGTCTCAACATTCTTATTCATTTTGTCTTTAAATCGGGTTGTTGTGTCGACACCATGATGAGTGTGTCGACACATCTTCTGCATAAAAATGTTTGTACCTGAAAAATAAACACATATATCATTAGTTAAATGATTTATCATGACTATAAATGATAATGTGATTTGAAAAATGCTTTTTGAATATGAACCTCAGGTATGATGTTTGTGACATGTTTCAATTAAATTGCTTTAAGAACACCTCTTGTCATCATCAAATAGGAGGGAAATGATATGAATTGCATTCAACCCAACACTTTGATCATACTGTGTGTGTGCTCGGCTATGAGCACTTTGTTGTGGTGTGTAGTGCATGCGCGCATACACGCGGGTTGTCTTGTCTCCGAGAAAAAAGGTGGGTTGTGGTTGTCCCTAGAAACAACAGTGTGTGTGTGGGTTTTTGCTTGTACCTGGGAAACAATCTAGTGTAAATCCTCACAGGGGTGTGGGACAGTGGACGTAAACGCACACAGGGGTGTGTTGTCAAACCACACTATAAATCTGTGTGTACTATGGTTTGATCCATACCTACTACATCCGTTTTATACACACTAGGTTAGTTGTTTTGTGTATATACTTGTTATTCCACTGTGCATCTAGCTCTTAATAGGTTTGCTTGTTTAAGTCTAATATATTCTGTGTGTAACATTTTATTGGGCATAAACCAATCACTCCTCCCGTGTTGGTTGTCCATCGCAACCCCTCATTTCAATTGGTATCAGAGCAGGGCTCTTGATCTTAAAGTGATTCTGTGTGCGATGGCCAGCAAAGGATAAGTGCCTGAGGGTCATTCTATCAACCATTCACCATACTTTGATGGCAATAATCATTCCTAATGGAAAAATCATATGCACGTCTTTCTCAGGGCTGAAGACTATGAGATATGAAAAGTCGTAAATATTGATCCTTATGAGTTGCCAGAGGATGAAGAAAGTGGACGGAGGATAGCATTACAAAATCCAAGACAAATTTTAGTGCCTTGAATATTTTGTAATGTGCTATTCATCCTAATGAATATTCCCAAGTTTCCATGTGCAGTTCAACAAAGGAGATGTGAGATAAATTGAAGCTTATCTATGAAGGCACATTAGAGGTCAAGGAGACCAATGCCAACATCTGGTCCATGAATTTGAGATGCTCAAGATCAACCTGGTGGAAATAATTTCTGACATGTTGCAAAGCTCTTCAACATCATCAATGGACTGAAGGCACTTGGGAAGAACTACAGAACACGGAGATAGTCCGTAAAGTTCTGAGGTCCCTCCCACCGGTGTAGCACACCAAGTCCACAGTCATTGAAGACTCCAAGAACTTGTCAACCATCACTGTGGAGGAGTTGATTGGGAGTCTCATGACATATGAGATCAACCTGAAGCAGAGGAGGCCGAGCAACCCATTCTCAAGCAAAAGGACGTGGCGCTACTACGAAATCCAAGGTATACAGCTTTGAAGAAAATTCCTCAAGTGAATATAAGGAGGAAAGTGGCCAAGCTAGCCCATAGCTTCAGAAGGTTTCTAAAAAAGAAGCCACAATATGTGTCATCTTCCAAAGACTATAAGGGGAAAAAACAAGCAAGAGGACTCTAGTACAAAAATAGAAATGATCTACTATGAGTGTCGAGGAATTGAACACATGGGATCTGAGTGCTCAGGATTTCTGAAAAAGTAAAACAAAATCAAGGCAAAAAAGCACAAAACCATAGTCGCCATATAGAGTGACTCTGACCAGTTATCATCCGAGGTCGAAGAACCCAAGAAGGAGGAGTGCAGTCTCATAGCTATTGAGGATGAATCTCCTAAAGTAAGCTTACTCCTGAGGGAATTGGATGCATGCATGACTTCTTCTAACTTCTACAATGAATATGGTCTTTCAAGAAAATCAACCTCCAACTGAGATAACCTTTTCAAATTTAGCACCTCCTGCAGGTTCACCATTTGCCTGTTTGCAGATTCCCATCTTTTACCGAAGTGCCCCATCAATTCTCTAGCAATTTTTATTGATGGTGAAGCTCACTGCCCTTCTCATCAATCAACCAGTCCACTCTGTTGCTCCCTCTTCTGATTATTGTTGAGGTGTGGAAAAGTTTGGTATTAAGATCTCCCTCCTTCAGCCAGGACACCCTTGATTTTTGTCTCCAAAATATTTCCTCTATGTGCAACAGTTCTGCCAATTTTTATTCATTTGATACCACTTCAGCTTCCTGTAGTGCATTCAGTGGTTTTTTGAGCTTCCACCAATTGGAGGTTGAGGATGGACTCTTGTGTTCGTCTAATTTGTTCATGAAGGTTGCCCAGAGTTCTTGTTCCAATTTCTTAGAGCAATTTTGTTTTCCTGATTTTCTCAACAAATTTTTTAAGGCCATCACCTCTTACATGCTGCCCCCAAGCTCTCTAATGGTCTGAAGACAATCTTCCCTTCCACCAGAAGTCTCCAGCTACAACCCAAGTGATAAGATTGTCCATGTCATTAATTATGATGTAACCACCCAAGTGCTAAGTATAGAAGTTGATGACATCCACTTATGTACAGCACATGAATGTTTTGTGCACAATTTTTATTATGCATTATGGTGAGCACATTTAATAGGGATGTCTCACATCAACATTGTGATATTTGATATACCTCTTATTCCTATTTTAAAACTTTTAAAAGTGAAGTAACACATTTTTCTAAGGGCACCCCCACTATTGTATTAGGCTAGTAATTAATAAAAATTCAAAAAAAGTACACATTTTAATAGGTGCAATAAATATTTTTCTATAACAGCGGAAGTGAACAGTAAAGGAGGGTTGAAGACGCAAGCAAAGAGTGGGGAAGCATATCACCTCTATGAAGTAACGGAGCATCAGTACATATATAGGCAATTTGCAAACTAGGTGCACTAGGCGTTTTAACTTTATACACTATAAGAAATCTTAGCTCTGCCTATGAAAGTTTCTTACAGTTCAGTATATTGTAAGCTATTCGTATGGATAGACATATCTATATCTATGAACTGTACGTGTCGTAAGGATATCAGACGAAGTTTGTTCATGAATTTTAAGATGTACTTATCCCTATGCCGTGATACTATAAGTATATAACAAAATCATTGACCTAGGAAGTGTGTTACAGTAAGTATATAACAAAATATTATTATTAACTTTTGCGCGCTCATCGAAATAAGCCCTCCTACGTGAAGATAGAAGAGAAAAAACCCCTCCTTCCCATGGCCTCCACTCTCCACTTTCTTGCAGCGACGAAAGGGGTTTAGGGCAAGCAGCGGCCCATAGGAAATTTGCAGCGGCAGCAGGCGGTGTCCGTAGAGAAGACTCGTGGCGGCGGTAGGTAGTCTCCGCAGTGGAGGAAAATTACGACGGCTGCAGGTGGCATCTTCAGTGAAGGAAAATCGCGGCGTTCAGACCCTACCCCTCTCTCACACGTAAGTACATTATCATTCACACTGGATTTGGCGACTTGCTGGTGAGGTGGAGGCGGGTGGTCACTGGACTAGTGATTGGGAGGGGGGGGGGGCGCCGACAGGGCCCAGGTTGTTGCTGGACGTGAGGGAGAATCAGATTGTGAGGAGATGGAGGGGATGACAGGCGGGAGGAGGTGTGCCAATAGGGGATGCTGCTGGATGTGAGAGGGGAGGGGTGTTGCTCATGGCTTGTGGGGGGTAGGGGAGGTGGCAAATGTATGGGGGGAATGGGGTTGCCAGACTGGGCATTGGGAGGGGGATGGAGGGGATGACCGACAGGAGGAGGTGGCGTGGACAAGGGATGTTATTGGACATGAGGGGGAGGGATGTTGTTGGTGGCTTGTGGGGGGTGGGGGAGTTGTCAATATATTGGGGGGGAATGGGGTTGCCAGACTAGGCATTGGGAGAGGATGGAGGGGATCACCGATGGGGGGAGGTGGCGTTGACAAGGGATGCTTTTGGACATGAGAGGGGAGCATTTTGTGGGGCGTGGGGGAGGGGGCAACGTATTTGGGGGAATGGGGTTGCCAGACTGGGCATTGGGAGGGGATTACCAGTGGGTGGAGGTGGCGCCGACAGAGGATGCTACTGGACATGAGGGGGGAGGGGTGCTGCTAGACATGAGGGGGGAGGCGGTGCTGACAGGAGGTCAGCACCATAGCCTACTGGGTAATTGAAGCTTCATGTTATCGTATGCATCTTCTATAAAGAAAAACTTTTTCTTCCCACTTCTTGGATAGTAAGATCATGTTTGTGTGGGTTGAGTGTGAAGACAATTCATTTCCCCTCATATTTTGATGATGACAAGGTGTGATTTTAATGCAAAATAATTGGAACATGTTAGATGCATCACACATGTTATGACCACATTGAAAAAGCATGTTTCCAACATATTTATCATTTATATTCATGATAAATCAATGGACTAATGATTTATATGTTTATTTCTCAGGGACACACAATTTCTTCAAGGGTAGTGTCGACACACCCCATACTAGTGTCGACACAATGCTCCAAGCCCTAGGCCAAAAGATGAAGAAATGATCAAGTAGTGTCGACACAACATCAAGTCAGGTCGACACTAGACCCAGTTCCCAGTGAGCCCTGTCAACAGGCCTGGACAGGGTGTTGACACTAAACCAGACGGTGTCAACACTAGAGACCTCTCCCAGAAGGCCTGTTTTGCAGTATTCTACAGTGTGTCGACACGAGATGAAGTGGTGTCGACACTAGAGAACTCTCCGAGGGAAGTCAGTCTGCCAGTCTGGGACAGTGTGTCGACACTAGACCAAGTCAGGTCGACACACTCCAGAAACATTATGACTTAAAGTTTCTCCTGGACATGTGGCACCCTAGGGAATTGCTGGATCGGCCTTGGATCGTGTGCTCACGACCCCCAAGGGTACTTTTGGACTATTTGGGGTATAAATACCCTCCTATTGGCCATCCAACATAAGAGAACCCTTTTCAGAGCCCTCCAGAAATCCTTTTGGTGGCAAGAAGAGTTCTCCTCCCAGTTCTTGCTCTCCTGGTGATTCCTCAATCCAATTCTCATCTGTCCAAGCATGAGAAGTGGAGTTTGATCACTGAAGATGCAATGGATCACTTCAAGGAAGCAGATCAAGTGGAAGCAGTCGAGTGAGAAGACTTCAAGGAAGATCCCAAAGCTCAAAGTGCAGAGTATCGCCCAGGGACTTCAAGGATTCAAGATTCTTCACAATTCGACCTTCTACAAGGGAGTACATCTGAAGAGAATAGATCATTCATATAATTCTTCAGTTCCCTTTTCTCTTCTGAGTGATTCTGAGATTGTGCATGAGTTGTTGCATAAGTCTCATGAATTAACTCTTGATAGATCAGACCTATGCTAGAGGATCTGAATCTTGTATTTCTTTCTACCAAGTTGTTTGTGAGCCTTTGTGCTCATGGTTCTCAGTCGTGTACTCAGGTTGTGGTTGAGCAGTCTTGCTCAGCTTTCTAGAGTAGTCTTGCTCTAGAGGTCGTGTGAGTTGTAAACTAAGGTTGTTGGAGTTGTCAGGCTCCAGTGGGTGTGGTGTACCCAAGTTTGTTAGTGGATCCTCACTGTGTGAGGGGTGGATGTAGGAATCACATGGTGTGATTTCCGAACAACCTAAAAATCTTTGTGCAGTGGTCTGATTGTGATTTGAATTTTCCATGTGTTAGATGCATGCATAGGAACCTTTGAATTCAAATCTAATTAACTTGTTCACACACACCTTTTTCACAACTCACTTAATTTCTCTTCAGATCTGTGAAATTCGTTTTCAAATTGTCTCTGATTCAAAAAGTTTTTCTAAATTGGCTAAGCTTCCGCAATAGTTGGCCTAGATCTATTCAACCCCCCCTTCTAGATCTTGTCCGCATCATTTCTCGATCCTACAATTGGTATCAGAGCGGGTTTACACTTGATCTGATCTGATCTGAGCACTTTCTGATTGTTTTGTGTGTCTTAATTGTTTGCTTGTCTGTTTGCTGAATATCTCTTCTTTGCACCATTTAATTGCTTCAATGGATTCAAGAGGGTTCATGGCTCAGGGTCACTCTATTAATAGGCCACCCTTTTTGAATGGGACTGACTACACTTATTGGAAGAATAGAATGCAGGTCTTCCTAAGAGCCCAAAACTATGAAATATGGAAGGTAGTCGAAGTAGGTCCCTATGAGAATCAGGGGGAGGAAGAGACCTGGACTAGGGAACAGATTAGGAGGGCCACTTTGAATTATAGTCCCATGAACATGATCCATGTGCAGTCCACCCTAAGGAGTACTCAAGAATCTCAATGTGCAAATCTGCCAAAGAGATGTGGGATAAACTTGAGTTACTCTATGAGGGAACATCCCAAGTGAAAGAAACCAAAGCTAACATTCTTGTCTTGAGTATGAATTATTCATGATGAAATCTAATGAGACAATTTCTGAAATGTTTGCCAGGTTTATGATCATAGTGAATGGACTGAAGGCCTTAGGTAAGGATTATTCTGATGCAGACTTGGTAAGGAAAATTCTACGCTCTCTTTCTTCAATTTGGCACACAAAGGCCACAATCATTGTAGATTCTAAAGATTTGTCCAAAATCTCTTTGGATGAATTAATAGGATCCTTAATGACTTATGAAATCAATCTAAAAAGAAATGAAGAACATATAATTAAAACCAAGCCAGTAGCACTAAAGGCCTCTTCAAGTAACAAAGACAAGAATCAGGAGAAAACCAGTTCTGATGAGTCTGATTCTAATGAGGATGAGATTGCCCTCATGACCAGGCAATTTAGAAAATTCTTAAAATATAGAAAAAGGAAATTTTTTGGGAAAAAGAAAATTTCATCAGGTAAAAGAAACACTTCCTTTTCTAATGTTAATTCCAATAAGAATCAAAAATCTGATGAAATTGTCATTTGTTACAGGTGCAACAAGCCAGGACATATGAAGGGAGAATGTCCTGAAAACAAGAAGGAAAAACACAAAAAGATTCACAAGTTCAAGAAGCCAAAGGCCATGGTAGCCACTTGGTCTGATGAAGACTCAAGTGAAAAGGAAGAAGAAGAAAAATCCTCAAGTTCTGAAAGTGAGGAAATCTACTTCATGGCGAATAGTTCAGATGGAAAGGTAAGTACATCCTTCGAAGACTATTCAATTGGGGATTGGCAAGATGCATATGCTGAGCTTGTTGAAAAATACTCTGAAATAAGGAAAGAAAACAAGCATCTCAAAAAGAAAATGGAAAACATCATGAATAATTATTCCTCAAACAAAAGAATTTGTGAATTAGAAAATGAGGTAGCTGAACTTAGTGAAGAAAAACAAAATCTCCTGAACATAATTGATGAGCTTAAGCTTGCCTCTCAAAAGGCCAACCATGAATACAAAAAATGTCTGAAAGGCTGGAAATGGAACAAAAGAAAAACAACAAAAATTGATGAAGTCAAAAATCTAGAAAGCTAGCTAAAGAAGAAGTCATTGAAACTTTCACCAAAGGAAAAGACAATTTAGAGGCTTACTGGGGGCTAAAATGAAATCAGTTTCTCATGGACTCGGATTCAACAAATAAGAATCTAAGAAAGACAAATCTGAAGAGAAAAAGGATAAAGCACCATTGATTAAATTTGTCAAAGGTCCTAGTCTTGAGAACAATGAAATCAAGCAAACATCAAGCAAAACAACAAAAATTTCAAAAACTCAGAACAAAAATAAGTCAACCAGGTCGACACAGCTACATGACAGGTCGACACCAGTCCACAAGAAGAAGGATTCTGTGACTGTTGTGTCGACACCAGTCAAGGAAAGGTCGACCTGCTCAACATCAACAAACACAAACCACAAAACCAAAAATTCAAATAAAAATTTGAAAAATAAGAAAAATTCAAAGGAAGTCATTCATAAAAAACCTTGGACCTCCAAGACAGCATATCAAGCTGATTGGACCAATTCTTGGAACCAATGGTATTCCAACCCATTTTGGTATCATCCCCAATTCTTCTATCCAAATTTTTTGATGTGCCAACAAAATCCTTAGATTCCACCTCCTCATCTAAACTCTCATGTCCAAATGAAAAACTCCCCTCCTGCTGAAAACAAGAACACTGGTGTTTTCATTCCTAAGGGAAAGAATAAATTGAAAAAGACAGAGAACACCACTGTAATAAAACAAAAATAAAAAACAAATCAAATTTGGGTGAGAAAAGATTTGATGACTATGTTCAAACATTCTGATGGTCCCAACACTGTTTGGGTACCAAAATCTTCTATCCATGATTGATTTTACAGGAAGGTCGTGCACCCAATTCAAATGTGTGGTTCCTTGACAGTGGGTGTTCAGGACACATGACTGGAGACAAAGCCAAATTTTCATTCCTGATTGAGAAGGAGGGAGGTTCAGTAACTTTTGAAGGTAAAAATAAAGGAAAGATCATTGGATCTGGAAAGGTTGGTCAATCTTCCTCAAACTCTGTTGATAATGTTTTGTTAGTTGATGGGTTAAATTACAATTTGCTGAGTATTAGCCAACTATGTGACAAAGGTCACAAAGTTGTGTTTGAATCTGATTTCTATAAGATAATTGATTCATCAACTGATAAAATAAAAATTTTTGGAAAAAGGGAAAACAATGTTTACATGATCAACCTCAATAAAAACTTTTCTGAAAATCTTTGCTTTGTTGCCAATAAAGATGAAATTGCATGGACTTGGCACAAAAGACTTGGCCATGCAAGTTTCAGAACAATGAATAAATTGTTAAGGCTGAATTTGGTTAAGGGTCTTCCTGAATCTTTTTCTAATATTGAAAATCAAGTTTATGGGATTTGTGCCCAAGGAAAACAAACCAGGAAATCTTTTAAAACCTTTAATGAGGTACTCACATCTAGGCCACTAGAATTACTTCACATGGACCTCTTTGGTCCAACAAGAATTCTAAGTCTAAGTGGCAAGAGATATGGGTTTGTGATCATTGATGATTTTACCAGATTTATCTGGGTTATCTTCTTGTCCCTCAAAAGTGATACTTGCATTGAGTTCAGAAATTTTTGTACCACTGCCTTAACAAATTATCCATATAAAATTAAAAACATTTTGACTGATCATGGGGGTGAGTTTGAGAACAAATCCTTTTCTGATTTATGTGCTGAACTTCACATATTTCACAAGTTTTCTTCACCAAGAACTCCAGAACAAAATGGAGTTGTGGAAAGAAAGAATAGAACTCTTGTGGAAATGGCTAGATCCATGCTCCTTGAAAGCAATCTGTCCAAATCCTTCTGGGCTGAAGCTATAAATACAGCAAACTATATTCTCAATAGAGCGTTGGTCAGACCAAAAATCAGGAAAACCCCTTATGAATTGTTGAAGGATAAAAAGCCAATTGTGTCTTACTTCAAAATTTTTGGGTGTAAATGTTTTGTACACAACAATAATAAAGAAAATCTTGACAAGTTTGATGCTAAAAGTCAGGAAGCAATTTTCTTGGCTATTCAGAAGTGTCAAGAGCTTTCAGAGTGTACATCCTCAAAAACAAAACTGTTGAAGAGTCTCCACATGCTATCTTTGATGAAAATTTCTTTTCAACTAATAGTACTAAATCTTGCAGGGAAAGTCAAGACAGTGAAGAGGATGATTTCGTTGTGGACTCTTCACCAACTTTGAGGAGCTTGAAGACATTGGTGAGAACTTGAACATCCAGTCACCATCTTCAAGTGGATCAGGTAATGTTGTTCCAGATTTAAGTACCCCTTAACAGGTAATCTCTGAGCATAGATTTTGAGAGATCACCCATTGGAAAATGTCGTTGGCAATTTGAATGATAGAGTTAGGACTAGATCATCATTTGTACATGTTATTGATGAAGAACCACTAGCTCTAATTTCCCAAATTGAACCAAAGTCAATTGATGAAGCTTTATTAAGTTCTGATTGGATCAATGCAATGCATGATGAACTTCATCAATTTGAAAGAAATCAAGTATGGGAATTAGTACCTAGACCTAGTGACCAAATAGTCATTGGCACTAGATGGGTTTTAGAAATAAATTAAATGAAAATGGTCAAGTCATTAGAAATAAAGCTAGACTAGTTGCAAAGGGGTACAATCAAGAATTTGGAATTGACTTTGAAGAATCTTATGCCCCTGTAGCTAGACTAGAAGTTGTTAGAATTTTCCTTGCTTTTGCATCATCCATGAAATTTAAAGTTTATCAAATGGATGTCAAAAGTGCATTTCTAAATGGATACATAAAGGAAAAAGTTTTTCTTGAACAACCTCCAGGATTTGAAAATGAAAAACATCCTAATCATGTTTTTAAGCTTCATAAGGCTCTCTATGGTCTTAAACAAGCTCCAAGAGCTTGGTATGACCGTTTGAGCTCCTTTTTGCTTGAAAAAGGATATTCTAGAGGAAATGTTGATCAAACATTGTTCACAAAAATAGTTAATAAACAATAATTGCAGTCCAAATTTATGTTGATGACATAATATTTGGATCAACCAATAAAAGCCTATGTACTGAATTTTCAAATCAAATGAAAACTGAATTTGAAATGAGCTTAATAGGAGACTTACAGTTTTTCTTGGGATTGCAGGTTAACCAAACACATGAGGGGATCTTCATAAGTCAAACCAAATATGTCAAAGAACTTCTGTAAAGGTTTGACTTCCAGAACCTCAAGCATTCAAGCACACCCATTGCAATTAATGCTAAACTAGAAGAAGATTCACTTGGTAAGTCAGTAGACCCAAAGACATATTGTGACGGCCCTCATTATACCGGTACGGTTATACCAACCCACGTCGGTATAGCGAGAGTCCTCACAGTGGGACATTAACCCAAACGATACATACAGCTGAGATACACGCGAATATACAACAGAGTAGCGGAAGTAAAAGACAACTGTCTCCATTCATTCATCATCCACATTTAACATACATGAAGTTTGCAACTAACAAGAAGGAATTCAAAGTTCACATAATTTAAACTGCTGAAATTTAAATACATAATGTCCACACTTATACATCATTTTCATGATAATTCTAATACAATGTTCCAATTTACATACTATGGAATGCACAAGTCACAAAGAAACTCCAAAGACTAGCTAATCTCCGCGCTCGGAGTCCGTCTCCACTGTCTCCTACAAAGGTGCCACGTCACCAACTACACCTGTACACCGAAGCAAGGAGTGAGTCCAAAGACTCAGCAAGCAACACTACTCATAACATACACGTATAAGTCATAGCGGTTCCTACATGCACATTTACAAATTTTCAAAACATGGCATGCTGGTCATTTCAAAGTTTCAACCTATCATGAAAGTTTTTACAATTTTATACATGGATCATGCTTTCAGATTTCTAAGAATAAAATTTACCTATCACATGCTCTCTATTCAATTTACTCGTGAAACTTTGTCTCTAAAGAACCAAGACATGAGAGCTACCAACATGAACATTATGCATACATGAAAGGAAAACACGACTAGCATGGATCTTACATGTTTTAAACACATACATAAACGTTTTCACATGCTTTAAGTTGCTGACTTCACATGGTTTAATGGCTGTAAACCTATACATGAGAGCTACAATATTGCGTAAAACATATCATGTGAACAACCAATCGTGCTATCTTGTACCCGTGCTCACCAATTATCCCTAACATGGATTCTAGACATCTTTGCACATATAAACATGATGAAAATAACATGAATTTACTGATTTCACATGGTTTCAGATTTGTCTCACATAGATTTCAATATCATACCCTCTCATTTAAAATTTCACATTTTCTTTACACAAGTTTCCTCTTTCACATGGTTGCACTTTACACATACACATTTCACATTTGTTCACTTACACATTTACACATGAACACATGCACATTACACATTTCACATTACACATTTTAGGTGCCGTGACACATAGTCCAAACCACCAAAGAAGGACATATACACATCACATTACACATAGACGCCATCTAGGCATTCCAATGGCGACTCTTGGACTGCGCAGACCGGGAGAACAAGTCTCCACCCTAACCAGTGGTACTTGTCCACCTCCAGGATTTCCCCCTAATGCCCTTAGGGTCACTTACACACTGAACTTTCTCAGGGGGACTTTTCCCTGATACAGCTCCACTGCCCTCTACGGAAGCAGTGTCACATTGGCACAGTTACACATTTACACATTTTACCGATTTTCACACATAGTTTACACATATCACTTTTCATCTCATTCACTTTCTCACTCACATGTATATCTCTGTTTTTCCTAACATGGCACTACAGAATTTCAGGAGCTTAACACACAGTAATTTCACCAATCAAGTTAGGTTTAAGCAATATCTAATCACATTACGAGAACTTACCTAGATTATTGCCTTTCACATGGAAAATACATAACTTCTTATATACTGGTCCAAATGACCTGAAATTTTAACCACATTCTATTTTCGGGTTCAAGGTCGTACACTCAAATTTTCATATTTTTCTGAGCTAAATAGAATTTACAGAAAATCAAACACTTATTCCGCATGCCAGTCACAATTTAAGTTAACATGGAGTTTAATACATCATGAAATTTTTGCCACTTACTGTTTGAACAGAGAATACTATTATGTGCATGATTTGAGAATACAGAACTATCCTAAATCATACAATCACAGATCGATCACCACAAACCATTCTTGCATGTCTTTCTATTTACCGAACCGAATTTATTTGCAACTCATGCAAGCATGGACAATTTATCAAAATTGAGAATACATATACTGATCTACTAATCATCATGCTTTGACAAAACTAAGGCATTCAGACTAATCCTAATCATGAAACATGGATTGGCAAGATTTCCAACAATTCATGCTTACACATTCACGGTATAAAATTTCCTACATTCACCATCACACATCACACTCATCCACACACCACAATTGACAATATACATAGTGTATAGGGTTACCATATATCCTCATCACGGAAACCATACCGAAAATAGTTGTATAGGAAGGGCAGAACAGGTCACTGTTCTGTCCAGAGGAACTTGGCGGCGGTCTCTGGCCGCTAACTCGGGGTCAGCGGCATGGTCTATGGACGCCAAGCATGATATCGGCGTCCATTGACCTTGCCGTCAATGCAGGTCTGTGCAGAAACACAGACCCGAGCTCTCAAACTTGGGTGAATGGGAGGGTCTAGGACTCGAGGAAAAATCCATAAAAATGATAGAAACGACCTAGACACATACGGGAACATCATGGATAGGTCACTTGCCTTTAGAAAATTACACCAAGGGATCTAGGGCTTGGAGAAGCTCTCCTTGGGCAGTCCCAAGAAGTTGTGAAACACCTTCCAAGATCTTCTTCCTCCGGGTTCCTGAGCAGCCTCCACAGCAAGTCGAGGTCGGGGAAGCCTTCCTCGATGATCCAACGAGCTCCTTGTTGCAGTAGAACCCCGGAACAAGCTTCAGGTTGTTGGATTTTGGGCTCCAAAGATGGGGGTTTCCTCAGTTTTCTTCTAGGGTTTTCTTCTCTCTTTTTCTCCTCTTGCAAGGGTGAAGAGAGGGGTGGGAATGGTAGCTTCGGGTTCAGAGTTAAGGAGAGGCCTTTCTCCCACTCTTAGGGTGACTTGACAGCCCTTAGAGCCGTTGGGGACAGCCCCCCAATGGTTGGCTTTCTTGTTTCAGAAGTTTGCAGCTCTGCTGCGCATGCAGGTCAGAGAAGTAAGCATCCATATCGCTTGACGCCAGGGTGAGTGTTGGCGTCCATGTCTGGACGCTGACATCACCCCAACGGCCAGGGGTTGACGCCAAGATGTCCTTCGGCCAGAAGTCCAAAATATGCAGAAAACCATGCATACCTTGCGTATATACATGCAATATGTATATGGTATTATGTCCATACTATCACCATGCAATACATACATTATTTATATTTAATATAAACACATGCACACGTACTTGTACTAATTAATACGTACGTAAATATGTACATACATACACAGGCACAAATATACACACATAAATACAAATAATGCGACGGAAATTCTAGGGCCTTACACATATAGAGGTATGATTGGTTCTCTACTCTATCTTACAACTTCTAGACCTGATATTCAGTTTAGTGTGTGTTTGTGTGCTAGATTTCAATCAAATCCAAAAGAAAGTCACATGTTAGCTGTTAAACGTATTTTTAAATATCTTATTGGAACATGTGACCTTGGAATTTGGTATCCTACTGGTTGCAAGTTAGATTTGATTGCCTATTGTGATGGTGATTATACTGGATGTAAATTAGATAGAAAAAGCACAAGTGGCTTGTGTTTATACTTAGGTGGGTGCCTAATCTCTTGGGCTTCTAAAAAGCAACATTCAGTTGCTCTGTCAACTACAGAGGCTGAGTATGTTGCTGCAGGTCGATGTGGCACTCAAATTCTTTGGGTGAAACATCAACTTCTTGATTATAACCAAGAGTTAGGTTGTGTTCCTATTCTATGTGATAACACAAGTGCCATAAATCTATCTAAAAACCCAATTCAACATTCAAGAACAAAACATATTGAAATTAGGCATCATTTCTTAAGGGATGAAGTAGCAAAGAAATCCTTTGAACTCCACTTCATAGAAACTGAAAAACAAATTGCTGACATCTTCACCAAATCTCTTCCTGACAGTAGATTCTCATCTTTGAGGAGAGAGCTTGGTCTTTGTAAATGTCCATTTTCTTGATCTCTCTGATTGGGTTTGGGTTGAGTGTTAGGCATTTTCTGAGGGGGAGTTCTATGCATCATCTTTATCCTCTGCTATCTTGATTCATATTGTTCAATTTCACTTCCATTTCTTTTTGACAATGGATTCTTCAACTCACATTGTGTTGAATTTCTTGGTATATCAAATGGTGACTTGGAGAAGGACAAGTTATGCTTGTCTGGACACTTTCACTATGCGAGAGTATATGTCTCCGCCAAGTACCAAGAAATGAAAATGCAATTGTTGAGGGGGAGCTTTTGTTGTTCAAAGAGAATCATTTCTGATTTCAAAATACTCGCATATCTTTAGTTTGATGACAAGTGGTTGGAATCCTCATTTCAGGGGGAGCTAGAGAATTCATAAGTCATTTCTTTTGCAAAATTCAACACTCTTCTTGAATTACCTCAATCTCCTTGCATGATGTCCTCATTTAGATGTCTGGAGTCTCAAAATGATTCTTTGAGCGATCTACTATATTTTTTTGTCAACTCTCACCTATATTCTTCAAAACTACGGAAATTCAAATCTCTTTCAAAGACTGAATGATAATGTATATCTTGAATTTAAACATTTCTTTGTTTACAATTGATGTTGGATATAAATGATTTCAATTTTACAAAACTCTCCAAAAACTGATAATTCAACAGAGCAATGACACATATGCTGAGAAACTACACACCTTCATAATGAACGAAGTGTCATGTATGTCATGAGGCATTACTGCTATCTCTGTTCAAAGGGGTTAAAATTAAAATATTAAAAAAAAAATTTTTGATGATGACTGAGTAACTGGAAATATTGGCGTTTGATAAACATATATTTTCATGTCAAAAGGTCATCGTTTACCCCTTGAGACTTGATAATAGGTAAATCTCTAGTATCTAGGGACTATAGTGTGTAAAAAGCATTAGTTCTTGAGTGAACAAGATTTATCACATTTGATGGTTTGAATCAAAAACAAAAATGTCTATCAAAGGAGAATCGTTTAAAAGCATCATCCCTATCCATCATCAAGTTGTTTTTACCAAAACTTGTTTACTTTCAACACATTTGATTTCATTCTAAAAGATTTTTTTATTTCTTTGGATTTGAAGAATATGGTAGTTTGTAGTTGATTGTTGGATGTATTATATCCCTCAAATTATCATTTTATTGGCTCAAGTCACTGAATGATCATATCTGGTGGGATGTTGTGTAAAACTTGAATTTTGTTGAATTTCTGTAAAATATGACAAATGAATTTTTAAGCTTCTTAAAAATCCTTGAAATGTTAATTCCACCCATTGTTTATCTCTTTAAAGATGTCCCAAAGCTCACCAATTTTTCCCATTCTCAAATCTTAATTTTTTCATCAGGCCAGGTCGACACTACCTTCATCTAGTGTCGACACACTTCAGCTCAGGTCGACACTAACCTCTTCTAGTGTCGACACATATCCCTCCCAGGGTGATTCAAGTCGTGGGCGCCGGTTAAGGGTATTCTTGTTCCTGCGGGACATTGCACCCTCGAAAGCCTTTTTCTATGGAAGGTCGACCCCATGGCCGCCTTCCACCTTTGAAAACGACACCATTCCACCTTCTTCCCTCCTCCAACCCATCCTTATCCTTCTTCCCTTCCTTCCTTCCTCTCCATCCTCTACTCTTCCACTCTCTCTTGATTCTATGGCACACAAGCAAGCCCCTCGCCGTGGAGCAAGGTTTAGGGCCACAGCTAGGCCCATTCCGGCGGAAGACGCACCTCCTACTGAGAGGAGAAGCAAGAGGCGCCATGACCCTGCGGAGCAGCCAGGGCCTTCCTCTACATCTCCCTCTTCTACCAAGAGAGGTAGGACATCCTCTGTTCAAGGTAGAGGGTCCGCAAACCCTAGACGCAGGATTCTGGTTTCTTCTCCTGACGTTTCTGAGGGATCGTCATCCTCCTCGTCAGAGGCCACCACTTCCCAGTCGGTTAGTGAGGGGAAGATGATTTTGAAACCTAGGGCAGTTGATTTGGCGGATACTCAGTTAGTAGCTGCATTTCCAGAAATTCACAGTTTCTTCTCATTTCAATCTTGGTTACCTTTTATCTCTGAATTTCGGATCATTTATCCTCGTCTTGTACAAGAATTCTACATGAATTTGGAATGCACTGAAGACGGTTACAAGTCTGAGGTCAAAGGTGTTGTGATTGATATGCCCACAGAATTAGCAGCCACCCTATTTAAAATTCCAGATGAAGGAGCCGATTACCACAACTTTGAGTTTGATCTACATGAAGCTGACACAATCTTGACTGGATTGCAAGCTGATGAGTCTGATCCCAGGCAGACACATGTCACCAAGTTCAACACAAACACCTTTCCACCTATGTTGAGACTTATCCATCACATCCTCACCACTATCATCACACCTCAAGGTGGTGGCAGGGATAGACTCACATATATTCAGCGGTTTGTGATTTATTGCATGAAAAAGGACATCAAGATCAATCTCCACGTAATCATGTACCAAATCATCTCTGAGACAACCAGGAAAGACCTCCACAGGTCTCTTCCTTATGCAGCTCACTTGACTCCAGTCTTTAAGCATTTCGGTGTGTCTCTAGATAATGAGAAATCTCAGTCGATTCCCAAATCCAACATCTACTGCTTCAAGCATGTTCAAAAGTTTATGGGATTCAGACTAGAGGGTGACCAAGTGTGGAGAGGGCCAGTGGTTGTTGAGGCCCCAGTTCCTGAGGCCCCAGAGGCAGTGATACCACCTCCTGAGGACCAGCCTCCAGCTAATGAGGACCAGCCTCAAGCTAATGAGGACCAGCCTCTTATTCCAGAGGAACAGCCTCTTGCTCCTGAGGATCAGCCTCAGATTGACCCTGAACTTCATCTACCCCAAGATGCCCCTCTCACTCCTCCTTTTCATACTTCTTCACCCATTCATCCTGCCATGGATACTCCTACCTTCACTCCCCAACCTCAAGCTCAAACCTCCTATGCTTTTGGTGGACCTTCTGTGCCACCAGAATTATATTCCTTTCTGAATGAGAAATTTGATGCCTTCAACACTTCCATTCAGCAAATGACAGAAAGTTTTGAATTGAAGGTCCAGAGGTTGGAGAATACAATGTCTGCAAAATTCATTGAGCAAAAAGTAGCTTCAGACCATGCAGTACAAAGGTTTAATAGATTGATTGGAACCTTGGCAGATACTTCTATTGAGCTGAAAGAACATCAAGATAAGTTGGAAACGGTTCTTCAGGGAATTTTGGCAAATTCTCAGGCTGATGTGTTCAACACCAAGGAGACATTGACTCAAATCACCAAGATAAGATTATCCTTTGCTCATCTAGTTGATGACCTGGAAAGCATGAAAAATCTGTCAGCTCACATTGACAGTGAAATGACTGAACTCAAAAAGGAGCTGAAGAACATCAACCAGCCTGGACATGGCAGTTCTTCTTCTAGTGCACAACATTCTTCTGTTGACTTATCCTCACTTCAGTACACCATGTCTGATAATAGTCAACGACTGGAAGAAATTGTTCACACTAGACTTTCCACCATGCAGAAGCAACTTCATTCAAGTCTTCATGCAATGGACTCCAGACTTAAGTCAATCGAAGCTATTCTCCTTCCAGTTCCTCCTCCTCCTCCTTCTGCCTAATGTATCTTATTTTGCTGATGTCAAAGGGGGAGAAAGATTGAAAGCTTTTGGATGATTGTAAAGTTTTTCTGAAATGTTTCATTTTGAAAGATTGTAATGCACATATCATTATGAATGAAATGACACTTGTTGATTGAAATGAAAAGAAACATTTTTTTCTTGAATGTGATTGAATTTTGAATGAATGTCATGAATATGAATGTGCATGAATGGATGCTTGTCAAGCTACTTGGCCTTTTGTGAAAATAGTTCATCAATAGTAACATTGTGTCTCTAATGTGTGCAAATTTCAAATGTTACTAAAATATTTTCAATGGTCCTTGACAAGTGTGAATAAAATGGAAATGAAACATAGCTCAATGTTTATCAATGTCTTTCAAATTGAGTGACTGAGCAACTAAAAGCTTAAAATCACATTTCGATGAAACTTTGATTTTTCATATGAACTTAATGTTGTCATCATCAAAAAGGGGGAGATTGTTGGGTTGAGTGTGAAGACAATTCATTTCCCCTCATATTTTGATGATGACAAGGTGTGATTTTAATGCAAAATAATTGGAACATGTTAGATGCATCACACATGTTATGACCACATTTAAAAAGCATGTTTCCAAACATATTTATCATTCATATTCATGATAAATCAATTGACTAACGATTTATATGTTTATTTTTCAGGGACACAAAATTTCTTCAAGGGTAGTGTCGACACACCCCATACTGGTGTCGACACAATGCTCCAAGCCCTAAGCCAAAAGATGAAGAAATGATCAAGTAGTGTCGACACAACATCAAGTCAGGTCGACACTAGACCCAGTTCCCAGTGAGCCCTGTCAACAGGCCTAGACAGGGTGTCGACACTAAACCAGATGGTGTCGACACTAGAGACCTCTCCCAGAAGGCCTGTTTTGCAGTATTCTACAGTGTGTCGACACGAGATGAAGTGGTGTCGACACTAGAGAACTCTCCCAGGGAAGTCAGTCTGCCAGTCTGGGACAGTGTGTCGACACTAGACCAAGTTAGGTCGACACACTTCGGAAACTTTATGACTTAAAGTTTCTCCTGGACACATGGCACCCTAGGGAATTGCTGGATTGGCCTTGGATCGTGTGCCCACGACCCCCAAGGGTACTTTTGGACTATTTGGGGTATAAATACCCTCCTATTGGCCATCCTACATAAGAGAACCCTTTTCAGAGCCCTCCAGAAATCCTTGTGGCGGCAAGAAGAGTTCTCCTCCCTGTTCTTGCTCTCCTGGTGATTCCTCAATCCAATTCTCATCTGTCCAAGCATGAGAAGTGGAGTTTGATCACTGAAGATGCAATTGGATCACTTCAAGGAAGCAGATCAAGTGGAAGCAGTCAAGTGAGAAGACTTCAAGGAAGATCCCAAAGCTCAAAGTGCAGAGTATCGCCCAGGGACTTCAAGGATTCAAGATTCTTCACAATTCGACCTTCTACAAGGGAGTACATCTGAAGAGAAGAGATCATTCGTATAATTCTTCAGTTCCCTTTTCTCTTCTAAGTGATTCTGAGATTGTGCATGAGTTGTTGCATAAGTCTCATGAATTAACTCTTGATAGATCAGACCTATTGCTAGAGGATCTAAATCTTGTATTTCTTTCTACCAAGTTGTTTGTGAGCCTTTGTGCTCAGTGGTTTCTGAGTCGTGTACTCAGGTTGTGGTTGAGCAGTCTTGCTCAGCTTTCTAGAGTAGTCTTGCTCTAGAGGTCGTGTGAGTTGTAAACTCAGGTTGTTGGAGTTGTCAGGCTCCAGTGGGTGTGGTGTACCCAAGTTTGTTAGTGGATCCTCACTGTGTGAGGGGTGGATGTAGGAATCACATGGTGTGATTTTCAAACCACCTAAAAATCTTTGTGCAGTGGTCTGATTGTGATTTGAATTTTCCTTGCGTTAGATGCATGCATAGGAACCTTCGAATTCAAATCTAATTAACTTGTTCACACACTCTTTTTTCACAACTCACTTAATTTCTCTTCAGATCTGTGAAATTCGTTTTCAAATTGTCTCTGATTCAAAACGTTTTTCTAAATTGGCTAAGCTTCCGCAATAGTTGCCTAGATCTATTCAACCCCCCCCCCTTCTAGATCTTGTCCACATCATTTCTCGATCCTACAGTTTGTTTTTCATGGGAGCTATGTAGTGTGGATCCATTACCTGTTAAGAAAAGAAACACTCTATATCTGTTTCAGTGCACAACTAGCTTCACAATAAAATTAAAATTCTTTATCATATGTGGATTATGCACCTAAGTGTGTTACAATTAATTGTAGTAGGATTTATTTATAATATGTTGAATATACTGTAAATGAGCCATTTTTTGTATTGAGATGATATGGATTAATTGGAGTTGGATGGATAAGTTGAAGAATACAAGGGAATATATGGATGGAGTTGACGCATACATTCAACTTGTTTCTGCTCACTCTGCTCCATCAATAAAGATTAAGTGTTCTTGTTTGGAGTGTGCATGTATCTTGAGATATGAAAAGGAAATAGTAAAACAATATTTGTTTCATTATGGAGTCATCAAAGACAAACAATTTTGGGAGTTCCATGTGAGTAGTTCTTCTTCCACGCAAATGTCTACGAATTTTGCATACACAACACTTCCGAAGGATGTTGGTCTACATTTGATGTTAGAGGATGTTATTGTTGAGGAAAATTCAAAACATGCAGAAGTAAAGTCAACCAATGATAATAAAGGAGAGTATGGTGAATTTCAACAGTTGTTGGCAGATGTTGAACGGCCTTTGTACCCTGGTTGCAAGACATTCAACAAGCTTTCATTTATAGTCAGATTGCTCAATATAAAATACAAAGGCAAAATGAGCAACAAATCTTTCGACATACTTATGAAGCAGTTGAAGAGGCTCTTCTAGAAGGTGATGTATTGCCAGCTACGTTCTATGAATTGAAAAAAATCGTTGGTAAAGTGGGATATGATTATCACAAGATTGATGCATGTCCTAATGATTATATTTTGTACTGGAAAGGGTATGAGTCTTATGATCATTGTCCTAAATGTAGAGAATTTATATGGATAAAAGGAACTGAAAGAAGTGATCATAACAACAAGATTAAGGTGGCAAAGAAAGTTCTTCAGCATTTTCCATTGATTCCAAGACTGCAAGGATTATGGTTTACATAGCCGTAGGGGAAAGAGGATATCCTTATAGTTTTACTTACGACTACAAATACTGTGAGTAAAGTTCTCTACCTACGGCATTTAAATGCCGTAGGCATAGTCCTTTGCCGTCAGACCTTTACCGACGAAATCCTATCGTAGGGTAACACTGTAAGCGAAGGCTATGGTTACGATTTTTGGGTCTCTACTTATGGTGTTTTGACGTAAGTAAATTCCGATTTTCCTGTAGTGGCATTTCCTTACTTTTGAAATTTGAGAAGTATATAACAGGAGCAAGCAGATTCAATCTGATCAATATGGTTAAAACAACTGACAAAGAGTAAGATCAAATGCATGCAAACTTGAGGGCGAAAGTGTCATGTCACTTTCTTTGAAGTCGTTTCGCCCCTATCATGGTGCAATAGGATGATGGTGAATTCCTTTCAAGATACAACTATCCAACACCACTATGGTGCGAGAACATCTTAGACCGGTCACTAACTCTCAAACATTACAACGAAGATGCCACAGGAAGAACATTGCTCCACGAGAGAAAAAACATAGAAGCAAACGAGAGAGAGAGAAACCCCTTCTCTCTTCTCTTACCTATTGCGATATTACCCACATAAGGGTGGACGATCGTTCCGGTTCCAAAACAAGAAAATCTAAGACGAAGTCCAATGATCAGTCAACAGTTAAAAACAAAATTAAACATAAAAAGGTTGTGTAGATGACCAATTAGATCTCCACAAGTGCGCCACGCCATGGCGTTTTAACTTTACATTTCCTTACCAGGTTGCAGTACTGTTCAATCATCTTTAGCACCTTGCAGATGCAATGGTCTTAACACCCTCTGTAAAAGCGCAAGACACATTGTGAGTCACATGAGTACGTCGACACCCTGCGACTGAGAGGGACACGAGGCATAAATGCTAGGGAATGTTTAAAGTCTGTCTGAGCATCTGGTCGATTCAGTGGCCTTTCAGTATTGTGAAGTGGGCCACAGTGAGGATGCACTTGTGCTTGTATGCATGCATATGTGTATATGCCTAGCTATGTGGGGATGTACGTGCGTATGGGACGCAGTGAACGTGCACACTCTCGATCGGGCATGTATGTGCCATTACTGTGTGGGTGTACTTACTTCGGGCGGTACATTGTATATATGCATGTATGAGAGGGATGGAAAGTTGAGCATGAGTGTGCGTTTATGGGAATCAGGCCCAATTATATATTTTGAGGGATCTAATTCCAAAAGTCTCCAATCAAAGGGGAAAAGGGGATTACTTCTTCCACAATCTTCTTGACAGTGGAGGCACCTAAACTGATGAGTCGATGTGTTTCCATCGAAATGTATGATCTGCACTTTAATGATAAGACTAGCTAATTTCATATTATTAGCACAGTGAATGGTAAGTACGAGAATTATTTCAGGAGTAAGTGGTTGTTTCATGGCTAATGTAAATGTAAATATTGGCTAACATCGACGCAAACAAATGAGATACCTTGATGATCGAGTTGAATTGATCAAAACATGGCATGGAGTGGCGTACGACATCATTGGGACAAATTGAAGTTGAGTCATCTAAAGTAGGCTTTTTCGCTGCTTAGCTGCGCCTTAACTAGATCTTTCCTCTTTACTTTACGCCCCGAAACTCAATGCAACAGCTTTTTTAAACACAAAAAATGGCAACGGAAAGTCTTTAATATTAAAGAGCAGACTACCACATAGGAGCTCCAAACAAGCACCCACTTGGGTTAAAACAAAGAAAAGTGCTTGAACCAGACTGCGACAGAGAGACATACCACATGGTACTGGAAGATAAAGAAGCACTACTTCAAGCAAAATATCAGGATATTTCAATAAATAATACATATATATATATATATATATATATATATATAACAAACTAAGTGACGCTTGAGAACAGCTAGGTGGCAATCGAGGAAAGGGCATATTCTAACAGATAGGGTTGCAGCAATCTGTACAGCAAAATGAAGGTAGTTCGGAAGGGCGCATATAATATTGCGAGCAATGCTGTCGCGCCCGTGCGTCCTGGCGCGGGCGGACATGTAATGACATTTCCCTAATATTAGAGAAAAGAATAGATGAGCATTCTACGATGATCAAGAGCGAAATTGTCAACTTCCTGACCAGAATTTTGAGGGAGCAAAAGACTAAGCGGCCACAAGCTAAAGCACAGCGGGACTCTGGACAGCACACAAAGCAAACTGGATGAACCTGAAAAAAAAAATAGAGGTAACAGTAGATAAACACTGATAAACTACAGTAGAATCCAAGCACAGATCACCAGTAGGGTGAACCTGGAGGTTGCAAGACGGAAAACGGGCTTGCAAGATGAAGGCGACACAGTGGCCTGACACGAAGGGGAATACTTTGATGTGCACTAATTAAGTTGGGCACTCCCGTCCCCCGCGAGTGGCGGAGGGGACATCCCGTTTGGGTGGGTGGGGTGCGGCCAGGGTTCTATCCCTGGCCGCGTAGAGATTTCGCGCACAGGCACATCCTATCGATAGTGTAGCAACTCAATTTATTAAATTAAATAAATAAAATATAGTTAATTAAATTTTAAATATTAAATGGTTTAAATTAAAATTCCAATAAAGTTAGATATACTCAATGGACTTAACCAATGGTCTATAACGGAGTTATTAGGTTAAAATAGGAGATAGGATAATAGAATAATTAAAAATTATTATTAAATTTTAAATGTCCATTATCTCATTAGATAAATTGGGCTAAATTAACTTGTATGATGAAAATTGATACTTAAAACCTATCTAAATTGGAAAACAAAATTCAACTCAATCCAAATCTAGTTGGAGCCTGATAGGTTTAAGAAATAGAGATAAACATAAAAAAATCGTAATTCAAAAGAGTTAGAGTAGTATTAAGAATAAAAACTATTATTTTATAAATACACTCCCAAATCTCTCATGGCTGGCCCTATTATTGCTTGGAGTTTCTATGAGACCATTAGAATTCTTGGAGAAGAAGAGCTTCAAGTGTTCTTTATCAAGTTCTTGTCTTCTAATTTTTTTATAATAATGTACTAACTTTTCAACATAGGTAGAGACCCATCATCCAGCGGCGGAGGAGGTGGCTAAGCCAGCTGGATGCCAGCCATGCTGAATTTCTGGGTAAACTTGATCACTTTAAACTTACTGTATTTGTTTATTTATGTTATATAGTTCATGTAGAAAATTAATGTGCAATTGCAGGGGGAAGATAGATCCAGGACCTGCTTCCCACTATATTACATCATTGCTGCACGCACATGTTCCAGGACCAGTGGACACATGGAAAGAGTTCCCCTTGTCCGTCCGAGATCTGTTATTTGACATGTTCACGATATTATTTTTTTTTACTGATTTGAACTCATTTATTTAATTATTCTCTCTCTCTCTCTATTAGTGCACAAAGTTGAGTAATTTCATTTCTAAACAGCGGAGGTACATGTTCACGAGACCGGAGGATCTCCCTCGGGCACGAGTTGTCTAGGAGTCTACTGCCCAGACTAATTTCAGAAAGTCGATGTGGGAGGCACGGGACAAAGCAGCGAAGACCACAGGAAGCCAGGATCCTACGGCTTGGATGGATTACAGCCTGGTGTGGATGAGGAGAGACTAATGGGAGTCCCTTTGTCATCGTTGGGCTACTAGACCATGGCAGGAGAGGTCACAGGCGGCTAAATGCAATCGGGCAGCTCATCTGGAGAAGAATATGCATACTAGTGGGTCAGTATCTTATGCGACCGACAGCCAGAAATTGGTAAGCATATTAACTTCAATTGTTTAATACATTAATTATTATTGTGAAACTAACTACTTTTGTTGAATTATAAGCGTCACGAGCTCGAGCATGCCCCTACATTTTTAATTTATTCTGCAGGAGACCTATGACAGGACGATGGTGGATCGTTATGCAGAGGGCACTCCCCAGCCAGACTTGGATCTGGAGGCCTAGGTCAATGCAGCGGGAGGGCCGAGGATCAGCCGAGTGTACGGCTTTGGGGACAGCTGGATACTACTATAGTGTTGTCCTCAGATGCGAGTTCAGTCATTCCTCCGGCCTACGCGAGTTCATCTGTTGCGATGCCCAGTAGTGGTGGAGAGGACATTAGAACCCTCATCTGGAAGAGCTGTCACAGCAGCTGCCGCTGCACCTTGGTGCCATGGTCGAGTAGCTAGTCACTGCCATCGAGGAGCAAGCCCCTCACAGCAAGCTCCTCAGGTCAGTATTACTATTAATTTCATATAGTTTGAATGAAATGAAACCACTAATCTAAACTGTTAAAACACGAAAACCACTAATCTTTAAGAAAAAACCAATTATTGTTTAAGAAGTAGAGTGAAAATTATTTTTTTTTCTTAAGAAGTAGAGTGAAAAATAATAATATTTCAATTATTGAAATCTGTTTTTCACTTTTCACCCTACTTCTCTAAAGCTACAACAGATAATAAGACTTTTCCATTTTCCCATAGCTTAAAACTCATTGAAGGCATGTCTGATATCTATCCTCACATACAACTGAAGGCCACCCAGCTCAATCTATGAGTCAGTGTCCAAAGAGCTCAAAAGGGAAAAAAGAAATCCAAATTAAGAAGCCTAAAAAGAAGGCCTATACAATCAACTTATGGAAGGATAAAAAAGCCACCTGATATCTATATATAAAAAAAAGATCTATGAAAAAAAATCTAAATGAAAAGGATCAATGCACGCAACCCGGGGGGTCTAAAATCAAAAATAGGGTTCTAATCGGCGTGCCATTTGCTCCGACATGACTGGGTGGGTGAGAGTGACGTGTGAGAACTGACAGAATCCTAATGGAATTCCCGGCTTGGGTTCGGCGCTCAAATCACTAATAAAAAAAAAACCAAAATGAAAAGGATCACAACACACAACCTGGGGTCCAAAATTAGAAATAGGGATCCGATCAACGTGTCGTTCACTCCGACACGACCAGGTGGGTGAGAGTGACATGTGGGAACTGACGGAATCCTAATCGGATTCTCGGTTTTGGTTCGGCGCTCAAATCATTAATATAAAAAAAACCTAAATGAAAAGGATGAAAACACGCAACTTGGGGGTCCAAAATCAGAAATACGGATCCGATTGACATGTCGTTCACTCCAACACGACCGGGTGGGTGACAATGATGTGTGAGAACTGACGGAATCCTAATGAGATTCTCGGTTTGGGTTCGACATTCAAACCACTAATCCTAAAAAAACCTACAGTGTAAAGGATCAAAACACGCAAACCCCGGGGGTCCAAAATGAGAAATACGGATCCGATCGACGTGCCGTTCACTCTAACACGACCGGGTGGGTGACAGTGACGTGTGAAAACTGACGGAATCCAAATTAGATTCCCGGTTTGGCTTCGGCGCTCAAATCACTAATTTGAAAAAACCTAAATGAAAAGGATCAAACACGCAACCCAGGGGTCAAAAATTAGAAATAGGATCCGATCGGCGTGTCGTTCGCTCTGACACGACCGGGTTGGTGAGAGTGATGTGTGGGAACTGACGAAATCGTAATGGGATTCTCGGTTTGGGTTCGGTGCTCAAATCACTAATAAGAAAAAAACTAAATGAAAAGGATGAGAACACGTAACCCGGGGGTCCAAAATCAGAAATAGGTATCCGGTCAGTGTGTCGTTCGCTCCGACACGACCGGGTGGGTAAGAGTGACTTGTGGGAACTGATGGAATCGTAATGGGATTCCTGGTTTGGGTTCGGCGCTCAAATAACTAATTAAAAAAAAACTTAAATGAAAAGGATGAGAACATGCAACCCTGGGGTCAAAAATCAGAAATAGGAATCCGATCGGCGTGTCATTCGCTCCGACATGATCGGGTGGGTGAGAGTGACGTGTGGGAACTACCGGAATACTAATGGAATTCTCGTTTGGGTTCGACACTCAAACCCCTAATCTTAAAAAACCTAAGTGTAAGGATCAGAACACGGAACCTGGCAGTCGAAAATAAGAAATAGGGATCCGATTGGCATGCCGTTCACTCCGATAAGACCAGTGGGTGAGAGTGACATGTGAGAATTGACGGAATTCTATTGGATTCTCGGATTGGGTTCGGCCCTCAAACCACTAATCTAAAACAAAATTCAAGTGTAAAGGATCAAAATATTTTCCAATTAAACTTATTGAATATTCATATGTTTTAAATTTATTTTTTGAAAATCAATATTTATATATTATTTTTTATTTATGTTTCTAATATTTATTTTTTTAAATATAGGATCCTTCAGCACCTGAAGATCATGCGGCGGGGACAACGGACGATCCAATTAGAAATATTTTTTTTTCTAATATTTCTTATGATTGTGTATGTTTCATATTTGTTGTGACTGATGATTTTATGTTCATTGTTATTTATTGTGGATGTTCGTATGAATATTATTTTAGCAGGTTTTGTAATTTATCATTGTTATTTAACTATATTTTAAAAAAATAAGTGGGGATTTCCGACGGATTTTTCGATGGACAGAACCCGTCGAAAATAACGTCGGCACATAGGACTGCTGACGAAATTTTTCCATCGGTCAAACTGTTGGATTTTTCGACGATTTACCGACATATATTTCCGTCAAAAGATACCTACTACTGACGGGTTTTTTCGTCGGTGAATCTGTCGGAAGTTTCGATGGAGTTTCCGACTGAAATATCCGTCGGAAGTTGCCGATGGATTTTTTTCGTCGGTAAAATGGTCGGCATTTCCGAAGGACTTTTCTGACTAGTATCTCTATCAGAAATAGCGACGGATTGTCGACTAATTTTTTTCCCGTCGGTAATTTCTGATGCTTTATTTTTGACGGACTGTTTCCGATGGTCATTCGCTAGAAAGCTGTCGGAAAGTATGGTTTTCGACGGATTTCTGATGGAATTGTTCCATTGGAAAACTCTATAATGGCCCCGCTGCCTAGACCCCTGGCTTCCACCAACGATCCAACCATTGGCATCGCCACCCATGGGTTTGGAGACCTGGAAGAGCTAACGGATCAGTCTAACAAGATATGTAACGGGAGTAAGTAACAACCAACACACTAAAAAGTACCAACAATTGAAGGAAAAGAGTCCAACATAGTGCAAAAGTCTAGTACAGTCCCAAAGTAAGGAAAGTACAAGTACAGAAGTAAAGAAGATAATAGGTCCCTTAGGGGCATACCCCGAGGGTTAAGTAAACAAGGTACTGTGGACACTGCTCAAAGAAGATGCGGTCTACTACGACCCGTCTTGTCAACCCGCCGCGGAGGGTGATGCTGTGAAGTCTCACCTGAAAAAGAGGGAATGAGCTTCACGAAGAAGCTCAGTAGGGACTACCAATCTCCCACAGGTTCCAACATCAGAATAGATCTATTTGCATAATTTAAATAAAGTGAGTAAATCTATTCTACTAACAGAGTAAGTGAGGAAGCATAAAAAAACTACACGGTCAACGGTCTAAGCTAAAAATCGTGAATGGAAACCCGTGTACACCACGACACTGGGAAGAACCCAAGGCTGTAAATACAGACAGTAGACAACTCCTTGGATAGAGACACTAGCTACAGAACAACTACACTAGCAACCGCTCAGGTGCGCCACATGCCTTACCCTCAACCGACAGTCCATGCCTAGCACCTCCCGTCAGAGTGAGATGCGGAACTAAGTAACCACAACTGTCGTAGTCTGGCTGGACTACTATCCCACGCCTGGCCCTTCTAAATGCTTCCGGAACCACGTAGAGTAAGGCAGTGGGAAAAAGGACTAGTTGATTTGTGCCAGAAGAGAACCAAACCACCTCGGCATCCCAGACTCAGCTAAGAGAGCTCTACAAATGACTCTACACCGCCGTCCCCACCGTTTTCCCCTCTGCTGCCAGAGTCCGTAACTCGAGCTCGCCCGCCGCCCAGAGAACTCCCTCAACAGGCACGCGGGGACCTGGGGGTCCAGGTAAAGGTAACAACCTATCTCGCGGACAAGCCCTTAAGTGCATAGCACTGGGCGAAAGACTCGAGTAGAACTATGCTAGGAATAGCACAGGTGCCAAGAAATCAGAGTTGTAGTGGAAAGTAAACTCCGAATAGGTCGCCAAGCCCTTCTCTATCTGAGAAGGCGATGCACAAGCTATTGCCACCTGATGGCGACACCATGTCTGTCGCGACCTAGTCAGAAGGTGACAGGGAACTTGTCACGATCCGGTCGTGACAAGGGCATTGTCGCGACCATAGATAGAGGCCCAGGTGACCACCTGAGACCTCCCACAACACATGGTGAAAACTCGATGAGAAGGCGATAGCCACCTTGTCGTGACCAGAATGCGACAAGGTGGGCATCGCTTCCTCACGCTAGAAGGAGACATATTGGACTGTCGCGATATGGGTCACGACACCAAACGTGTCGCGACCACAGACTTGCACACCTGAGAGCACCCCTTCTATCACATGCACCACAATCAGGAAACTACAAGCGGAGGGGAGCATGTGGGATGATGTACGTTGATCAAATAGGGTCAAACCACCCTTGTAAACCCCCATGCATGCAAGACCAGTCCCGGAAGCGTCGGTATAGACCAGTCCCGGAAGCGTCGGTATAGATAATAAAGCCACCGCTACCAGAAGTTAGAACAAGGATCGGAGCTAAAGTCAGCCGGCTCTTCAGGTCCTGAAAACTCTGCTCGCACTCTACTATCCACACGAACCTGGTCTCTCACCTGGTCAACCTGGTCAACGGCTCAGCAACCCTGGCGAAATCCTGCACAAACCTCCTGTAGTAGTCTGCCAGCCCAAAAAAACTGCGAACCTCTTCAACTGTAGACCCCACGAAACCATGGCCTCAACCTTAGCAGGATCCACTGCCACACCTGCACCAGAAACCACGTGACTGAGTAAGTGCATCTCCTTTAGCCAAAATTCACATTTGCTAAATTTGGCATAAAGTTGGTGACTCCTCAGTGCCTTCAACACTAGCCCAAGTGAACCTCGTGCTCCTCTATCGTCGCTGAGTACACCAGGATGTCGTTCACGAACACCACCATGAACCGGTCCAAGTACTCTCAAAACACACTATGCATCAACTCCATGAAGGCTGCCGGTGCATTTGTGAGCCCAAAAGGCATCACGAAAACTCAAAGTGGTCGTAGTGGGTTCGGAAGGCTAATCTAGCAATATCTGACTCACGGATCCTCAACTGGTAGTAGCCTGACCTCAAGTCAATCATTGAGAACATTGAAACTGACTGCAATTGGTCAAACAAATCATCGATCCTGGGCAACGAATACTTGTTCTTCACTGTTACTTGATTCAGCTACCGATAATCGATGCACATCCTGAGACTGCCATCCTTCTTCCTCACAAACAAAATAGGTGCACCCCACAGAGAACGGCTCAGACAAATGAAGCCCAACTCAAGTAGCTCATCAAGTTGATGCTTCAACTCCTGAAATTCCACCGGTGCCATCCGATACGGTGCCTTGGACATAGGCATCATCCTCGGAAGCAACTCAATGGAGAAATCTACCTCCCGCTCCGGCGGCAAACTAGGTAGATCCTCCGGAAACACGTCAGTAAAGTCACAAACAACTGACACATCTAAAACAGATAGCTCACCAAAATCCGAGAAACTCATAGAAGCAAGGAAGGCTACACAACCATCTCGGATAATGCACCAAGCTCTACAAAAAGAGATGAAAGGTCGGCGGGTAGATTGTGTACCTAAAAAACAAAGCACAGGTGCCCCAAGTATCTCGAACTACACGGTCTTCCACTGACAGTCCACCAGTATAGAATGTGCCTCCAACCAATCCATGCCAAGGATGGCGTCAAAGTCGTGGATCTATAAGGCGAACAATCTGGCAGGTAGAATGTGGCCTAGTATCTCGATGGTGACACCCTCTAGGTACCCCAGAGTACGCAAGTAGTCACCCGTCGGAAGCTTAATAGGTAGGTCACAGGTCCGCTCCAGAGCAAACTCAATCAAAGAACTAAAGAACTCCTTTGAAGCAAAACAGTGTGTGGCACCCAGATCAATCAAAACACGAGCAACTCTACCAAGGATAGGAACCATACCGACAACCAGATTAGGGGCCTCTGCCTCCTCTCTGGTGATGTTCATCACCCGACCGCGACCACGTCCTCGCTGAGGCTGCTCGGGCTGCTGGAACTGTCCCTGGTGCTGCTGCTGACGCTGCTTCTGTTGGGGTGGAGGGTACTATGTCTGCGTTGTCTGCTTAGTGTACTGGGTCGGTGCCAACTGCTATTGCCCTTGCCTCAAGGGATAGTCCCGCCTGAAGTGACCCCGCTGCCCACAGTGGAAAAAACTCATCCTCTACTGGCTCTGCTCTGCTTCCTACTGCACAGACTACTCCACTGGCTGCCCCTGTTGCTGTGACTACTGGGAACGCTGCCTACCTCCTCGAGAGAACAACTTCTTCAACTTCGAGGTCAGGCCAGCACCGCCTGTCCCCGAAGAAGAAGAAGAAGACACACTCCCTCGACTTCCAGAAGGACGTTGGTACTGAGTAGACCTTAACGAACCTCCTCCCTACTGTGGCTAGAACCGACACTCCCTCTCTAAAGCAGTAGCCCTCGCTACTGCCAACCCCAAAGTGTCTCAGAGGTAGCCAGCCATGACCTACCTCAACTCCGGGCGTAGACCACTAATCAGCCACTCACTAGTGGCCATGGGGGAACGTGTCGTAGAAGCTGCACAAACCTCTAGTGGTACTGCACCACAGTCAGCTCTCCCTACGTCAGCTCGTGAAACTGGTCCCCCCTCTCACGGTAGCGTAGTCGGGGAAGTAATCGACATGAAAGGTCTCTAAGAACATCTCCCAAGAATTTGGTTTAGCCTCCTACCCTGAAACTAGTCCGCCTCAATGTCCTCCACCACTCGTGGGCTGACCCCTTCAGCTAATATACTGCAAGTCTGACCTGATCCTGCTCTACGCAGTCCATGGTCTCGAAGGTGCGCTCGAGCTCATGGACCCAACTCTCTGCCTTGTCCGGATCATAGTCGTCGTAGAACATTGGAGGCCGAAGTCGAAGAAACCTCTCCAAAAGCGATGTGCGGTCCTTAGGTGCTGCCGCTGCAACTGGAGTCTGCTGCCGTACCACTAGTGGTACCTCTGGCTGGGCCGGTGTTGCTTGCGGGGTCGCTGGTGGCTGCTCCTCTGCTGCCATCTCTGCAAACTGCTAACCTCCTGCCGACATCTGTTGGTACTGCCAAGGTGCCTGGAACATCATCCTCCATCACTGCTCTAATACCTCTAGCGAGGGCGGGGGTGGAAACCACTGCTGCTGTTGTGCTCCCTACTCCAATGGGACGCCCTGCGGCAACTGAACACCTGGCTGCTCGAACTGCTGAGGCTGAGCATCAACCGGTACGTGCTCGACTGCAACCGACTCGTCTAGTGCGGCGTCCTGATGCTCCATTAGCTCTCGAACTTGCCTGCATCTACATGGAGGCATGTCCTGTGACACAGACTAACATTCAAGTTAACAGAAATAACCCGACGGCTAGCAGTGTTACTTGTACTTCCTATGGGACTTTGCGTTGTCGCTTAGTTGCATTAAAATTCTTGATAGACCCCTTGCTCTGATACCACTGTAACGGCTCCGATGCCGAGACCACCGGCTTCCACCAAGGATCCGACCACGGCACCGCCACCCAGGGGTCCAAAGACCCAGAAGGGCTAACAGACTAGTCTAACAAGATATGTAATGGGTGTAGGTAACAACCAAACGCACTAAAAAGTACCAACAAGTGAAGGAAAAGAGTCCAACATAGTGTGTGAGCCTAGTATAGTCCAAAAGGAAGCAAAGTACAAGTGCAAAAGTAAAGGGAATAACAGATCCCTTAGGGGCATACCCCAAGGGTGAAGTAAACAAAGTACTAGGGACACTGCTCACGGATGATGCCGTCTACTACGGCCCCGTCTCCTCAACCCGCTGCAGAGGGTGCTACTGTGAAGTCTCACCTAAAAAAGAGGGAATGAGCTTCACGAAGAAGCCTCGTAGGGACTACCAATCTCCCACTAGTTCCAACAGCAGAATAGATCTATATACATATTTTAAATAAAGCGACTAAATCTATTCTACTAACAGAGTAAGTGTGGAAGCGTAAAGAAACTACAAGGTCAACGGTCTAAGCTAAAAGTTGAGATCGGAAATCTGTGTACACCATGGCACTGGGAAGAACCCAAGGCTATAAACACAGACAGTAGACAACTGCCTCAACAGAGACACTAGCTACAGAACAACTACACTAGTCAACTGGTCAGGAGCACCATGCACCTTACCCTCAACTGACAATCCATGTCTAGCACCTCCCGTCGGAGTAAGACGTGGAACTAAGTAACCACAACTGTCGTAGTCTGGCCAGACTATGGTACCACTCCTGGCCCCTCTAAATGGTTCTGGAACTATGAAGAGTGAGGCAGTGAGAAAAAGTACTAGCTGATTTGCATCGAAAAAGCACCAAACCACCTCGGCATCCAAGACTCAGCTAAGAGAGCTCTACAAATGACTCTACGCTATCGTCCCCACCGTTTTTCCCTCTGCTGCAAGAGTTTGTGACTCGAGCTCGCCCACCGCCTGGAGAACTCCCTCAAATAGGTGCACGGGGACCGGAGGTCAAGGTAACGGTAACAACCTGTCTCGCAGACAAGCCCTCAACTGCCTAGCACCGGGTGAAAGACTAGAGTAGAACTGTGCTAGGAACAGCACAGGTGCCAAGAAATCAGAGTCGCAGCAGAAAGTAAACTCTGAACAGGTCGCCAAGCCCTTCTCTACCTGAGACGGTGACGCACAGGCTGTCGCCACCTGAAGGCGACACCATGTCTGTCGCGACCTGGGTTAGAAGGTGACAGGGAACCTATCGCAATCCAGTCGTGACAAGGCATTGTCGCGACCACAGACAAAGGCCCAGCTGACCACTTGAGACCTCCCACAACACACGGTGAAAACCCGATGAGAATGCGACAACAACCTTGTCGCGACCAGAACACGACAGGGTGGGCGCCGCTTCCTCACACCAAAAGGCGACATATCGGTATGTCATGATATAGGTCGTGACAGCGCGACCACAAACTTACGCACCCGAGAGCGCCCCTTCTGTGAGTCTAAAGACCCACAAATTATCATCATAATTTATTCTTGTAAAAACATTTCAAGTGGGGTACACAAGTTCTCAGGATTTCTTATAGGACAAAAGGTTGTAGACAAGTAGGTAAAAATTATACTTGAGGTGTTCAAAGACAATCCATAACGGAGTATGGGTGACATTTGAATGATCTTTCTCAGATATACAGTTGTTGGAATCTAAGGAAATCATAGAAGCCATTGGTTGGGTTAATACCAAAGTGTCTTACCCTTGATTAGACATGAAACAGATTAAATTAAACACATCAGGCAGGTGTATGTCGACAGCCAGGAAGTGGCTGTCGACAGCTACTGTTCTCCCAAAACCAATTTCTAGGATCTGAACACTGCCTGTCAATAGACCAGGGTCAGTTGTCGACAGGTGAGGAACATCTGTCGACAGGTGAGGAACATCTGTCGACAGGTGAAAGTCATCTGTCGACAGCTACTTCTGGTTTTGCATTGTCTAGGTTCTGGAAGCAAGAACCCTGTCGACAGGTGAGTGCTGGCTGTCGACAGGTGTAATCTAAACCTCCAGGAATGTTGTAAAATTACCACAGAAAATTCTACCGTGCTTCTATGAATCCTTACATCATTGACAACATCCAAAAAGGTCTTGTTTCAAGTTCTAAACACCACATTTCATGAGGAAAACAAGTAGAACAATAGGGATATACGATGGCATGGAAATCTAAAGCAAGATGATAACTAGAAGTGCAACACCTCCTAACAATATTACAAGGAATAGAACAACACTTCTATGGTTGTTTCCAGATTTAGAGTCAATTGTGTGTACATGGTAAACACTTAAACATGAAGTTCTTGAGCAAGAATAAGAAACAAGAATGTGAGGAAAGAAGGAAGAAGGAATCCTACATGACTGGGAGAGAGTGAAGTTCCTTCTTTTCTTCAACGTAGGAGTCAATAACAGCAGGGAAGAAGAAGCAAGAAGACTGTAAGGGTAGTAACTTCGGCAGGTGCAGTTGAAGAAATGGCAGTCAATAGAAGAAAAAGTAGCAGCAGCAGCCACGGCAAGTAGTTGCAATAGCTCCAACAGCTACAACTCTAGCAGGACAACAATAGCAGTAGCAGCAACTCTGAGCTAGATGTGAAAGAGCTTGATGGAATGGTGAAAGGATTGTTTATATAAACTCTCAACCCCCTTCCATGCATGGTACGTCGGCCACTCATGTGTTGCGGTAAAAAACATTTAGTTTTTACAGCTTACACGTTTACCATGCAAGCCTCACAACTTACACGTAGGGTATAAATGTGTAAGTCTCCTATCCCATGTGAAATGGGCCTACATAGCCTCTAACACGTAAGCAATAATTAACCCAGAAAAATAGTTACTGTAATTGGTTGGAAATTCAGCTGACCCTTTTGTCCTTAAAATTTTATACTCTAATGATGTCCATTCAAGTTAAAATTTCAACCATAAGCTAATAAGAAAGTTTTACAAATTATGGTAAATTTAGTTTAATTTTAAGAATTTATTTTTCACCCAGCAAAAATTGTCCAAAAAATAGTTGCATCGGCTTAATCTCGAAATCCGCATGTCAACAATTCCAGATATTTACATTTCTGATATCAGCACATTATTTTGGAAATTATGGTGTTCTCAGATTTCATTTTCGTTACAGAATTTCGGTGTGACCCTGTCGGACCGCGCACCTCTAAATACGACACTGGAATAACATTTATTATCACCAATTAATCCTAAATTAAAGTTAATTTGAACTCATGAAAATAATTATGTTTAACAATCAAGTTATTCACATTTTTCTAATAAATAAAATTTTCAGGGCGTTACAACTCTCCCGCACCAAAGAAAATTTGGTCCTCCAAATTTAACAAAGAAGAGTGTAGCGACAAATAATACTGACCTGTAAATAATTCTGGATACCTGGTTTTTATGGCATCTTCCAATTCCCACGTTGCTTCTTCTTGTCCTCGTTTATTCCATTGGATCTTTAATAATGGAACCTCCTTGTTCTAGAGTTGCTTGATTTTTCGGTCGAGGATTTGCACAGGTCTTTCTTCATATGCCAGGTTTTCTTGTACATCCAGATTCTGATATTCAATAATATGCTCTGGATCATAAACATATTTCCTCAACATTGACACGTGAAGGATGTCATGTATATTGGATAACTGAGGTGGAAGTGTCAGCTAGTATGTCATCTCCCCAACTCTTTTTAATATCTCAAATGGTCCAATGTATGTTGGACTCAATTTTTCTTTGATTCCAAACCTCCTGATTCCTCTTCGGGTGATACCTTAAGGAACACATGATCACCTTGTTGAAATTCCAGCTCTCTTTTTCGTCGACCAGCATAACTTTTCTGTCGGTCTTGGGCAGCTTTTATTTGATCTTGCACTAACTTTATAATTTCTATCATTTCTTGGATCATTTTAGGTCAAAGAATGTGTGTTTCTTTCAACTCCACCCAACATAGTGGTGATCTATGCTGCCGGCCATATAATGCTATAAATGGTGCCATTTGAATAGTAGACTGATAGCTGTTATTATAAGCAAACTCCATAATGGCTAAATGATGACTCCAGTCATTTCCAAATTTTAGAATGTAGGCTCGGCACATATCCTCAATAATTTGATTTACTCGTTCCGTTTGTCCATCTGTTTGAGGATGAAATGCAGTACTAAACTTCAGCTTCGTTCCAAATGCATCTTGTAATTCTCTCCCGAAATGTGAAGTGAATCTTGCATCTCTATCAGAAATAATATCTTTTGAAATTCCATGTAGTCGAACAATTTCTTTCAAGTACAGAGCTGCTAATATATTGACTGACCATCTTGTCTTAATTGCCAAGAAGTGAGCTAACTTTGTAAGTCGATCAATTATTACCCATATTCCATCGTATCCACTACGTGTTCTAGGTAATCCCACAATAAAATCCATACCAATACTATCCCATTTCCATTTTGGTACCTCAAGAGGTTTTAACTTTCTTGCGGGTTTCTGATGTTCAGCCTTATTTTATGACATGTTAAACATCTGGCTATGAAATCCGCAATGTCTTTCTTCATGTTACAACACCAAAAAAATTTCTTTAAGTCCTGGTACATTTTGACAGCTCCTGGATGGATAGTATAATGTGCTCAATGAGCTTCTTCTAATATTTGCTTCTTGGTTTTTGAACTATCCAGTACACACAACGTGTTTCGGAATCGAAGATTTCCATGTGCATCTTCATTGAAGTCAGGTCTGGAATTCAGTTTCTCTCTGATTTCTATCAATATAGGGTCATTGTCTTGTTGTTCACCAATTTGTCTGAACATATCTGATTGTACTATCAACTTATCAATCATAACTCTATTTTCTTGTGATTCAGCTTTCAGACTTAGTGTAGAAAGTTCTTCTAAAAGTTTCCATTCTTTGACATGCAATTGGAATATTCTAGCCATGGGATTTCTACTGAGAGCATCAACCATAGTATTGCCTTTACCAGGATGAAGCTCAATCTTAAAACCATAGTCTTTGATATATTCCATCCATCTTCTTTGTCTTATATTCAATTCCTTCTGTGAAAATAAGTACTTCAGACTTTTATGATCGGAGTACACTATGAATTGATTATCATATAAGTAGTGTCTCCAGAGCTTAAGAGTAAAAACTACCGCTGGCAATTCCAAATCATGTACTGGGTAATTTTTCTCATGAGTCTTTAATTGTCTAGATGCATGGGCAATAACTCTTCCTTCTTGTATCAAAATGCATCCTAATCCGATGTTTGATGCATCAGTATAAACATCAAATGTTTTTCCTTCTACTGACAAAGCTAAAACCAGTGCAGATGATAAACATTCCTTCAATATTTGAAATGCTTACTCACAACTCTCATTCCATTCAAATGCAGTTCCTTTCGAGTTAGTTGTGTGAGAGGTGAGGCAATCTTGGAAAAATCTTTAACAAACCGCCGGTAATAACTAGCCATACCCTGAAAACTTCTTATCTCAAAAGTATTCTTAGGTTGTTCCCACTTCTGTATAGCTTCAATTTTTGAGGAATCTACTGACAATCCCTCTTTAGAAATAGCATGTCCTAAGAATGTCACTTGTTCCAACCAAAATTTACATTTACTAAACTTCGCATACACTTATGATCTCGTAGTAGTTGCAAAGTAATCCGTAAATGTGCTTTATGTTCTTTTACAGTGTTAGAGCAGATCAATATGTCATCAATAAACACAACCATAAACTGATCTAAATATGATCTGAATACGCCATTCATCAAATGCATAAATGCAGCAGGTGCATTAGTCAATCCAAACGGCATCACTACAAATTCGTAGTGCCCATATCTTTTTCGAAAAGTTGTCTTATGAATATCCTCTTCTTGAATTCTTAATTGATGATACTCGGATCTAAGATCAATCTTTGAAAAATACTGAGCTCCAGATAATTGATCAAATAAATCATCAATTCTAGAAAGTGGGTACTTTTCTTAATCGTTAACTGATTCAATTGTCTATAATCTATGCATAATCGCATAGTCCCATCCTTATTTTTATGAAATAACACTGGAGCACCCCAGGGTGATGTACTGGGTCTAATGAATCCTTTCTCTATCAATTCCATCAACTGCCTTTTTCATTCTTTCAACTCTTCCATTGTCAGTCTATAAGGCATTCTCGAAACTAGTGTGGCTCCTGGAACCAATTAAATTGAAAAGTTTACCTCTCTACTAGGTGGTAAACTAGGTAGTTCTTTCGAAAATACATCAAGAAATTCTTTTACTACTCGAATATCCTTCAATCCTGTAGTGTTCTGATTTATTAGTGTCACAGAAGCCAAATACCCTTGACATCCTTTTTGTACCAACTTACATGCTTTAACTGCCGAGATTATGGGTATTCTTCTTGTACGGGGTTTATCAAAAGTCATGGAGTAAATGTCCTTACCCAGAAAGGTTACTTGTCTTAATTGGCAATCTAGATTTTCATGATGTTTACATAGCCAATCAACTCCAAGGATTACATCATAGTCCCACATCTCAAGACATATCAAATCACCTGGCAAATTATGTTCTTTGACTAGAATTTGACTGACAGAGTAATATTCCTTAAGTTTCTTACCCTCACTTAAAGGAGTGGCAACCTCCAGCTGTGTAGGTAACGGAACAGATTGCATTCCTAAAGATCTAGCAAACTCATAACTAATGAAAGAATGTGTAACTCCTAAATCAAATAATACATATGTGGTTTTTGAGTTTACTAGTAGTGTTCCTTCAATAAGTCCGCCCTCCTACGGAGACTCAGGTTCCACTTCCTGAATAGCTTGTATACGTCCCTGCTTGGCTCGGAGATTCTGGTTTGCTGGTGCGTTCTTTATCATAGGACAATCTGGAATCCGGTGTTGATTGATTCCACATCGGAGACAAGCACCCAACCTACGCCAACAGTTCTCAGTCTTGTGTCCACTGAGGTGGCAATGCCGACACACATCCTTATTTCCGACTGGAGCTTTTCCTACTTTCTTAGTGGTTTGCTGAACCTTAGGGGTATTCCCCGACTCAAACTTCCTTTTATAGTCAGAAGAACCTTCACCAGACCTACCTCTAATCTTTTCCACAGTATCATTGGCAGCTTCCAACGCTAATGCTCTTTTAACCATTTCAAAATATGTGGTAATCAAGTGAGGTGTTAACTACGTAATAAAGTTTGGACGTTGCCCATTCATAAATCTCTTTGCTTTCAGTTTCTCTGTGGCTATTAGATGAGGAGCATACTTAGATAATCGGGCAAACTGTGCCTCGTACTCCAACACCGACATTTTGAGTTGCTTTAAACCAGCAAACTCATTAGCCTTCCTTTCCTAAACTACCTCGGAGAAATACTGATCGCTAAATAACTCCACAAACTCTTCCCAACCAACTTGGTTTGGGTCCTCTAGAGTAGATTCCACTGTTTCCCACCATGCTCGGGCATCACAATCTAACTGAAATGGTGCTAGACGTATCTTTTCCTCTTCTGTACATCAGATTACTTTAAAGATTCTCTCAATATCCTTTAACTAGTTTTTAGCTTCATCCGGATCCATGCTACCTGCAAATCTTGGAGGATCTAGACTTCAGAAATCTTTAAACAAACTTGTTCCATTGTGGCTATTGTTCATAGCCAGAGTCCTCATTACCCGTGTCAGATCATACATCGAGCTTTCCATTTTCTTCCAATTTGCATCACTTCCTTCCATAATTGATTTGGGAAATTATCTAAGACATCCAACAATACATTTATTAACACTACAACCAAACCATGCTCCCATTCATCACATACAAATTTTCAGTTTCACATAACATACCACTTTTCATTAACTAACCAGAATATTTACATTACATTAACATTCTTGTTCTAATAAGCCGAGAGATATTTACAATACATCCCTAATAAACTGAAATAATTACAGCACAATCAATGTTCTCTAACCTCTCACTACACATATACCTGTGAGTTATATGTACAATCACTATTTATCAAAAAGAGAGGTTACAAAATTGAGTTCCTTATTCTTTAACTAACTTCAAGCCTGAACAACAGACTCCATAGACGGCTGTTGATCTCCCCCAGACTCATGGTATAGCTCCCTCGCTACTTCAGAAAGCACTTCCTAATATCCTTCAACCTGATGGAGCAACATGTCCTGTCCCAGCTTCAAACTGTCCAAGTTACTCATTATCTAGGTCATGGTTTCCAAGGAGGAACGGGGATTTCCTACCAGAAATGCGCCCGTAGTCAAGTTCAACACTTCCTCCTTGATCTGCACATGCACTTCCTGTTGGGCCTGAGCATAAAATTCCACATCTTGACGGAACATTTCCATTGCTGCCACTAGTCGTTCCTGAGCATTCATGTCCATGCTGATGCAACTAACAAGTTAAGTACCTATGTAATTACAAAATCACTATTACCATTATAACTAATCCCAAGTTTCTACCCCAACTCACTGGTCATTCCCTAGGTTTATAGAACCTAAGGCTCTAATACCAAATTATTTGTCACGTCCTAATAAAATGTCCATTTATCGGATATGATAGGAATCGAGTAAAAGAAATAGAACTTATATTTTATCCATATAATATTCACATTGTGGAAGCTTATGTACATAATACTCCTCAATACAGTCCATAAGAGGAGCAAGAAAAAAAATAAAACTTTGTTACATTTCACATCTACCACAATAAGGAAAAGTAAAATTGCTGAACTTCTGAAGGTAGGGTGTTTGTCACGTCCCGAGAATTACTCAGCGGAATATAATTCGAGACGATCCTGAGACGTGAACAGTCGGCAAATAAGCCTCTAGCTAGCATGCACTAAGTGTATAACATCATACATCATCATAGGGCCCAAATATTGAACTCAACTAATCTTGTATTCAAATCTCAACTCATTGTATTCCAAATGGAAACTATTACAAGATTAAGACTTATGAAAAAGAAAAAGTACATTTATTCCTCACTTCCTACTACATGAATCTAACACTCAAAATAAACTAACTATAGATAGATTGTGACGGCCCTCATTATACCGGTACGGTTATACCAACCCACGTCGGTGTAGCGAGCGTCATCACAGTGGGACATTTACCCAACAATACATTCAGCTGAGATACACGTGAATGTAAGAACATAGTATTGGAAGTAAAAAGAACTACTGTCTTCATTCATTCATCATCCACATTTAGCATACATTAAATTGCAATAACATTAAAGAACTTAAAAGTTCACATAATTTAAATTGATGAAAATTAATACATAAATGTCCACCACTATACATTTTTTTTCCCATGATAACGCTAATACAACGTTCAATTTACATACTATGAAACGCAAAAGTCACAAGGTACTCCAAAGACTAATCTCCGCGCTCAGAGTCCGTCTCCTCCAACGGTGCCACGTCACCAACTACACCTGTACGCCGAAGCAAGTAGTGAGTCTAAAGACTCAGCAAGTAACACCACTCATACCATACACGTACATGTCATAGTAGGCTCTACACACACCATTGCAAAAACTCAACATGTATCATGCTTAACGTTTGAAATGAATGACCAATCATGATAGTTCTATAAGTAAACACATGATGCATGTTTTCAAGTTTTCTTATCAAGATAAATTCCTAACACGTGTTCTCTAATCATTCCTACTCATGAAATTCTACTTTGCATTTTAACTAAAACATGAAAGCACTTAGCATGATTATCCTACGTACATGAAACAAAACACACCTAGCATGGAATCTACACATTCTTGTGCATGTACACGAACATTTTACATACTTTAACTTGCTGGTTTTCACATGATTTAGCAACCATAACCCTACACATGAGAGCTACAACGTTATTTAAAATACAACAGGTGAACAACCAACCATGGAATTTTGTGCACATACTTGTTAATTGTCCCTGCATGGATTCTAGGCATTTTACACATATAAACATGATCCTAACATAATGAAGCTACTGATTTAACACGGTTTCAGATTCGTCACAACATGGATTACAATATCATATCCTCACATTTGGTCTCACATTTGTTTTTACACAAATTTCCAATTCACATAAATTGTACTTTACACGTACACATTACACATTGTTCACTTTCACATTAACACATGAACACATGCACATTTACACATTCACATTTACGCTTTCACATTTATTGCCGTGACACATAGTCCAAACCACCAAAGAAGGACACAAACACATCACATCACATAGACGCCATCTAGGCAATACAATGGCGACTCTTGGACTGCGCAGACCGGGAGAACAAGTCTCCACCCTAACCAGTTGTACTTGTCCACCTCCAGGATTTCCCCCTAATGCCCTTAGGGTCACTTACACATTGAACCTTCTCAAGGGGACTTTTCCTTGATACGGTTCCACTGCCCTCTGTGGAAGCAGTGTCACACTTGGCACAATTTACACATTACACGTTTTTACCGTTTTTAACACATAAGTTTACACATATCATTCTCATTTCATTCACTTTCTCACTCACATTCACATTTCTCTGTTTTCCTAACATGACACTACAGATTTCAAAATCTACATTCAGGTAAATATCACCGATCAGGTCAGATTATACCCAAATCAAATTGTTTCACATTGGCATAATGCATAAATTCACATTTACATGGAAAATTCATATTACATTAAATACTGGTCCAAATGACCTGAAACTTTAACCACATGTTAATTTTGGGTTTAGGATTCCTCATGCAAATTTTCAGATTTTTCTGAAGTAAAACAGAAATTTCAGAAATTCAAACATTCATTTCTCATGCCATCCACCATTCAACTTAATATGGAATTGTACACAAATCACCATCTTAGCAGCTTACTGTCTAAACCCTAGCATGCATGGAAATACAGAACTCATTCCCAAATTTATTGGACAATCCATTAATTTATGGAAGATTTATCATGACCTAGCATGATCTCTATTTTTCCTAAACAAATTTTGCAACAATTCACACAAGCATGGGAATAATCTCAGAAATTTAGAATAGGGACTGAACCTCACATGCATAGTCCTCACAAATTAGGGCATTTAGACTTGTCCTAAATCATGCAAACATGGTTTAATAAGATTAGAACTCATCACACATGTATCTTCATGGAATAATGAAGTCCTATCATTCGTGATAATCCATCCACACACCACATCCATCACATCAACAATATACATAGCATATAAATGATTTACAATATATCCTCATCGTGAAACATATCGAAAATAGTCGTATAGAAGGGCAGAACAGCTTGCTGTTCCGCTCAGATGAACTTGGCGGCAAGCTACGGCTGTTAATTTCATGTTAGCGGCATCATCGATGGACGCTAAGCATGATCTTAGCGGCAATAGGTGTTGCCGTCAATGTCAGGTCTGTGCAGAACACAGACCCGAGCTCCAAAGATGGGGTGAATTTGGGGGTCTAGGACACGAGGGAAAATACATAAAATTTGTAAAACCAACCTAGACACATATGGGGACGTTATAAGTAGGGTACTTGCCTTTAGAAAAATACGCCAATGGATCTAGGGCTTGGAGAAGCTCTCCTTGGGCAGTCCCAAGAAGTTGCGAAACACCCTCCAAGATCACCTCCCTCCGGTTCTTGAATGAAGATGGCTTCAAGGTACGGTCGGGGAAATCTCCTCCTTCACACCAGCTAGCTCCTTGTCGTGGAAGATGGCCGGATCAAGCTTCAGGTTGTTGGATTTAGGTTCCAGAGTGGGGGTTTTCCTCAGCCAGAAAATGGGTTCTTCTCCTCTCTTCTTCCTCCTTGCAAAAGGGTGAAGAGGGCCTTAGGGTTACGAAATGAGGCTCTTTTGAAGAGGAGAGGCTCCTCTCCCACGCATGGGGTGACATGATGGCCCTCAGACCGTTGGGAGACAGCTCCCCAATGGGTGAGTTGCCATGTTTCCGGAATTTCTGGCTCTGCAACGCATGCAGGTCAGAGAAGTTGGCGTCCACATCGTTGGACGCTGGGATTAGTGTTGGCGTCCATGGGGTTGACGCTGACACCACATTAACGGCTATGGGATTGACACCAATCTGGCCTTCGGCTAGAAGTCTAAAACATGCAGAAACCCATGCACATCATGTATATATATTCATGTAATATAATTTTGTGTACACACTACCATCAAGCAATATAATTATTTATACTTAAATTGTACACATACTCACATAAGTATACTAATTAATACATGCGTAGATACATACATACGTACATATACAACACGAATTATTTACATGCATTACAATAATGCAATAAAATTCGAGGGCCTTACACCCTCTCCCCCTTAAAAGAAACTTCGTCCTCGAAGTTAGAACGACACTACTCAAACAAAAGGGGATACTTCTTCTTCCTCGCATCCTCAAGCTCCCAAGTAGCCTCCTCTCGTGAGAAGTTCCGCCATAGAACCTTCACTGACGCGATACTCTTGTTCTGAAGATGCTGAACCTTCCGGTCAAGAATAACTACTGGTTGTTCGACATACGAAAGATCTGGCTGGATCTCCACTGGATCATGACTAATCACATGAGACGGATCTCAGACATACTTCCTGAGCATAGATACATGGAATACAGGGTGAACGCTAGCCAAAGCTGGGGGTAATGCTAGCTCATATGCCACGCTGCCCAAACGTCTGAGAATCTCATATGGGCCAATGAACCTAGGGCTCAACTTACTATGCCGGCCAAATCTGACGACACCACGAGTAGGCGATATTTTCAAGAAGACATGATCACCAAGCTCGAACTCCAAATCCTTTCTCCTGTTGTCGGCATAGCTCTTCTGCCTATCCTGAGCCGCAACAAGCCTCTTTCTGATCAGCTGGATCTTATCCGAAGTTTCCTGAACTAACTCCGGTCCGATCAACTGCCTATCACCAGTCTCCTCCCAACATAATGGAGATCTGCAGGGCCTACCATACAACGCCTCAAATGGAGCCATACCAATGCTCGCATGAAAGCTGTTGTTGTATGCGAACTCCACTAGAGGTAAATGGCGCTCCCAATCATCCTTCCAATCCAGGACACACGCTCTCAACATATCCTCGAGCGTCTGGATAGTCCTGTCGGATTGCCCATCGGTCTGGGGATGAAACGCCAAACTGAGCTTCAGTTCCGAACCTAAAGCATCCTGAACACCCTTCCACAACCTCGAAGTAAATCTCGGATCTCGATCCGAAATGATCGTCTTCGGCACACCATGCAATCTAATGACACTACTAACATACAGTCTAGCCAAACTCTCTACTGACTGCTTCTTCTTCATAGGCAAGAAATGAGCAGTCTTCGAGAATCTATCTACAACTACCCAAATCGAGTCATTTCCCCTTCTAGATCGAGGCAAACCCGAAACAAAGTCCATAGTGACATCTTCCCACTTCCATACTGGGATGTCCAACCTTTGCATAAGGCCGGATGGTCGCTGTCGCTCGGCCTTCACTTGCTAACACACTAAACATCTAGACACATAATCCGCTACATCCTTCTTCATGCCGGACCACCAAAATGATCTCTTCAGATCTTGATACATCTTAGTGTTACCCGGATGAATAGAGAATCGCGATCTATGAGCCTCTGCTAACACATGCTCACGGACATCTACTAAATCAGGGACACAAACACGATGCTGAAATCTAATCACACCGTCCTCATCACGAGCAATGCCCGCCTTGCCCACTAACTCTAAGAGTCTAGGGTCGGCTTCCTGTTGCTCGATCACCTCATCCAAAACTGAGGACCTAAGGGATAGCTGAGCTACAAAAGCCTGGCATAGCGATGGCTCTAACTCAGTCAACGCACAAGCCGCATCTTCCACATCTTCCAATCCTGCTGGAGAGATGGCCTCCTTCTACTCAAGGCATCCGCTACAACATTCGCCTTCCCAGGGTGATACTGAAGGTCGAAGTCATAGTCCTTCAAGAACTCAATCCATCTTCTCTGACTCAGGTTTAATTCCTCTTGGGAGAAACGATACTTCAAGCTCTTGTGGTCGGTAAACACCTCAAATCTGACACCATAAAGATAGTGCCTCCAGATCTTTAGTGCATGAACCACTGCTGCGAGCTCCAAGTCATGAGTCGGATAGTTCTTCTCATGCTCCTTCAACTGACGAGAAGCATAAGCCACTACCCTTTCTTGCTGCATGAGCACACAGCCTAAACCAATCTGAGACGCATCCTTGTAGATAGCAAAACCCTCTACACCGCTCGATAAGACTAACACCGGAGCTGGCGTGAGCTTAGTCTTTAATAATTGAAAACTACTCTCACACTTCTCGGACCAACCAAACTTCACTCCCTTTCTGGTAAGCTGAGTCAAAGGGGTGGTGATGGATGAAAATCCCTCAATGAATCGCCGATAGTAACCAGCTAAACCAAGAAAACTACGAATCTCCGAAGGGGTCTGGGAATCTCCCAATCCATAACAGCCTGGACCTTTGCTGGATCGACTGCAACACCAGCACCGGAGATAGCATGCCCGAGGAAATGAACCTCGCGCAACCAAAAATCGCACTTGCTGAATTTAGCATACAACTTGTGCTCACGAAGAACCTCTAACACTACCCTCAAATGCTGACGGTGTGTGGCCTCGTCCGGAGAGTAGACCAACACATCATCAATAAACACTACGACAAAGCTATCTAGATAAGGCCTAAACACCCTGTTCATGAGATCCATGAATGCTGTAGGGGCATTGGTCAATCCGAAAGGAAGGACCAAAACTCATAATGTCCATAATGGGTTCTAAACGCCGTCTTGGACACATCCTCACTCCTAATCCTCAACTGATGATAACCAGATTGCAATCAATCTTAGAAAAGACTGATGCATCTCTCAACTGGTCAAACAAATCATCAATACGAGGTAAGGGATACCTGTTCTTCACAGTCACTTGGTTCAGCTTTCTGTAGTCAATGCATAACCTAAGTGACCCGTCTTTCTTCTTGACGAATAATACAGGTGCGCCCCAAGGGGAAATACTAGCGCGAATAAATCCCTTATCAAGCAACTCTTGCAACTGCCTCCTCAACTCGGCTAACTCCGCAGGTGCCATCCGATATGGAGCCTTCGAGATAGGAGAGGTGCCCGGAAGCAACTCTATGGTAAACTCTATCTCTCTATCCGGTGGCAAACCAGACAAATCATCAGGAAATACGTCTAGAAAATCCTGCACTACCTCGATCTCTGCAAGAGTAGGTGACTCATCAGCCTCTGGCACTAACACCACGCTGGCAAGAAAAGCGTCACAACCCTTGTTCACCATGCGCATCGCCTTCATGGCAGAGATGACCATCTTTCCCGCCACGTTCCTCGGCAAGGGATGAGAGAACTCGTCCTCACCAGGAATGCGGAAAACAATCCTCTTCCGGCGACAATCCACTAACGCATAGTGCTCCTCTAGCCAATACAGACCAAGAATAGCATCATAGTCCTTCATCTTTAGCAAGAAGAAACACCCATCTAGGATTCTATCCTCAATGCACACAGGTAACGTCAGAATGCACTTCCTAGTCGATACCGTACCCCCAGGGGTGTGCACAGACAGAGGGACCTCTAACTCCACAGACTCTACACCTGACTCTAGGGCTAACTGCCTAGCGAACCGCTCAGAAATGAACGAGTGAGTAGCACCCGTATCAAACAAAACCCAAGCGTGCACACCTAAAAGCAAAACCGTACCTTCGGTGACATGCTCCGCCTGCTCGGCGTCCTCGCGAGCTAAAGCAAACACTCGAGCTGGGGCTCGAGGCCTTCCTGGTCTTCCTGTAGTTGGCGCGGCTGCCGCTACTGTTGCTGGGGCTGACGCTCCGCGCTGGACTCCCTGCTGAAGTCTTGGGCAATCTTTGATCTTGTGGTCGCTGCTCCCGCACTTCAAGCATTTGCCCATAATCATCCAACACTCGGTACCACCGTGTGTCTTCCCACAGTGGGGACACTCTTTCTTCACACCAGGGGAACGTACAGAAGGTACCTGAGTACTGCCGACTGCCACGGATCGTTGCGGTGTCTGGTGCACCGTTTTCTTCTTGTCTTGCTGCTGGAATGTCGCTGCTGGCCTTTCTGCGAAGCTTTCTTTTCCTCCAGGTATTGCTCCATTTATCCCTCAACCAGCTTTCAGCCAACAACGGATCGCTCTCCCCCCTTAAAAGAGGGTGGCAGCATCCTCTTGAATCTCTCCATGGTAGAGGGTCCACCATGGTCCCGAGCTGGTCCTTGAGCCTGCTACAGTATACAACAAGCAATTCACAATCAACACAATATCACATAATTAAATAAAACAGACTATAAATCATTTTATTAGTCTAACCTGGGCCTCCAACTGTGCCTGGAGTGCTGCCTGGGTATGAGCCTGCGTCTGCATGGCTTGCACCAGACCTTGCATGAATACTCCATAATCCACAGGCGGCGATGGGGGAAGTACAGGACCTTGCGGTGCCGGGGCCTGTTGCTCCGCCCGCTCGTCACGTCTCGGCTCGTCCTCACGGGCCGGTGCTCCACCACGCCTACCTCTCGAAGCCATGGCTGTAATAAATTTCAGCCACCATTAGAGCTAGGTTACTAAGGTTTCTAACCATTTTCTCATCTACTTTTCATTGGTTATTAATCAATTCTACACATGTGGACATACTTAGCATGCAATGAAGATGATGACTTATGTATATTCATGTGCAATCTCAACCGGTTGCTCTGATACCAATCTCTGTGACGGACCTCATTATACCGGTACGGTTATACCAACCCACGTCGTGTAGCGAGCGTCATCACAGTGGGACATTTACCCAACAATACATTCAGCTGAGATACACGTGAATATAAGAACAGAGTAGCGGAAGTAAAAGAACTACTGTCTTCATTCATTCATCATCCACATTTAGCATACATGAAATTGCAATAACATTAAAGAACTTAAAAGTTCACATAATTTAAATTGCTGAAAATTAATACATAGATGTCTACCACTATACATTTTTTTTCCCCATGATAACGCTAATACAACGTTCAATTTACATACTATGAAATGCAAAAGTCACAAGGTACTCCAAAGACTAATACATAGATGTCTCCACCGTCTCCTCCAACGGTGCCACGTCACCAACTACACCTGTACGCCGAAGCAAGTAGTGAGTCTAAAGACTCAGCAAGTAACACCACTCATACCATACATGTACATGTCATAGTAGGCTCTACACACACCATTGCAAAAACTCAACATGTATCATGCTTAACATTTGAAATGAATGACCAACCATGATAGTTCTATAAGTAAACACATGATGCATGTTTTCAGGTTTTCTTATCAAGATAAATTCCTAACACGTGTTCTCTAATCATTCCTACTCATGAAATTCTACTTTGCATTTTAACTAAAACATGAAAGCACTTAGCATGATTATCCTACGTACATGAAACAAAACACACCTAGCATGGAATCTACACATTCTTGTGCATGTACACGAACATTTTACATACTTTAACTTGCTGGTTTTCACATGATTTAGCAACCATAACCCTACACATGAGAGCTACAACGTTATTTAAAATACAACAGGTGAACAACCAAACATGGAATTTTGTGCACATACTTGTTAATTGTCCCTAGCATGGATTCTAGGCATTTTACACATATAAACATGATCCTAACATAATGAAGCTACTGATTTAACACGGTTTCAGATTCGTCACAACATGGATTACAATATCATATCCTCACATTTGGTCTCACATTTTTTTTTAAACAAATTTCCAATTCACATAAATTGTACTTTACACGTACACATTACACATTGTTCACTTTCACATTAACACATGAACACATACACATTTACACATTCACATTTACACTTTCACATTTAGTGCCATGACACATAGTCCAAACCACCAAAGAAGGACACAAACACATCACATCACATAGACGCCATCTAGGCAATACAATGGCGACTCTTGGACTGCACAGACCGGGAGAACAAGTCTCCACCCTAACCAGTGGTACATGTCCACCTCCAGGATTTCCCCCTAATGCCCTTAGGGTCACTTACACATTGAACCTTCTCAAGGAGACTTTTCCCTGATACGGTTCCACTGCCCTATGTGGAAGCAGTGTCACACTTGGCACAATTTACACATTACACGTTTTTACCATTTTTAACACATAAGTTTACACATATCATTCTCATTTCATTCACTTTCTCACTCACATTCACATTTCTCTATTTTCCTAACATGACACTACAGATTTCAAAATCTACATTCAGGTAAATATCACCGATCAGGTCGGATTATACCCAAATCAAATTGTTTCACATTGGCATAATGCATAAATTCACATTTACATGGAAATTTCATATTACATTAAATACTGGTCCAAATGACCTGAAACTTTAACCACATGTTAATTTCGGGTCTAGATTCCTCATGCAAAGTTTTCAGATTTTTCTGAACTAAAACGAAATTTCAGAAATTCAAACATTCATTTCTCATGCCATCCACCATTCAACTTAATATGGAATTGTACACAAATCACCATCTTAGCAGCTTACTGTCTAAACCCTAGCATGCATGGAAATACAGAACTCATTCCCAAATTTATTGGACAATCCATTAATTTATGGAAGATTTATCATGACCTAGCATGATCTCTATTTTTCCTAAACAAATTTTGCAACAATTCACACAAGCATGGGAATAATCTCAGAAATTTAGAACAAGGACTGAACCTCACATGCATAGTCCTCACAAATTAGGGCATTTAGACTTGTCCTAAAACATGCAAACATGGTTTAACAAGAATAAACTAATCACACATGTATCCTCATGGAATAATGAAGTCCTATCATTCGTGATAATCCATCCACACACCACATCCATCACATCAACAATATACATAGCATATAAATGATTTACAGTATATCCTCATCATGAAACATTTCGAAATAGTCGTATAGAAGGGCAGAACAGCTTGCTGTTCCGCTCAGATGAACTTGGCGGCAAGCTACGGCCGTTAATTTCATGTTAGCGGCATCATCGATGGACGCTAAGCATGATCTTAGCGGCAATAGGTGTTGCCGTCAATGTCAGGTCTGTGCAGAACACAGACCCGAGCTCCAAAGATGGGGTGAATTTGGGGGTCTAGGACACGAGGGAAAATACATAAAATTTGTAAAACCAACCTAGACACATACGGGGACGTTATGAGTAGGGTACTTGCCTTTAGAAAAATATGCCAATGGATCTAGGGCTTGGGGAAGCTCTCCTTGGGCAGTCCCAAGAAGTTGCGAAACACCCTCCAAGATCACCTCCCTCCGGGTTCTTGAATGAAGATGGCTTCAAGGTACGGTCGGGGAAATCTCCTCCTTCACACCAGCTAGCTCCTTGTCGTGGAAGATGGCCGGATCAAGCTTCAGGTTGTTGGATTTTAGGTTCCAGAGTGGGGGTTTTCCTCAGCCAGAAAATGGGGTTCTTCTCCTCTCTTCTTCCTCCCTTGCAAAAGGGTGAAGAGGGCCCTAGGGTTACGAAATGAGGCTCTTTTGAAGAGGAGAGGCTCCTCTCCCACGCATGGGGTGACATGATGGCCCTCAGACCGTTGGGAGACAGCTCCCTAATGGGTGAGTTGCCTTGTTTCCGGAATTTATGGCTCTGCAATCCATGCAGGTCAGAGAAGTTGGCGTCCACATCGTTGGACGCTGGGATTAGTGTTGGCGTCCATGGGGTTGACGCTGACACCACATTAACGGCTATGGGATTGACGCCAATCTGGCCTTCGGCCAGAAGTCTAAAACATGCAGAAACCCATGCACATCATGTATATATATTCATGTAATATAGTTTTGTGTACACACTGCCATCAAGCAATATATACATTATTTATACTTAAATTGTACACATACTCACATAAGTATACTAATTAATACATGCGTAGATACATACATACGTACATATACAACATGAATTATTTACATGCATTACAATAATGCAATAAAATTCGAGGGCCTTACATAGACTCATATTTGGAACGCTCATCACTCGGACGCATTCTAATCCTCGACTTGCTCCTCCTCTTGAACATCATAGTCACCTAGATTGGGTAAAAGTAGGGGATGAGCAAACTAGCCCGGTAGGATTTATATCTAAATGTGCGGGCAATGATATAAGTGATTAACAATTTAGAACTAGGTAAGCACGATGAATGTCATGATATGCATGTGTGAATAAAACTCATTAAAACATGATACATGAACTAGCTAGATAGAGTGATCATGATAGAACAAGATCTAGAAGGATATAAGAAGATAGAACTAGAAATATATCACTTTGTACAAGCACGCAAGACTTCACTTGATGTCAAGAACGCAAGATATCACTAATTGCAATAAATGCAGGATGGCCATATCACACAAGCAAGCAAGCAGAACGCACGAGCACGATCATGTAATACTAATCAGGCACGTAGACACTAATGTACACCAAGGAAAGATCCATCAAGAATGTACACCAGGACATGTGTATGTGGTTATTGTATGTATCATTCAACACGACATGCACGACTCCCAGTGCAGATGCATTGCTAATAATCATTATACCCCATGGTTAACAGTATATTTATGACTCTCTGTCATTGGGGCTAGACTGGAGCCCTTGGACACTTGCCGTGCCCGGTCTGCATCTCACTTAAATATTAAATGAGGATACCCACAGTCATTAACAATGGCCAATGAGAGTTTCAAGATGTAAGCATGTGTAATGTCATGTTCATGATGATGATGAGAACAAGTAATAAGTAAATTGAACATGATTTCATGAGAACAATGGTCAAGAGATAAATTTGGCAGCATAACAGTACGCTTTATAATTTAGTTCAATCTTTACATTAATGGCTTTAGTCTAGATTGTAATTCACACTCACGAGAACAAGATGAGAAAGGAAGTGCACGCTATCTTCAGGGAACTTCAATGGTACAACCAACTCGGCCTCCATGTGAGAATCCATGGATAGCGAAGATTTATGGAGGTCTTAGAGAAAAGGTCACTAGCCTACCGATTTGGAATGACCGATAGAGAGCTTCCAAATCCCCAAGAAAGGGCTACCTAGATGTGCAAGTGTGTAGTGATGTACGTATCTCAATCCACAATCTACCTGTTTCAAACTTGCGGAAAGCACTTAACATGATGGCATGACATGAAACTATGCACTTTAACTAATCATAGTTTGCAAGATTTAAGATAACAATTATCATTTAAACATGGTAGAATAGTAGGAAGATTAAATCACAAGTTGCATGAATGGATCATCACATTTAAGGAGTAATTAGAATAACATTCATGTAATTAAAGCTTTTAAATAGGTTAATCACTTTTAAGCTATTAAATAGTCCTCATGAGATGACTAGAACCAAGACATGCAAATTATATACTTGATAACATGCTAAACTGTCCTCGGGTAAGCTTGTAAATAGGCGTCCTACACAGTGGACACACTTCCGAACGATGTAAACAGACAAAACAGGAAAAACTGTGAAGAGTCAAAATTGCATCCACAGGACTGGCCGCGTTCATTATTGAATGGTGTCTAGGAACCTGAACGCGTCTATAGAAAATCATTTAATAAAAACTCTGGGTGGGAAAACTACCTGAAATGTGTCGGGGTAGACCGCCGAGGTTCAAACCGGCCCGGACTGCCAGGCGGCGCGAAGATCCGCGCGCGCTGTTGACTGGTCAGCTCGGAATCGCATCGTGGGGAATGAACGCCTTTTAGAGGATTGTGTCGCCCATGCGCGATGCGATACCAGGCGCTTTAAAAGCATCCTCTGAACTGGACGCGGTTCAGAGTTCATACCGAAAACGTCGAAAACGCAGGAACACAGGGGTGCAATCCTTACAATGCTTATATCATCTAAACTAAGGCTTTTTGGACAAAAGTATAAATATGAAAGTTGTAGGGAACATGGAATAGGTGCGAACTATGAATTTTTAATAATTTTAAATGGCCTCAGGATGTGCAATAAATCGACATGAACACAAAACGTCCCTGACAAGCCTGACTTTGGCAAAATGCCTATGATTCAAAATCTACTCATTGGAATTTGATGAAACCAATTGGACATGAAACTAGACTTGATGCTCTACACATTGGTATATGATTTTTAATGTTTGGCCCGAGAGAACCTACCTTTTGGTTTGATGAAGTTTTGTTCTTCAAAAATCCCTTATTCAGACCACTGTTTGAAGAACGCCTAATACTCCCCGAATTCTTCATGAAATTTGTGCATTCCAATTGGGTTAGGAAGTAGACTTGACCCTCTTTCTAGGGGTATAAGCCTTGCACAATGGTAGTTTGGTTTACCTACCTTTGGTCAACTCCAAGTGGACAGTTTGCACAGGTCGACACAGACGAACAAGGGAAGAAGATGACCTTCTTGTGGTCGTTCCACAGCACCCCAGCCGCCCAGCACTCATCCACACAACCCCAGCAAGTTGTAAAACTCATCCCTAGAGTTTGGTGAAGAGTATTTAAGCAACCATGGTGTTTAGGAGTCCTATTGTAACAAGGAAACTAGGGCTGCAGTTTTAGCATATTACTTTCCTAATTTGAGGATTTCTTCCTCCATTGGAGTGCCTTGGCCATCAAGCAATCCCAAAGGATGGCTAGGCATGAGTTTGGGTTGCCAAGAGTGCATGATCTCATCCCAGTTAAACTCTAATTGCCTCTTTCTAATTTTAGCCTATTTATGGTTACGAATTTCCATGCATTTTCTAGCTTCATTTGATTTTTGGACCAAATGTTGTCCATTGGCCCAATTATGATATTGGGTCATTAATATATAATGTTGAATGTCCCTCGAATATTTTTATTTAATTTATGATTGTGTCATATTTCCGTGTAAACAGTTTTCCGACTTGTTTCCTTCTTTGGATAATCGGTAACCATGTGATGTACACTTGGTTAATCAGATTTTTTGTTGCACAAATTTCTTCGTGGAACACTTAGGAATAATTTGTGGGGTTGATTTATAATTTTTACGAAATTTTACGATGTGTTTTAGCACATACGATAATGATACTTATGTTTAAATACTCTGATGTTATGGAAATTATTTATTTCCATTTATTTGAAATTTTTATGTAATTAAAATTTCTGGGGTGCTACAATGGTCCACTCAGCACACTCCCCTTAAGCATTAAACTCATCCTGATTATGATCACCTGAAAAAGTAGGATTATGTGAGCTAACGAGCCGAGTAGGATTCGATTCTTCTAATAAAAAAGGATTAAGATGACCAAAGATCAGAATAAGAAACTTAACTGTTGTCAGTACTGGATAACAAAGATGATTGAACAAGCATGTCAGCTAGACAATAAATGTAGAACAATAGTACTGAATTACGAATACACCGTCAAGAATTCAGGTAACATTCATGTTCTGATTCAAATACATGTTCACACATGATAAAATAACATGATGACTGATCAAGCTAGTATTGATGCAATGCCAAGCATCCACAGATCCTTTATCGTTCCTTACGACCACTAAATGAATTCGGGTGCTCCTCCCACGACTGGACCAGCGCAATTTGCATAAGCATATATCTCAAATGAATCCAAAGACCCACAAATTATCATCATAATTTATTCTTGTAAAAACATTTCAAGTGCGGTACACAAGTTCTCAAGATTTCTTATAGAGCAAAAGGTTGTAGACAAGTAGGTAACAATTATACTTGAGGTGTTCAAAGACAATCCATAAGGGAGTATGGGTGACATTTGAATGATCTTTCTCTTATATACAATGGTTGGAATCCAAAGAAATCATAGAAGCCATTGGTTGGGTTAATACCAAAGTGTCTTACCCTTGATTAGACATGAAACAGATCAAATTAAACACATTAGACAGGTGTATGTCGATAGCCAAGAAGTGGCTGTCGACAGTTACTGTTCTCCCAAAACCAATTTCTGTGATCTGAACATTGCCTATCGACAGACCAGGGTCGACTGTCGACTAGTGAGGAACATCTGTTGACAGGTGAAAGTCATCTGTCGATAGCTACTGCTGGTTTTACATTGACTGGGTTCTAGAAGCAGGAACCCTGTTGACAGGTGAGTGCTGGCTGTCGACAGGTGTAATCTAAACCTCCAGGAATGTTGTAAAACTACCACAGAAAATTCTACCAAGTGTTTCTATGAATCCTTACATCATTGACAACATCATAAGGGTCTTATTTCCTATTCTAAACACCACATTTCATGAGGAAAACAAGTAGAACAATAGGGATATACGATGGCATGGAAATCTAAAGCAAGATGATAATTAGAAGTGCAACACCTCCTAACAACATTTTCATGCTTCTAATAGGATGAGTTTCAATATATGCTTGAATCATAACATAAACTCTAGCTAAAATATGATTACAAGGAATAGAACAACACTTCTATGGTGGTTTTTAGATTTAGAGTCAAGTGTGTGTACATGGTAAACACTTAAACATGAAGTTCTTGAGCAAGAATAAGAAACAAGAATGTGAGGAAAGAAGGAAGAAGGAATCCTACATGAGTGGGAGAGAGTGAAGTTCCTTCTTTTCTTCAATGTAGGAGTCAATAACAGCAGGGAAGAAGAAGCAAGAAGACTGTAAAGGTAGTAACTTCGGCAGGTGTAGTTGAAGAAATAGCAGTCAATAGAAGAAAAAGTAGCAGCAGCAGCCACGACAAGTAGTTGCAATAGCTCCAACAGCTACAACTCTAGCAGGACAACAATAGCAGCAGCAACAACTCTGAGCTAGATGTGAAAGAGCTTGAAGGAATTGTGAAAGGATAGTTTATATAAACTCTCAACCCCCTTCCATGCATGGTACGTCGGCCACTCATATGTCGTGGTAAAAAATATTTAGTTTTTACAGCTTACACGTTTACCATGCAAGCCTCACAGCTTACACGTAGGGTATAAATGTGTAACTCTCCTATCCCATGTGAAATGGGCCTACATAGCCTCTAACACATAAGCAATAATTAACCCAGAAAAATAGTTACCGTAATTGGTTGGAAATTCAGTTGACCCTTTTGTCCTTAAAATTTTATACTCTAATGATGTCCATTCAAGTTACAATTTCGACCATGAGCTAATAAGAAGGTTTTACAAATTATGGTAATTTTAGTTTAATTTTTGAATTTATTTTTCACCCAGCAAAAATTGTCCAAAAAATAGTTGCATTGGCTTAATCTCGAAATCCGCATGTCAACAATTCCAGATATTTACATTTCTGATATCAGCATATTATTTGGAAATTATGGTCTTCTCAGATTTCATTTTCGTTATAGAATTCCGATGTCACCCTGTCGGAGCGTGCACCTCTAAGTGCGACATTGGAATAACATTTATTATCACTAATTAATCCTAAATTAAAGTTAATTTCAACTCATGAAAATAATTATGTTAACAATCAAGTTATTCATATTTTTCTAATAAATAAAATTTTTGGGGCGTTACAATAATCTCACATGCAAGCATGGAACCCTCAACAACCATACCCCATTCCAAGTACAAATCAAAAGCATGTAAGCATTCCACATGAACCAGAAACACACATGCACATCCTAGCATGGATCCTAAGGGCTTGAAGAAGGGGTTGGAGGCTCTACCATGGTAGAACTAGGGGAAGGCAAGGAGTCCCTAACTCAAAATGAAGAGCCAACCCGTTGGGGTCTTCTCGTGTGCATGGCCACCTCCTCCTCGCTCCAAGCTCCACAAAGACTCCGTCCACAAGCAAGGATCGTCTTCCTACAAGTCGGAGAAGACGTGGATCACCACCACGCCGAGGAAGAATGCCGAGCCGAGGAGAAGAGCCACGCCAAGAGAGCACCTCACACAAGGGGAGAGACACCTCACTCAAGCCCTCAACTCCCCTCCACAGACAGGTGAGCTCATAGGGTCGGAGGAAGAAGAAGACCGGTGAAATGGAGAAGAAGAGGAGATGTTCTGCGGCCTGTGTCTATTTAAGCCTCGGAGTTGAGAATGCGACAGCTTGCCTATCGCATTCACTTACTGAACGCGGCGACCAACCTTTCGTGATCCCAAAGTTCAGGTCAACCTGACCAACAGGAACACCACGTGTCAAGCTCGCAGACCTGACAACCTAAACGCGACACCTGACTTGTCGCCTTTACGTTGCTAGAGGTTGACACTTGTCCCAACTGTCCCGATAGCAAAACGACAAAACTCCATGCTATGGTCAGAGGGCTGAACACGACAACATGCATGTTGCATTCCCAACCAGAACGCGACAGCCAACTTGTCGCTTTCAGAAGGCGACAACCCGATGCGTTGCGACCTTCAACAGAAGGTGGCTGACTCACAGAGGCCCACAAGAGGGGGATGTTACAAACTCGCTTTTTCTTGTAGTGATGTTACAAACATTATCGTCACATTTTCCCCAATTTGTATCGTGCATATTGTGAGTATTTTTCCCGTCAAGTTCATATATCTTCATGTACCTGTTGGATCGAGATGGCACTTTAGATGTCTTGGGGGGCTGAAAAAAACTTCTTGTGCTTTTAAAAAATTATCTAAAATAGATAACACTAAATAAAATTGTTAGTACTTAGTGTGGTGTGTGTGAAATATGTGAGAAATTGGCGAAAATAATCACACAATTTGCACAATAGATTTTATCACTCTTTGTAGTTGCTAGGCATAAGTTGACTACTTTCAATTCTGCTAATTATAGTTTATAGAGATTTTTGACTCTTTGTACTTCAAAGACTGTTTTTCCACCCTTTTGAATAATACACTTATCATTCTGAAATTTTACCAAGTGACCATTGTCACACAGTTGATTGATGCTAATAAGATTATGCTTTAATCCTTCTACAAACATAACATCTTCTATCAAATCCTTTTCTTTTGTTCCTACTATTCTACATCCTAACACTTTGCCTTTTCCATTATCTCCATAGGTAACTTGACCAACCTCATCTCTAAAACTTGTAAACAACTTTCTGTCACCTGTCATATGCCTTGAGCACCCACTATCCAAATATCATTTAGATGCTCTCAAGCGACCTTGTAAATAAAATTAAGTTGTAACTATTGTTATCCAATTTTTCTTGGGTCCTTGATGGTTAGTCTTTGGAATCCAACCCGTGTCTAGTTGTGCAAGTGCTGATTGTGTGTCCTAGTTGATTACAGTGACTGCAACATAGATTATATGCATTTCTTACATGTGTAGTGTTATTAGATTTCAATTTTTATTTGTAAACATATTAATTGACTTTTCTAAAATTTTTAATTTCCTTTTCTTTCACAAATTTAGGAGTTGGGTATTTTTCAAGATAGACAATAATTTCTTGATTTATTGGAGGTGTATATCCTAATACATATTTCTTTTTACCTGTCCGAGCACCTTTTGGAACTAGAGATGTTTTACAGTTAGTAATTTTATGTATAGTAGCTTTTAGATAATTATTTTCTTCTCTGAATTTTCTTCATCTTTCAATTCCTTTAGATTTGATTCAAGTTCCATGATTTTGCTGTTTTTAACTTTTAAATCTTCACACAGTAGTTCATTTGATCTTTTGTTTAAGTTAAAATTTGTCCTAATATTTCTACTTCATTTTTTATAAAGGTACTAGATTTTTCTTGATTCACTAAATTTAACTTAACTATTTTCATCTGTTTAACTATTGTTTTATATTTCTCATACAATTCATTAAATTCATCTTCTAGACGATCAGAATGGGATTCAGAATATGATGTAAAAGAGGTTTCAGAATTTACCTAGTCTAGTCTTGCCATGAGAGCTAAATTGGCTTGTTCCTCTTCTTCTCATTCTGAGCTTGAAGAGTCTGAACTTGTAGGTTCTTCATTATCCCAGTCTATGGCCATTGCCTTTTTCTCGTACTTTCTGAATTTTCTTTATTTACCTTTCTTCTTCTCAAATCTTTCAGCTGGATCTTTCTTTTTGAGCTTAGGACATTCTGACTTGTAATGTCCAGGTTGATTGCACTCATAGCAAGTTGGTTCTTTGTTCTTTTCCTGTTTGAAGTATCTCTTCGATCTGAACTTCTTCTTCTTGGCAAGAATCCTTTGGAGTTTTCTTGACAGCATGGCTTCATCATCACTGTCATCTGATTTCTCTTTTGAATCCTTAGAGGAAGAAGAATTTGCAGCTTTCAAAGCATTTGGCATTTCCTTTTTCGAAGAGCCTTCAGAAAATCTTTCCATATTGTTTTCATGAGCCATTAAAGAACCAATCAATATATCAATAGAAAGTTCTCTTAGATCATGTGCCTCTTCAATAGCAATGACCTTAAGGGTCCAAGCATGAGTTAATGATCTTAAAATTTTTCTTACTGTTTCTTCATTAGTAAGATTTTTACCTAGTGAACTGAAACCTACTATTATATTTGAGAATCTATTATATATTTGGGTTATATTTTTATTAGGAAACATTTTGAATTGTTCATATTGGGAGACAAGAATATCTATTCTAGTTTGCTTTACTCTATCAATTCCTTCATAAGTTACTTGTAGTTTATTCCACATTTCTTTAGCAGTTCTACAAGCAGATAATCTGTTAAACTCTCTTTTGGATAAAGCATAACATAGATAATTCTTGGCTTTATAGTTTAGAGACATTTCTTTTGTAACCTATAGAAAATGCAGAAGTTCCATCGCCAAGTATTGCAAAATCACCTTGTTTTATTACCTGCCACAGATCAAATTTTGTGCCTCGAATGAAGCATTCCATTCTCATCTTCCAATACTGGTAATCCTCACCATCGAAGAATGGTGGTCTAGTGATTGATTGACCTTCATAGTTGTGAGCTTCAGATGCCATCTCTTCTTAAATCTTTCGATTCTTCTGAGAAGACCTCGCTCTGATACCACTTAATGGATCACAATGGCACTTTAGATGTTCTAGAAGGGGGGGGGGGCTGAATAGGATTTCTTGTGCTTTTAAACATTATCAAAAATAGATAACACTAAATAAAATTGTTAGTACTTAGTGTGGTGTGTGTGAAACAAGTGAGAACTTGGCAAAAAACAATCACACAATTTTCACAATAGATATTATCCTGGTTCGGCCCTTTCCACATGGAAGTCCTACATCCAGTCTCCAAGTAACCTCTTGGGAATTCACTAACTGCCAAGAGAACTTGGCCTTCTCTCAACTTGAGAGGTATTACAAACCTACTTGCACCCAAGCAAGTCTTCCCTTTACTAAGGGGTACAATGACCACCTACAACAGTAGGTTTCCCTTCACAAGAGGGGCACTGTAGGGAACAAACCCCCTGCTGATTATCTAACACAAAAAAAAATACTTGTGAGTCTACTCTGAGGAATGAGTAAACACAGAAAATCAGAAAGAGGTACAAATAAGAATTGGAGCTCTAATTCTTTCTGAATCTAAGAAGGTGGACTAAGAAGATCTATAGCTATAGAATGCCACCCAACAAGAAAAAGACTTCTAAAAAACAAGAGAGCTTGGAAGTCGAGGATTGAAGTAGCAGCTCTCTTTCTCTTTTCAGTAGCTAAGCTTGTGGTGACTGTTGTTGCTCGCAATTTCTGATTAGAGTTCAGTGTGGCTAGTTGGTTACTTTCTTATTTAGACTTCAGCTTCTATATATGAGCTTTAGAGGCTTGAACTTCCCGTTAGAAGCTAATTGTTAGGATACTGGCCGTTTGAAGGATAGCCATTGATCCTTAGATGTTGATACCTAGAGACTTCTGTTATAACCAGCAGTCCTTCTGTTCTTAGAGTCCCAACGTCTTCAGGCTATGTAGGTAGCTTCATGGCTTGATAGACAGCTTCATTAATGTTCTATAAACCCCATGCTTAAGAATGAAAGCTAAGCAAGCTTCATTAATGTTCTGCAAGCCTGGAAGGACAAGACAAACATAGATACCTCCATACTTTCGGTGGTAGGTGAGATAAAAATATGTAAAACAAGAAGGAGTTCAGATAGACAGAAGTTCAGAGCATTTAAATATAGATAGACAGTTGTATCCTGAAAGTAAGGAAGTTCTGATAGTGGTAGGTGAGCTCTGAAAGATAGCCCATGCTGCTTATACCTACCATCGCATTTACTGCATAGCAACTGTAAAAAAAAACTAAACTTCTGACAGTAAGCAAGAGACCACATTATATAATTATTTCAAATCTTAACAAAGATACTTTATATGGTTATTTTGAGTATATTTTCTTCTGCCTAACAGAATATTTAAATGATGATAGCAAGAAAAACATTATTCTATAAGACATATAAGTGTCATTCATTTTGTCAAGAATCCCATAGGGATAATGAAAAACAATGAGATAACCAAGATTATGATTTCATGGATTCTATGGAATGACAGATTACACAAGTATTATTTAAGTACAAGTACACAGGAGTTGATATATGATACTTCGACTTTCAAGGAGTCGAAGTCAAATACTAGATACATATAGATACATGATACTTCGACTTTTCAGGAGTTGATATATGATACTTCGACTTTTCAGGAGTCGGAATAAAGTCCAACTTTGATTGTTAAGGAGTCGGAGTACGGTTCAGTTGATAAGCAATCAGTATTAGGACTTTGACTTTTCAGGAGTCAGAGTTCTTCCATACTTCAACTTTTCAAGAGCGAAAGTCTGACCTATTTGTTCATCAATTGATACAATACTTTGACTTTTCAAAAGTCAGAGTCTTTGACTTGTCTGTAGTCGGAGTCAGTATGATATACAGTATACACTATGGACTTAGAGAAATTTCGTGAGACAGTGTTGATACTTACTATATTGTACATGTCATGTTTCTTTCTATACAAAATAACTTGTGGTATATTCCAATAGATTTGATTGTAGAGAGCCTTAAAAGATTTTGTCATAGAAAAAACACAATGCTTAAAATATTTAACAATATTTTAAGGGATAGTTGCTCAACAGTACCATGACCCCTTGTTCTTCATGATTAATCTTACTGAACCCATGTCTTCATGTCAAATTTCTTGTCTTTATGCATTCCTAAGCATGTGAGTTTTGATTTAAGACAAGTTGTGCGATTTTCATGCACTATAAATCTAGAATTAAGTTTCTTTTGCCTCTATGTTTCGAACGGGTTTTCTATGTTTGAATACGGTGGCCCTGGTGACCGCCTCCAAAATGCGATTGCGCGATATAACGCATTCTAAATAGGACATCATACCCCAATGTGTTCACTTCATAGGATCGCACTACACACCTTGACTGCATTATGAACGCGACTATTCACCCCGTGTTGTGATGATGGTTCTGACTTCTATTTTAAACAGTGAACACTGCACTATAGCTTGCAATTTAGGCTAAAAAATGATTGTCTAATCCATTTAAAGTTGACCTATTATAAGCCAACATATCAATGAAAATCATGTAATTAAGCTTTTAATTCTTAAACTCTTCATGATATCCTTGATTTTATCTCATGTTGTCTCATATAACCATTCACTAAACATTAACTTTGGTCATCATCATGTTGATGGATATAATGAATCACATTATAATGATGGTCTTAAAAGAATTTATTGATGATCAGTTTATCCCCATGTAATTCAAATTAATTACATATTTAATTTGGTGATTAACAAAACCATAATAAAGTTTAATCTAACATATTTTCTATGAGATTTTAGTAAAGGAAATGAAACAAGGAATAACAAGCTAAACTGGTAAGTATTCTTCTACCAGCATTTACTGTCCAAAGCATATAATCTTCTAAGTACACATCGACTCTCTATTTATCACAAGGATTCGATAAGAAAGCATAAAGATTTGCTTCCATAATGATTCACTAAGTGATTGCATCGATTTCACAATGATTCTCTAAGAAAGCATAATGATTTGCTTCCATAATGATTCACTATGTGATTGCATTGATTTCACAACGATTCGCTAAGAAAGCATAACGATTTGATTCCATAACGATTCACTAAGTGATTGCATTGATTTCACAATGATTCGCTAAGAAAGCATAATGATTTGCTCCCATAACAATTCGCTAAGTGATTGCATTGATTTCACAACGATTCGCTAAGAAAGCATAACGATTTGCTCTCATAACGATTCGCTAAGAGATCGCAACGATTTGCCTCTCATAACGATTCACTAAGAGATCGCAACGATTTGCCTGTCATAACGATTCGCTAAGAAATCACATTGACTTAGTTCATAATGATTTGGTCTTCGCATCGATTTCTTAAGTGAGCACAACGATTTGCACTCACAACGATTTCGATTTCACAACGACTCATTAAGTCTCATAACGATTTGATCCTTGTAACGATTCGATAAGTTACACAACGACTCTGTCATTGTAACGATTCGTTTAGTTACATAACGACTCAATACAGCAAACAACGATTTGCTTACATCGTTTTGTCTCTGACAACTTGCTCATAATGATTTGCTTATAGAGTCATAACGATTTGTCTATATAATCATTTGTGTGTGCATCAGTTTGCTTATGAGTGCACAACGATTTACATGGATAACGTCTCCTTTGCATAAGGATTTCATAAGTCATGCATATAACGATTTCATGGAATATAATGTTTGATATTTGAACTCATTTTTGAATACGTTGAAAACTCAAAATCTTCATGTATATCTTTCTGACAACCATGCATTTATTGTGACTGAACGTATCACTACAGTACATGCAAAACGATATCATCTATTTCCATGCTTATACTGTAAACATCTTTTCAGAAGAACATAATGGAACTTCTTTTTTGATATAAAATCATTCTAACGTTGACTGACAACAAGAGACGGCCTAGCTGTCTATTGTTTTAACATTTAATGCATGCAGGTCTCTGATAGTGCACCTCAATACAATGTTAGACAATATGAAAGATACCGGATATTAGAGAAGATCCTTTCTCCTGTTGCGTGCATGGAAAGCTAAAGACTGCTCTACAGTGGCATGCAGTCTAATGTAAACAAAAGCTTAGAGACAACGGGCACTTCAACATTCAAATTTCAAATAGAAGATATATAAAGAAGATTGAAGCTCCAGAAGAAGACACCTTGAATAGAGAGAACGCTTTCAACAATTTCTAAGTCTTCTGTGAGAAAACTGAAGAGCCAAGTTTTTCACTCACATCTGTTCTAGCTCTTGCTCTCTGAGATTAGTGAAGATCCTTGAGAGAGCCTCTAGTACTGAGAGAGATCAATTCTGCAGATCCTTCTTTCTCAGTCTTAGCTTCAGATCAAGTATTGTATAAGCTTGATCTAGGGGCTTGTTTTTCAATTCCTCATTCTTGTGCTTTCTTCCCTTTGTGTTGAAGGAAGACCTGGGGTTCCAGGGTGTGTATTCCCTTTATGTAGAAGGAAGACCTGGTGGTATCCAGGGTGTTGTAATTCCTCTTCGGGTTAAGAAGAGAAGACCAGCTGCGGTTGGGTGTGTAAGGGTCCATAAGGGGGACTGTTCCCTTGGGTAGTGAAAACCGGAGGTATTGCTCAGGCACTGGACGTAGGACTCCTAAGGAGATGGGATCCGAACCAGGATAAATCCTTGTGTAGTGTGATTGCCTTTGTGTGATTGCTGTTTATCTTTACTAACACTAACAACTATCGAAGTCTGTTTTGTGTGACTGTTTTGTGAACAGATTTTAGGTTCACAATAATTTTAAGAATGTCATTCACCCCCCCCTCTGGGCTTGCTAGCTGGGCAACAAGTGGTATCAAAGCTAGTCTCTTCGACAAAGAAGAAGATCCAACGATCTGAAGAGAAAAGATCAAATGGCAGCCCAAGGTCACTCCGAAGGTCAGTCAGTTAACAGGCCACCGCTGTTCGATGGAGAAGATTACACCTATTGGAAAACAAGAATGGAGTACTTCCTACAAGGTTTCGACTTTCAAATCTGGTCAATTGTAGAAGAAGGAGACCTTCTAGTCACTAACGAGAAGGGCAAATGGATAGAAGATGATAGAAAGAAGATTTCTCTCAACTGTAAAGCTAAGAGCATATTATGTTGTGCACTTAGCAAGAAAGAATTTAACCGAGTTTCAGCCTGCAAATCAGTGATGGAGATGTGCGAGAAGCTAAGAATCACATACGAAGGTACTGACAAAGTAAAGGAAACCAGAATAGACATTCTGGTGACACAGTACGAGAGATTTCAGTTGCAGTCAGGAGAAACCATTACGTAGATATTCAGCAGATTTACAGACATCACCAACGGGTTAGCAGGATTAGGAAAAAGCTATGAGATGGGAGACATGGTAAGGAAAATCCTTTGATCTCTACCATTTTCTTGGACTCCCAAGGTAATAGCTATAGAAGAAGCCAATGACTTGAAAAGATGTCATTGGAGAAGCTCATTGGGTCCCTCATGGCCCATGAGATAAACATGGAAAGATTGGAAGAATCATCAAGTAGAAAGAAGCACATGAATGCCCTCAAGCAGCAGAAGATCGCTCTGAGGAAGAATCTGAGAATGAAAACAGTGAGGATGAAGAAGCATTGCTATCAAGAAGACTACAACGCATCTTAGCCAAGAAGAAAAAGTATGAATCTGGAAGACGGTAGTTCAAAAGGGCAAAGATTTCAAGAAAACTGAAGCAAAGGACATCAAGAAAGGTGAGCCAATTTGCTATGAATGTAAGAAGCCCGGACATATCAAGGCAGAGTGTCCAAAGCTCAAGAAATCAGAATTTAGAAAGAAGGACAGTTCAAGAAAACTGATAAGATTCAAGAAGAAAGCTATGGCAGCAGCTTGGGACAACAATAGTGACTCAGAGAGCTAGTCAAGCTCAAGCAGTGAAGAAGAAGAAAAAGCTAACTTGGCGTTCATGGCCAACACAGAAGACAAGGTAACATCTGACTCATCCTTCCCTTCTTGTAATGATACTGATTCAGATAACTTAGAAGAAGCGTTCAATGAACTATACTGTAAATACAGAGAAGTATGTAAATCACTAAGAGCCAGTAAGAAAAATCTCGCATGCCTAGAAAATACTAATTCATATTTAAAATCTGAAAATGAGCAAATGGAAAAACAAATAAATGAACTAAAAAGGAGAAACGAATTACTGTGCGATGACTTGAAAAATAAAAATGAACAATTAGCAAATCTGGAAAATCAAGAAACTATGAATAATTTAAAACAAGAAGTCAACATGTTAACTATAGAAAATGAAAAATTATCAAGCACACTAGAAAAATTTACAAATGGTAAAACTAGATTAATACTAAATGGCGCTAGACGATCAGGCAAAAAGAAACATGGATTAGGTTATACTCCCCCCGATAACGAAGAAACTAAAGTTTATCCTAAAATATATCCCACACCTAAATTTGTACCTGAACAAGACACAGCATACAAGGCAAATCTTAAATACATACCAACTGAAAAAGTAACTAACATGTCTTGCTGTAGTCATTGCAATAAGCTAGCTCATATTAAAGTATCATGTCCTACTAAACATAAAATATGGGTAATCAAAAAGAAAAATGATGACACTAACCAACTAGGACCCAAAAGAACTTGGGTACCTAAAGCTTAATGTTTTTAATGCAGGGAAACCTTTGAGCATCCAAATGGTATTTAGACAGCGGTTGCTCAAGGCACATGTCAGGGAACATGAAACTTTTTTCCCATTTAGAAGCTGAAGAAGGCACAGTCACCTATGGAGATAATGGAAAAGGGACTGTAATAGGCAGTGGTTCAGTGGGCAGCAAAGGTAAGACAGTCATTGAAGAAGTTCTATGCATCGAGGGACTGAAGCACAACCTCATCAATATCAGCCAGCTGTGCGACAAAGGACATCAAATCAGATTTCAAGAGTCAAAGTGCAGCATTATGAAGGATGATGCAATCATCTTTGAAGCCAACAGAGAAAAGAACTACATGCTCTATCTACAGGAACTAAAAGATCAGGACATTTGTTTGGCAGCAAATAAAGAGCAGTCAATAGAACTGTGGCACCGAAGACTAGGTCACTACAGTCTAGATGGCATGAAAAAGCTGATCAAGAGAAGCTTGGTGGAAGGTCTACCTAAAGTCTGCACAAGATTGGATGGTGTCTGCGGACCATGTGCAAAAGGAAAGCACACCAAGTCATCCCTCAAGTCAAAAACCGTGGTAACAACCTCTAAACTCTTAGAACTCCTTCATATGGACTTATTTGGGCCAATGAGAACCACAAGTCTTGGAGGAAAGAATTTTGGATTTGTCATTGTAGATGATTTCTCCAGATTCACATGGGTATCCTTCTTAGAGCACAAAGATGATACATTTGAAATTTTTGTAAGCTTTAGTAAAAAGGTTCAGAAAGATAAGAAGTATAGCATTATCGACATTCGATCGGACAATGGTGGAGAATTCCAAAATGAGAGATTTGCTAATTTTTGTGATGATTAAGACATAGAGTACAATTTCTCAGCACCAAGGACACCACAGCAAAATAGAGTTGCTGAGAGGAAGAATAGAACCCTGTTGGATATGACAAGGACAATGTTATCAGAATATGATTTGCCAAGGTATTTTTCGGCTGAAGCAGTCAACACGGCATGTTACATTATCAATAGAGTGATGATCAGGCCTATCTTGAAGAAAATAGCATATCAACTGTACAAGGGAAAGAAGAAGAAGATCAGTCACTTCAGGACATTTGGATGTCCATATTTCATCCACAACAACGACAAAAGAGACATTGGTAAGTTAGATGTAAAATTAGATGAAGGTATGTTCATGGGGTATGCTTCTAAACCTAAAGGCTATAGAGTATTTAATAAGTGTACTTTATTAATTGAACAATCAGTACACATCATTTTTTATGAAACTAACCCTTCCTTGAGAGAGGAAGAAGATAGTGATATTGATGATGCAGAAGAATTGTCCAAGATATTAAAGAATACATCTATCGAGGACAAGGAAGATCCACCTCTGGAAGACCTGCAACAAAAGGACATTTTACATGAAAATCTTCCAAAGTAATGGAGATATAAGAAAGATCACCCACCAGAAAACATCATTGGTGATCCATCTGTATGGGTAAGGACAAGAGGTAATGTAATTCCATGTGATTATTTAGCTTTTGTCTCACAAATAGAGCCTAGGACAGTCAATGAAGCTCTCACTGATGAATCTTAGATTTTGGCCATGCATGATGAACTGAATCAGTTCAAGAGAAACCATGTATGGTCACTTGTTGCTAGACCATCAGATCATCCAGTGATTGGCACAAAATGAGTGTTCAGAAATAGATTGGATGAAGCTGGTGTGATCATAAGAAACAAGGCCAGATTGGTAGCTCAAGGCTATTCCCAAGAGGAAGGCATAGATTTTGAAGAAACCTATGCACTTGTAGCTAGACTTGAGGCTATTAGGATTCTACTTGCATATGCATCCACATTAGACTTGAAATTATTTCAAATTGATGTTAAATCCGCTTTTCTAAATGGTTTTATTAAGGAGGAAGTTTATGTAGAACAACCTCCAGGTTTTGATGACATTGATTTTTCGAATCATGTATTTAAGTTGCACAAAGCATTATATGGATTAAAACAAGCACCAAGAGCATGGTATGAACGTTTAAGTACATTTCTATTAAACCATGGTTTCAATAGAGGTCAAGTAGATAGTACATTATTTGTTAAGTCTAAAGTCAAACATATTCTGCTTGTTCAAATATATGTTGATGATATAATATTTGGTTCTACTGATGAATTCATTTGCAAGTATTTTGAAAAGCTCATGCAGGGAGAATCCGAGATGAGCATGATGGGGGAGCTCAACTACTTCATTGGATTGCAAATCAAACAAGGAAAGGAAGCAACTCACATCTATCAAGCCAAGTACACCAAGGAGTTGCTAAAGAAATTTGGATTCGAAAATAGCAAGCCACTGTCAACGCTTATGAGAACATCAACAAGAATGGACAGTGATAAGGATGGTAAGAAAGTAGACCAAAAGACCTACAGAGGTATGATAGGTTCACTACTATATTTAACTGCCAGTAGACCTGACATATTGTTTAGTGTATGCATGTGTGCTAGGTATCAGGCAGACCCTAATGAATCTCATTTAATTAGTGTCAAAAGAATCTTTAGATATTTAGCTAAATCCTATGATTTAAGTTTATGGTATCCAAAGTCATGTGAAATCAATTTAATAGGATACTCTAATGCTGACTACGCTGGATGTAAAATTGATAGAAAAGGCACCAGTGGCTATTGTCAATTTCTTGCAGGATGTCTGATCTCGTGGTCCTCAAAGAAATAAAATTCAGTGGCATTATCTACAGCAGAAGCTGAGTACGTAGCTATTGGAAGTTGTTGTACACAACTTCTATGGATTAAGCAACGACTTGAGGATTATGGACTCCAGATCAAGATAATTCCCCTATTATGAGAAAACATTGTGAACACCCATTTTTGACCCATAAGTCAAGCCAAATTTCTTGTCATATTATTGATGCCCCACGAGGACTCATCATCGTCAAGCTGGCTTTCTCCGATCATGTTGTCGTTTCATTAGTTCATCGCCCTGAAGGTTTTTTTTCCTAGTCAATTCAATCAGTCTTCATTAGTATCTCGTAGGTCTCTAGGTTAGGAGTCCAATGCTTCAAACCGTGCAAGGAGATTGGATGTTTCTTGTGGACACATGCTGAAAGTTTTGGAAGGCGACAATAGCCCTGTCGCGTTCTGGTTCATAAGGCGACGCCTCGATATGTCGCGTTCTAAATTGGCCTTTTATTCCTTGAAAAATCGCCAAAAAATGCTTAAAGACCCTTCCTTGTAAGGAAGGCGATGTATCGAGGCGTCGCTATCTGGTCGCGACCATAAAGCCGTCGCGTTCTGGACTCCATGCAGCTTACCCTTTCCGAGCATGACTTGGACACTTGCTATTCATGAATATCCCAAGTTTTGATCGGCCTAGATTCGTCCAAATCCTGCCAAATTTTGTGGAGACATTCTTTGGAAGTTCCTTTCCGAGATCCAATCGCCTTTCCGTGAACACACTTGCCCAAACTCAATCCCTTGCCCATTATTCCTCTCACAGCCCGTTCAGGAATAACGGGGTATAAGTCACTCCATACAGCACCATTTAGGAGGAGGTTTCGGCTGCGTCTTCGTCGCCCAAAGAGCTCCAATTCCTCAGAAGACATCTTCGTCTCCATACATCCAGGAAGTGCTCCCCAGGGTGTTTTCTCCCTTTCTACGCTTTCTTTCCACCCTTTTCTTCCAATTTTCTCTTCATCCATGCATGCATAGAGTAGAGTTTTTCGTAGTTCTGCATTAGAACACTCCACACACACCGATCTTAATCACCCAAAGGGGTTAAAACCCACCCACCGTGAGTCCCATCCAATTACTTCATGTTTGTTCATGTTTTCTGGGATAGATTCTACGTGCACTAGATCTCTAATGGGTTTCTCTTTGCTTTGATGTTCTTGGCAGGGTTTAGAAGATAGTAGCAACACGAGGCTCTTGCCCCTTGGCCGGCTGAGGAGCAGGAAGAGAAGGAATCCACAATCTCCATCCTTTGAAGTAGAAGGCGACCATCACAGTGTCGCGACCTGGAAGGCGACCGTCTGCACGACGCATTCAGATACAAGGATAGCGACGGCTTCCTCGTCGCGTTCTCTGGGTCAGGTACGCCTTCTACAGTCTTTTCCTTTTTCCAAGGTAGTTAGCACGTGTGTACTTATCTAATCATTTTGCAACTGCTTTGGTGGTGATCACGGTCCTATTTTCCTTATTATTTATTCATCTTTTGGGGAGCAAATCCCGTGATTGCACCTTTTGGCGATTACGGTGGGACATCTAATTCCCTTCGTGCTTGTTTCTATCTTCCCCTTCCTTTCCTAGTCGTCCATGTATGTGGTTGTTTCATAAATTTTGCATTTTTTCGTTCACTTTTATGGCTGTTTTGAGTTCTGCTACCCTGGGTGAGAAGGCGACGTTGTAAGGGTCGAGATAAAGGTGGCGACAACGTAAGCATCGCGATCAGTCAGTACATTGCCGTTTGTCCTTTATGCTATTTTCGTATTCTACTGTGCTGGTCCAGAAGGCGGCATTAAAGGCGTCGCGATAAAGAAGGCGACCGAGAAGGCGTCGCTATCAGGTATGTGTTGTTTTCTCATTCGCTTGTTCATGTTACTTTGAAGTCCTGTGTGCTGGATAAAAGGCGACACTACTAGAGTCACCATCTGGAAGGCGACGAGTTGGTCGTCGCGATCAGGTCAGTGCCTCTAGTTTCCTTTGTTCCTATTTTTGGGCTTTCTTTGAATACTTCATCCATATTTCGAGCCATATGATGCCTGTTCCATGCTTCTGAGAGTCTATCAGTCCTCTATGCTATAGGGTTGCTCTGGTTTTGTGCATAACCAGGCCTGTCTTACTCTCTGTCCACTGCGAAGAGGAATGCGACCGGCGTCCTGTCGCGATCTTGGTCGCGACAGGTTACTTGTCGCCTTTGGCTTCTGAGAGCTGGTCGGTCCGATTTTTGTTTTGTTAGTCTTAGATTACAATTTACGTGCACTCCGATGCACATAGGATTTGCGTACATATTTCCATACTTGTAGTCCGATTTTTGATAATATCACGATTATCATAAATAATCATGCCATTTTGTTGATTGATACTGATTAATTCATAAGATTTCTATTATCATGAACAATAATTGATTAAATTCAATTATATGTTGTCTTTGCAGGTTAATGGGCGATTGAATGAAGTGCTTAACGGGCCAATGGACCAAGCAATCCAACATGGGCAAATCTGGCATTTTTAGAATGTTGCAAAACCCTAGCCGCCTGCCTTTTTCATTTTCCCCTCTTCTTTCTATTTTTCCTAAGATTTCTCCCTATTTTTGAAAACCTCTCTTTTAGAGAGAGAGCTCTTTATTTAAACCCTCCCTCTCTCTCTCTCTTATTATTCTCTTTCTCACTTTCTCTCTCTCCCTCTCTCCTCCGATCCCTTTCTTCCTCTCTTCTCCTTCTCCTTCTTCTGCCCTTCTTCCTCTTCTCCAATCTCTCTCTGGCCTGGTTTCTCTCTCTTGCAGAAGATGCAAAGCAGTAGCAGCAGCACCCAGCCGCCAACCCGCCCCCGCGCACGCCCGAGCGTGCCTGCCCGCGCGCGCGCCCCAGCCGCCACACGCCTGCCGCCCCCGCGCCCCGCGCCCCGCACCCGCGCGCCTCCGCCCGCCCGCGCTCGCCGCTGCCTGCCACGTGCCCCAGGCGCCCAGGCCACCCCGCGCCCCTCCTACGTGCATGCTTTTGCATGCACGTAGGTAGCGGCCGCGCTGCCCTCTCTCTCCTCTCTCTCTCTCCTCTCTCTCCTCTCGCCGCTACTCTCTCTCTCTTCTCTCCTATCTCTCTCACGTCTCTCTCTCCTATCTCTCGTCTCTATCTCTCTTCTTTCTCTCTCTCGCCTCTCTCTCTCCTCTCTCCGCTCTCTCTCTTCTGTTCTCTCTCTCTCTCCTCTCGCGCCTCTCTCCTCTCTCTTTCATGCGCTCTCTCTCCTCTCTCTCTCTTCTCTCTCTCTCCTTTCTCTCTCTATTTTCCAGTATTTCTTAGGATAGTTGTTGATCTACTGTGTTTAGTATCAAACAATTTTTGTTAACTATTTTATTTAGTGGAATGCAATTTCAGAACTTTGCCTCTTTGTGTCTAATCCACTCTTTATCTCTCTCTCTATTTACTTAGTTTAATTAGTTTAGTTTTATTTAATGCAACTTAGTTTAAATATCACCACATTATTTTCCTAAATAAAAATCCAAGGTTTTCAGCTCTAAAATCTAGTTCCCCGTGGATTCGACTCGGCTCTCACCACTTAACTATTGTCAAAATAATTAGTGTAGGCCAATAATTTTGAGATTGTTAGTCACGTTTGTAACGACGCATTCGTGGGCTATCAATTTTGGCGTCGTTGCCGGGGAATTAGATTTTTAGTTTTGATAATTTTGGGTGTTTTTTGTACATATTTAGGCTAACATTTCTTTCTTTTTGTAGGTATCAACTAAAAAGTGAAAAAAATCTGAAAATTGCATGAAAAATAAAAAAAAAAATGGGAAAGTGAGGTGAGTTTCCTTCTCTCACTCTTTCCATTTGTTTTCATTTCCAAAAGAACGAGGGATTGCGTTGAAGGTAAGTACCATTAAAACCCTCTTGATTGAGTTTCTTTTTTAGTTGCCATGTTTAGACAATTAATAAATAAAAAATAAAAAAATCAATCACTTGAATCCAATAAAAGATGTCATGTCAAGATTAGAAACTTTCCATCTTTAGGACATGCATCATTTAGATTTCCATCTTTCGGTAATTTTCCTTTTAAAAAGTTTCCTTTCTTGTCGAAGATTGCGGGAGGCAAGGTGAGAATCTCAACTTTCTTAAAAGCATGATCATGCATTGCCATGCTTGCATAGAACCCCTTGCTTGATTTTGTGGTGTGGACATCATTTCTAAAATATTTTAAGGGCAATTTCCTTAACAAGATAAGGTGGGAATTTGATCACCCTTCCTTAGCCCACAAACCACAACTTCCTGCACTTTTTGCATTCCCAAGCCCAATAAAAGAAAGTAGAAACTTGACCTAGGGTTTGCTTTGAGACTTAGGCCCACTTGGGCCCACTATCAAGTTTGGAGACTGGTGTCTAAGGCTAGAGGTTCATAGGCAAACGCCTAAGTAGACAAGTGGTTATTTAATTAGGTCCCTGCGAGAGCAGGGGGAACCTCCCACTCTCCCACCTCTTACCTGGCCAGTTAACGGGCTTGAGAGTGGATTTGAGTTAGGCCTCAGTTGATTACTGAGAAATCAAATGTTTATATTTTAGGGAACCATATGTGTCATAGGATTAATTGTTTGCTAACTTGTGTGAAAATATTAAAAAAAAGAAATCAAATATTTCAAAAAAAAAAAAGAGAATTTATGTGGGTTGACAATCATGGTTATGAAATGGGCACATCATTTGGACAAACTGGATCAGCCCATTATGGTATTCACTCTCAAACTAACCCACTTTATCCATCAACCTCCACTTACCAGTCCAATGGCTCCAAGTGGACTCAAGTCCATCATCTTCATGGTCACCCAATTACAAATCACATACTTGATTCAGGACTGAGGAAATATGTTAACCCACTTCACACCTCATCTCCATCCTCTCAGGCCCATAGCACCAAGTGGGTTGACCATGCTCATTATGATAATGATTATTCCATTCCTAGCCAATGGCCATCTGTCAACCATGATCAAGCCCCAACTGCACAAGAGTTTTCCACACCTACTCCCTATCCAAAAGTTGAACTGGGTGTCTCTCCTAAAAATTTGAGTTTGTTTTACCAAGATCCACAAGGAGAGGTTCAAGGACCCTTTCTAGGTAGTGAAATCATATCGTGGTTTGATTAAGGGTTCTATGGTACTAATTTGCCTGTGCGTTTATCAGATGCTCCAGACGGCACAACTTTCCAACAACTTGGGGAAGTAATGCCACATTTGACACTTCAAGATCAACCTAATCTAGCCCAAGTGCAAAGCCCTCCTATTCAAAATTCTCAGAATTGGACTTCACATTCCAACAATTCTTCTCATCAAATCCAATATGGAGCACAACCTTTACACTCCCAGTCACCTTACCATCAGTCTGAGGATTCCCCAAATTTCTATTCATCCAAGCTTGATTCCCAGCCCACCTACACATCTCCTGCCCCAACTAATCTCCAAAAGGAAATGCTTGATCAAATGGAATAGATAATCCTGACTAAAAATCAATCCATTTCCAAGATGACAGCCCAAGTAAGCCAGCTTGCTAAAGCCACTCTGCAAGTTGAAATAAAATTGGGCCAATTGTCTAGTTAGTCTGATGCAATGTCTGAAAATCATTCACTTGGATTCGACCACCATGCAAGCCCATGTGGTCAACTTGAGATCCTCCAACCCGAAGACACTCATATCATTGTTGGCCCAATAGTTTGGGGGTATTGAGGATTCATATCAGTGGATGTTAGAACCAACATCAGCCAGGAGCAACCAGAACAACTCAAGCCCAATTCTACTTTTCAGATGGGATGTGTTGAGTGTGTTAATCTTAAGTTGGGGGGAGAAGAAAAGGAAGTGGATAAGTCAGATGATGATCAAATTCCACTATTTTCCCTTCCTGAGTTTGAGGTGACCGTAACCCAAGTGAGGGATGAAGAAACGGTAGGTGTAGAGATGGGATTGAGTGAAGTTGTCAACCATTCTTCATGGTTAAGAGAGGAGTGGAGATTGTGTCTGAAATTAACTCGGATTCAACAACTCTTGATTTAGGGGAGATGTTGATCTTTTACCTATCCCTGACCCTGGCAAATCCAATATATTCATGGACAGGCTACCACTAGCTGATTGGTCAACTACACTTGAACCTTTTAAGCATCCTTATGCTGATAGTCATTTCATTCCAGATCATGCTACTATCTTTGACACAAGTCAGCCTATGGAGTTCAAGCAATCATCTGAGCATTCAACTCAATCTGACCACATCATGAAAGAGGATCTAAAAATGGAAGTTGTGGGTGGAAATGGTGAAAATAATAAAGTCCAAATTGAAGTGCTCAACACATATAAAGATCTTAAGTGTGCAAATGAAAATTTCTTAATTGAAGATATGATCTTGAGTGCCTCAATTTCTTTATCCTTTACTGATCTACTAAGTACATTTGGAACACGACCCACCATGGCTAGTGATGCCTTACAAAGAAAAAATTTGGCGTCAATTGATTGGGGGTGTTACGTGACCCTGTTACCCCCATGTGTCTGGCTGAAGACATTAAACTTAGCGCTTATTGGGAGGCAACCCAATATTTTTAGGACATTTTAACTTATTTTTTCTTTTTGTGTTCTAGGTTTTGGAAGGCTAGTGAGCAACCTATTACATTTGCTGAAGCCAGTGTGCCACCACCCTCATGAGATCATCAGGTTGCATCTCTCCTTTCTTAACTTACATTGGCTTTATTCTATGTTCATTACTTTTATGCCATTGAGGACAATGTCATTTAAGTTGGGGGAGGGCAAATCTTTAATCCTAAACATCCCAGGCATTATTCTATGCTCATTTACTTCATGTATCATTTTTCATGGAGGGAATACATCATTCTAGACTGATTTACACTAAGTATATACTTGTGCTAGTGGCACGCTAAAGGATGAATTTGTGGTTATATTCTTAGCATTTTCCTCGAGCTACATTTGGAATGTTATTGAACTTCACACATGTATTATATGATGAATAAGTGTCATTCAAGAGGGTGATGAGGGTTTACCTAATACTCATGATGAAGATTGACATTCTACACTCTTATTGAAAACTAATCGTGGGGAAAAAACTACCTGCCTGCAAGTTATGAAAAAAAAAAATGAAAAAACGATGAAGGAAATCCCTAGCTTAGTAACCGGGCCTCGGCACCTCATGAAGTGTTGAAGTTCGCGTCAAATAGTGAAAGGATATCCAAAGAGAAAAAAAAAATGATACCGAAGGATGAAAATAAAAAGGCAGTGTGAAAGCTACCTGTAATTCGAGGATTGGATTTTAGGAGTGTAGAGTTGATATCATCTCTAAGTAATGGGTCAAAAACTCATACACTATCTTAGTAATGCTTATTGATCATAAGTGCATTCATGAAGGAAATGATAATTTCAACTGTATCTTGAGGAACTGTCTAATAACATGAACTGCATGATGATCTTTGACACATGCTATTAGAACTGGAAATACTTATTATTGATCAGTCTTATCTCTGCTTTCTTGACATGAAAAATGATGTTTGAAGTTCCTGTTAATCCTAATTATTGAAGTTCCTGTTAATCCTAATTATTCACCTGGGGCATTGCTAAGGGACTAGCAATGAGTAAGTTTGGGGATGTGATAATCACGATTATCATAAATAATCATGCCATTTTGTTGATTGATACTGATTAATTCATAAGATTTCTATTATCATGAATAATAATTGATTAAATTCAATTATATGTTGTCTTTGCAGGTTAATGGGCGATTGAATGAAGTGCTTAACGGGCCAATGGACCAAGCAATCCAACATGGGCAAATCTGGCATTTTCAGAATGTTGCAAAACCCTAGCCGCCTGCCTTTTTCTTTTTCCCCTTTCTTTCTATTTTTCCTACGATTTCTCCCTATTTTTGAAAACCTCTCTTTTAGAGAGAGAGCTCTTTATTTAAACCCTCCCTCTCTCTCTCTATTATTCTCTTTCTCACTTTGTCTCTCTCCCTCTCTCCTCCGATCCCTTTCTTCCTCTCTTCTCTTCTCTTTCTTCTGCCCTTCTTCCTCTTCTCCTATCTCTCTCTGGGCCCGGTTTCTCTCTCTTGCAGAAGACACAAAGCAGCAGCAGCAGCACCCGGCCGCCAGCCCGCCCCCGCGCACGCCGCCCGAGCGTGCCTGCCCGCGCGCGCGTCCCAGCCGCCACGCGCCTGCCGCCCCCGCGCCCCGCGCGCCTCCGCCCGCCCGCGCTCGCCCCTGCCTGCCACGCGCCCCAGGCGCCTAGGCCGCCCGGCGCCCCTCCAACGTGCATGCTTTTGCATGCACGTAGGCAGCGGCCGCGCTGCCCTCTCTCTCCTCTCTCTCTCTCCTCTCGCCGCTGCTCTCTCTCTCTTCTCTCCTATCTCTCTCACGTCCTCTCTCCTATCTCTCTCTTTCTCTCTCTCGCCTCTCTCTCTCTCTCTCTCTCTACTCTCTCTCTCCTCTCTCTTGCGCTCTCTCTCTTCTCTTCTCTCTCTCTCCTCTCGCGCCTCTCTCCTCTCTCTTTCACGCGCTCTCTCTCCTCTCTCTCTCTCTCTCTCTCTCGTTTCTCTCTCTATTTTCCAGTATTTCTTAGGATAGTTGTTGATCTACTGTGTTTAGTATCAAATAATTTTTGTTAACTATTTTATTTAGTGGAATGCAATTTCAGAACTTTGCCCCTTTGTCTCTAATCCACTCTTTATCTCTCTCTCTATTTACTTAGTTTAATTAGTTTAGTTTTATTTAATGCAACTTAGTTTAAATATCACCACATTATTTTCCTAAATAAAAATCCAAGGTTTTCAACTCTAAAATCTAGTTCCCGTGGATTCGACTCGGCTCTCACCACTTAACTATTGTCAAAATAATTAGTGTAGGCCGATAATTTGAGATTGTTAGTCACGTTTGTAATGACGCATTCGTGGGCTATCAACGCCCGCTCTCTCGGCCACATATTCCTTGTGTCCAACTAGAGCACATGCTTGAGGGCCTCCGTAAGTCCCCGCTGACCGTGGATTCCCACACAGCCGCCGGGCTGGTTGTACCTGTTGCCACCTAGATCTAGGATTCATTCCTTTGGTAAGTTTGAGAAAACCTAGTCACACCCGAAGTTGGAGACCTTCTCCCTTTAGGAAACCTTCCTTTTGAGAGAACTGGCTGAAAATCAAACTCATTAAAAGGTAAACTTGAACCAATAAAAGAAACCATCATCATTGCCAACTGCTTGCTTTGGGTGAGACATTTTCTCTTTCTTTTGTTTGCATAGGACTGTCTGTTTAGGAAACTAGGTGTCTATTTAGGTTAGGGTGTCTCTTAGGTTCGGATAGGACTTTCCTCATTTAGGCATTCCCACTTTCCAAATATGGCGACATATCTGAACCCGATCAATGCCAATGAGAATCAAGATGCTGCCTTCTACACTTCCTAGGATTATGAGGAGTCCCTTCCTCACGACCTCTTTGAGGAGTCGACCCAGCCTTGGGTCGCTATAGTCCACGCCAGTGAGAGTCATCGTCACGACGACGGCAGCCCTTCGCAACCATTCACTCTCCTTAGGTAGACGATCAAGCTGCTCAACTCATGCGATTAATCCCTTAGCTTGATCAGTCTCAGATTCAAGATCTCATGACGGCCCTCAAAGGAAAGGCCGCCTCATCACCCTCACCCAGAGCGGGCGCCTCACGCCCCATGGCACCTACCTACCGCCCCGTATCATCCCGAGACAAGCCGACAATAGTCCCATCCGACCGCGGACCATTCGATTCACTCCTTTGAATCTGTGCATTACCATCCACGTGAGTCGAGGCCCTAGTCTCCACCATGTCATCCTTGCTACTCAACTCATCCTCTTGAGCCGCACGCCAGGCCGACGTCTCGCGCCTCTTCCTTATATGCTCAACCATCCGCCGCTCCCGACATGACGTTCGAGTGGGCATCCATTAAAAAGGAACTCCAAGAGCTACGAAAGCAAGTTGACCGAGGCAACACCATGACGTGCATGTGCCCAATTTCAATGGCTTATGGGTTCCCTCTCCATCTGAACTGCCAAAGTACTGCAAGTACAATGGCTCTGGCAACCCTTACATCCATATCAAGGACTTATCTATGAGTCCGCACCCTATCAGCATGACCGCCGCTTAATGGCATACATGTTCCACCAGTCCTGGATGGGACTGCTCTAGATTGGTTCTATTCCCTATTGCCCGAGGATGTAGAGGACTTCACTGCTGTGAAGGCAAAATTCCTTGAACAATTCCAAGATAGGGCGGACCGGAGTATTCTCTTACGGATCTCATGGCCGAACGGATGATGTCGGAGGAAGACTTTGCCACATGCGCCGACAGATGGAGGCAGATGGCCACCAGAGTCCCAGGGTACCTTCCAGAGGGAGAAAAGGTCAAGATCATCATTGCTAATGCAACCCCCGCCTATAAAAATATTCTAGCAATGAATGATATCACCACCATGCACCAGCTCTACAGCCGTGCCTGCTTCATCCAAACTTAGCTCAAGGACTCCCCCATACACTCCATGTTCGAGCCCCAAAAATCCCGCTTCCAAAGAAATCCTCAGGGGCCAATCACCGAAGGTGTCCATGTGAATGAGCAAGTGAGTGCATTCAATCCTGCCGGCCAGAACCAAAATCGCCAACCTTATACTGCTCAGGGTCAGAATCCTACCAACCCTCTACAAGGCCAACAACCACGCCAATACAACCAAGTGCCCCCCCCGATGGTTCCCAACAAAGGTGTCCCTTAGGTCCAAGGAGAACCCACTACCCGCCACTTCCGGAGACACTCTCTGATATCTTCTTGGCCTTGCTCTCCACAGATGCTATCAGACTCCCTCCAGAAAGGCCATTGAGAACCCAAGTGTGGACCAAACAAGGTACTGTGTGTTCCATCGGAAATCGGTCATACCATTGAGCAGTGTTTCACTTTTAAAGATCTGGTATATGACTTGCATGAGCAGAACAGACTGGATTGGACAGCCTTCCGGCAAGTGATCGGAGATATCAAAGAAAGACAGAGGCAGCAACAGCAACAAAGACAGTAGCACAAACCACCCCCTCAACAACAACAACAGCAGTAGCAACAACAGCCATTGTAGGACCTGGGCATCGTTCCCAACCCCTTGCCAAACCATCCACCAGCTCCTAACCCACCACAGCAACCAGCCCAAGTAAACCCTATCGTTCATCACCCCCCTCCTCAAGCGAACTGGACGTACGATGATGAACTCGATGTCAAGCAAATGATGGTCATTAACCACCAGTACCCTCTACAATGCGAAACACTACAACCAGCCAATATGGCTCCTCAATAAATTCCTCCCTTAGATTCCTTGGCCAATTCCATCATACTGCCCGTCAGTTCAACACCCACACCAGTCGCTAGTTTCTCTGTTATCCCATCCCCAGTCATACCCTTCGCTCCACCTGTCTCCATACCACCACCACCCATCATATCCGCTCCCACACCCATCATCCTACCACCACCTGGGCTAGACCAACCTTCCGCCGCCACTCTATCCTCCGCCAGACAACCCCTCAACCAACCAACCACCCTGCGGAGCAGACGTGTCACGACCCGATATTTAGCAGCGGAATAAATACTGGGTGGCGTGAACGATACAAACAGGCGTATCACAGTTGAATAACACAGAGTCACAATTGAATATAATAACACATCCGAGACTATAATATGGTCACCAAAGTATACACTTTATTCCATTCCATTCAACTAGATACAACCTCACATAAGAAGAACTCACTGAAAAGTGTTTATTAATCTAATATCCAGGTTTCTCTAATACATCAACTACTCAATTGTCTATTTCCAAACTGACAACTATTCATATGATAGGTGCTCTTCACTCTTGCCCTGTCCCATCGGACTCCACTGGTTCTTCATCACTACCTGAAAAGGGCAGGATGATAGGGGTGAGCGAACTAGCTCAGTAGGATTTACATCTCAATAGTGTGCGGGCACTGATATATATGATTAGTATTTTAAATGGGCAGATATGCACATGAATATGATGACAATGCATGCTTTTCTAACAAGGTGAATAGCAGAACAGAACAGATATCATATCAGATCAAATGTCGAGTTTCATATACAATGAACAGATATTTCAAGAGTAGAATCGTATCAAAAGATTGGCCATATTCAAACAGATATCATGCGTTCACATGAACAGGCGTATCATATCATATCAAGTCAAACTTATCATATCAAACAAAGGCACATTTCACAATCTTGCATGTCAGTTGTGCTATGCCAAGCACCAAGAGTCCATACTCCCGCGGTTAACAATTACGTTGGGGCACTCCTCCCCAGGACTAGACAGGGCCCCTATGCACAGGCATTGGATCAAGTTTTGGACCGGAGTCCCACGTTGTGCCGAACAAACATATTCATATTATGGCCACGGAGTTTCAATGGCAAGTACGTAGTAAAAAGAACATGATCATTTATAGAGTCAAGGGATGACAAACAGCTCAAAAGAACAAGGCAGGGTAAGACGTATCTTATGTTTCATAATTCATTAATGTTTTGACATGAGGATGTTTCTAAAGACAGATCATATGTAGAACATGTGCTTTCCAATTGCCCAAGAAGGGTATGCCTATTTGTGCAAAGTGTAAGTGACAAGTCACAGATCTTTCCTAGCATGTATGCATATGACAAATAATTAATTGAATACCGGAAAACATGTAACTATTGAAACTCATATGCAAATCATGACATTAACACCACTAACAAGTCCATACCAACGTGTATTCATCCCCATATTCACATCATATTCTTATCTTATCAATTGACAATAGGTAAGATCACAAGATAATCCAATGAACATAGGGACAATCAAAATTACACATTAGAATCATATTCGTATCATTACCATTTTCTTTAATGGGTTGATGTATTTTAGGTCCATGCATACTATAAACATCATGCACATGCTTGTAGACATCATGGAATGATCAGACCCAAATATGCAAAAATCTTGTAAGGGTAGTGTCGACACTAGACAAAGTGGTGTCGACACGATGCTTCAAACACAAGACAAAATAAGCAAAACTGGTCAAGTAGTGTCGACACTAGTCCAGGTAGTGTCGACACAGTGCCTCAAATACAAGGCAAAAATGTCAAGTAGTGTCGACACTAGTCCAGGTAGTGTCGACACTAGAGACAGCTCCCAGAACACCTTCTGGCCAAGCTGGGACAGGGTGTCGAGCCCAAGTAGTGTCGACACTAGTGCCCTTCCAGAACAAAACTTATAGGTCATGTGGAACCCGAAAACACCTCTCATGCAGCGATTCACTTCCAACTCCTATAACTCTCTAACGAATGACATTTGGACAAAATGTTCAACACAAAAGATGAAGAGGACAACGAGTGGAAGAACGTTGATGTTGAGGGTTTGATCACATTCGGTCTCGAATCTTGAGAAAACATATGATGAACAGAAAGTCAAGTGTAGCCCGAAATCGCAGTTTCATGCAATAACTCCCTTCTCACGCCTATAACTCTCTAATCAAAGACTTTTGGACAAGAGTCCAATAAAAGATGATCTTGACTTCATGTAGAAGAACTTTCATAAAGGAAATATAGTCTAATTCAGTCGTGATTCGCGTGCATAATCAGAATAATGGAAAAAAAGCCCTAACTGGACACAACTTATGGAAAACGACCAATACTCCATGCATACTCCATGAAAATTGGGCAAATAAAGTGCAAATGAACATAGACTCGATGCTCTACATGATGGTATAGGTTTTCATTAATCTTGGCCCGAGAACACCTACCTTTACGAAGATCTAAAACAAGCCGATGTTCTGGATGGAACAAAAGATGCAGGGGATGAAGCTCCGGTTCCCAGCCTTTCTCCTGCTCCTCAGAAGTTCTAGCCTGCCTCCAAATGACCCCAATTCATTGTTAAACATTCCCCAAGAGTTTGAGGACGAGTTCTTATAGATTAGGTTGTTGTTAAGAGTCCTAACGATACTAGGAAAGGGGCTACGAGCTCTGTTCCTAGTTTCCAGGAAATCTGGGATTCCCTTACCCAAAAGAGGTAGCAAAGGCTTAGGAAACCACCAATTGGGGTTGAGTTCGGTTTTGGCTTACCTTACATGACTAATCATCCATATTTTAACCCTATATTGCCCTCCTTAATTACTGTATAATTACATACACGAATTTCTGGGTCGTTTCCTATCCTAGTTTGTTATATCCTTGGGCCAAATGTGCTCAATTGGCCCAATCTTGTTAATGGGTCGTTAATACATGGTGTTGGAAGTCTCTCTAATATGTTTATTTACTTTATCCTTCTTTATTTCTAAAGTTTTTAAATCACTAAATTTCCGGGGTGTTACATCCTCCCCCACTTAAGAAATTTGGTCCCCAAATTTACGCGTAAGGGTGTAGATCGTACCTGAGAATAGTTCCGGGTGGTTTTCTTCATTCTTTCCTCTGTTTCCCAGGTAGCGTTAGTAACCCGTCGACTCCATTGGACCTTCACCATAGGTATGGTACGATTCCTGAGTCGTTGAATCTTCCGATCCAACAGTTTGATCGGCTTCTCTTCATAAGTTAGGTCCTCCCGAATCTCCAAGTCCTCTTGGTCAATTACATGGTCGGCATTGATAAATACTTCCGCAGCATGGATATGTGGAACACATTATGCACGTTTGCCAGTTGCGGAGGTAGTGCAAGTCTATACGCCACTTGACCAATTCTTTCCAGAATTTCAAATGGCCCTATGAATCTGGGACTTAGTTTTCCTTTGATCCAAATCTTTGTATTCCCCTTGAAGGTGAGACCTTCAAGAAAACATGTTCACCAACCTAAAATTCCAGCTCTCTCCTTCTCTTGTCTGCATAACTCTTCTGTCTGGATTGTGCTATCTTCGGACGTTCCCTGACAATTTGAACCTTCCGGACAGTTGCCTCAATTAAGTCGGGTCCAACCCATTGGTTCTCCCCACCTCTTCCCAACAAAGGGGTGATCTGCAACTCCTGCCATACAAGGCTTCAAATGGAGCCATTTTGATACTTGCCTGATAGCTGTTGTTATAAGCAAACTCCATCAGGTGCAACTGATCATCCCATCACCCCTGAAATCTAGCACCAGAGCACGAAGCATATCCTCCACAATTTGATTGGTCCTTTCAGTTTGTCCATCAGTCTGAGGGTGGAAGGTAGTACTAAAATTTAGTTTAGTACCCAGTGCGGCTTGTAAACCCTTCCAGAAGTGTGAAGTAAATCTAGGGTCCCGATCTGAGATTATGCTAGATGGAACCCCATGCAATCTAACTACTTCCTTAACATATAATGCAGCTAATACATCCACGGACCAGGTGCTCTTAATCGGCAAGAATGTGCGACTTAGTCAATCGATCAACTATTACCCAGATTGCATCGATACCACCTCGAGTATTGGGCAATCCCATGATAAAGTCCATACCGATACTATCCCACGTCCACTCCGGGATCTCTAGTGGTAGCAGTCCACCAGCTGTACGGAAATGCTCAGCCTTGACTTTCATGCATGTTAAACAATATGACACATGATCGGCCACATCCCTCTTCATGTTTGGCCACCAGTACGACCTTTTCAAGTCTTGGTACATCTTTGTTGATCTAGGGTGAATCGTGTACTTGGACTGATGAGCTTCATTTAGTAACCTCTTCTTGAGTTCTCCATGATCAGGGACACATGTCCTACCTCGGAACAGTAATCTACCTTCCGCAGACAGAGTGAAGTAAAAATCTTGTAAGGGTAGTGTCGACACTAGATCAAGTGGTGTCGACACGATGCTTCAAACACAAGATAAAATAATGAAAAACTAGTCAAGTAGTGTCGACACTAGTCCAGGTAGTGTCGACACAGTGCCTCAAATACAAGGCAAAAATGTCAAGTAGTGTCGACACTAGTCCAGGTAGTGTCGACACTAGAGACAGCTCCCAGAACACCTTCTGGCCAAGCTGGGACAGGGTGTCGACACTAGCCCAAGTAGTGTCGACACTAGAAGCCTTCCCAGAACACCTTCTCGGCTGTTTTGGGACAGGGTGTCGACACTAGCCCAAGTAGTGTCGACACTAGTGCCCTTCCAGAACAAAACTTATAGGTCATGTGGAACCCGAAAACACCTCTCATGCAGCGATTCACTTCCAACTCTTATAACTCTCTAACGAATGACATTTGGACAAAATGTTCAACACAAAAGATGAAGAGGACAACGAGTGGAAGAACGTTGATGTTGAGGGTTTGATCTCATTCTGTCTCAAATCTTGAGAAAACATATGATGAACAGAAAGTCAAGTGTAGCCCGAAATCGCAGTTTCATGCAATAACTCCCTTCTCACGCCTATAACTCTCTAATCAAAGACTTTTGGACAAAGAGTACAACATAAAAGATGATCGTGACTTCAAGTAGAAGAACTTTCATGAAGGAAATATAGTCTAATTCAGTCGTGATTCACGTGCATAATCAGAATAATGGAAAAAAAGCCCTAACTGGACACAACTTATGGAAAACGACCAATACTCCATGCATACTCCATGAAAATTGGGAAAATCAAGTGCAAATGAACATAGACTCGATGCTCTACATGATGGTATAGGTTTTCTTTAATCTTGGCCCGAGAACACCTACCTTACGAAGATCTAAAACAAGCCGATGTTCTGGATGGAACAGAAGATGCAGGGGATGAAGCTCTGGTCCCTGGCTTTCTCCTGCTCCTCAGAAGTTCTAGCCTGCCTCCAAATGACCCCAATTCATTGTTAAACCGTCCCCAAGAGTTTGAGGACGAGTTCTTATAGATTTAGGTTGTAGTTAAGAGTCCTAACGATACTAGGAAAGGGGCTACGAGCTCTGTTTCCTAGTTTCCAGGAAATCTGGGATTCCCTTACCCAAAAGAGGTAGCAAAGGCTTAGGAACCACCAATTGGGGTTGAGTTCGGTTTGGCTTACCTTACATGACTAATCATCCATATTTTAACCCTATATTGCCCTCCTTAATTACTGCATAATTACATACATGAATTTCTGGGTCCTTTCCTATCCTAGTTTGTTTATATCCTTGGGCCAAATGTGCTCCATTGTCCAATCTTGTTAATGGGTCGTTAATACATGGTGTTGGAAGTCTCTCTAATATGTTTATTTACTTTATCCTCCTTTATTTCCAAAGTTTTAATCACTAAATTTCTGGGGTGTTACAGGACGAGTCTTTTGCCGCTCGTACCCGCCTATCTCCACTACCTCCACTAGCCAAAGCAACCACCAACAGGTCCTACAACCACCTCAGAAACAGCCACAGCAGCAACCACAAGACGAGGTGGTGATTGAGCCGTTACCTGGGACGCATTATGATATCCTCAAGCATCTTGATCATGTGCCACCCAAGATATCCATATTGGAGTTGATAAAGAAATCCATGGAGCACCAAGAAGCGTTGAGGAATTTCTGCAGAAGGTAGTGGTGAATGAGGATATGCTAGCTGAAAACTGCCAAGTGCACTAGCCATGGTAACCCGTGGGCCGGTAATTACCTTGCTGAGAATGAGCTGGCACCCCCAGAGGCCAGGAGGCTCCCACTCTGTGTGACCCTCATCATCAACCACATAGTAGTAGGGGCAGCGCTGGTTGACATAGGAGCATCCATTAATGTCTGCCCACTAAGCACCCTTAGAGCCTGTGATGTGTCAGAAGGGATACTGAGACCGACGCCAACCACCATAGCTACCTTCGACAACTCCAGAAGATCCTGCCACGACATGGTGACTGTACAAATTGAACTGGGGCCCCTCTCTGTCACTATTGACCTTTATGTACTTGACATCGACCCCGTGTACAAAGCTATCCTGGGCGCCCATGGTTAGAAGCACTAGGAGCTGTACCGTCCACTGCACATCAATGTCTCAAATTCCCCTTGCAGGGATGGATCATCAAAGTCAAAAGCATAGCCATTGCTCACACTGTCGATGCCATTAATGATACCCTCCTCGCGGCTGTCTGGCCCACCAACAAGCCCATCATCTCAGTGCTTGACATCAACCACCCTTGGGGCTACTCATTCCACTCCAAACAAGAGCCCAGTCCTGCACAGGTCAATACGATCAAAAGGAAAGAGCCACTTAACACGAAAGGGTGGCAGATCATGATGAAGCTAGGCTATGAAGAAGGCAAGGGTCTAGGGGCAGAACTGCCAGGCATAGTCAAGCCCATCCCGGACATTGTAATGAAAAGCCTATGGGGACTGGGTTATAGGGAGAAATCCTAGCCATGGTCATCCAGCACATCCACTCTCAAGGCCGACCATGAACCACTCACATGGACGCTCTAGTGCCACTTCGTCAGAGGCCCTACCCAATCTGGGTACAACACTGTGGTGGTTGAGGCCGAACTGTCACACAACGAGTTGCATGGCAGGAATTTCTCTCGACATATGGCCCCTATGATCGCATATAGGGTGCTGGAAGCCCTCCTCCCAGGCAAGAGGAGGAAGACGGGGGACCCAGAGGCTAAATGGTATCGCTGGTTCAACATAGAAGACAACACTATAGCCTTCAGCCGTCTGTTCTGGGAAGAGGAGAGAACATGGCCGCCAGCTGCAGCTGAACTGCTAGATCCGCCCACATCCATTACATCTAAGAGGCAGCTGATGAGCGAAACCACAGACGTGGGAGAGCCCGACATCCCTACGAAGAGGAAAGGTCAGTAGATGAACTGTGGAGGGGCACATGCCTAGCCATCAACCCATCACTCCTATGCTATCTCCTGCCCAGTCTTGTCCCTTCATCTTCTCCCCCACTCATCCAACTGACTCCCCAACTCTTGGCGGCTGTGCACAGCCTCTTCACTCCTGATCTCCCACCTGCAGTCCTCTCTGCCTTGCAATCCGATCCGAGCTACCACGAGGTCACTCTCTCATGCTGCATGCTCTCCACCGATTCCCAAAAAAAAAATGCCAATCTTCAAATGCACGTTGAGGTCGAGGATCCGGCATACCTCCTTCACCCTCCTGATCAGCATCCCCCGACTGGGGCTTCCCCTCCCGCTCCTTCATTAGGAGCCATCTTTTCGAGGACACCATGTCCTCCCTGGTCCTGTAGAGTTGTCTATTCGATTAGGACTGTCTAGGTTAGAAGAGTCTAGCATAGGTGAGTCCAGAGTAGAGAATCAGGTCAACCCAGCGCCCGCCAAGTCCAAGCATCGCCCGAGGAAGCAACGGGGCAAGGCTATTCCCCGAAGATATCTTCAGAGTTAGCTCGGCGATGTCAAGCACTATTGTTGATGGAGGAGTTTACAAAAGAAGTGCTGGTGTTGGAAGAAGAAATAGTGCAGGATGGGGTGTTCATAGAAGACGGATTTGGCGTCTATGAGATCATAAATGATGAGGACCCAATCGATGAAGAGGATAGAGAAGTAGATGACACTGCTAAGTTGTACGCAAGTGGCGTAAGAGGATTCGATGAACCTACAACGGTAGTGGATGAACCTACTAAGGAAGTCAATCTTGGAATAGACGAAGATCCCAGGATAGTGATTATTTCAGCAAATCTCCCTCCTGATGAAGAAGTGGAACTGATGCAAATTCTGAGGGAGTACAAGGATACCTTTGCCTGGTCATATGAGGACATGCCTAGTCTAGACCCCTCACTAGTGGAGCACCGACTTGTATTGAAAGAAGGGGCAAAGGCCATAAAGCAGAAACTTAGAAGGTTCCACCCACTCATGGCCCTGAAGATGAAGGATGAAGTAGACAAACTCCATAAGGCTAGATTCATCAGGGTAGTACTCTATCCGAATTGGGTGGCAAACATAGTCCCAGTCATGAAAAAGGACAGAAAAGTCAGAATTTGCATCAACTTCCGGGACCTAAATAAGGCATGTCCAAAGGATGACTTCCCGCTTCCTCACATTGATGTACTAATTGATAACACTGCTGGGTATGAGACACTCTCATTCATGGATGGATACTCAGGCTACAACCAAATCCGTCTAGCTCCTGAAGATCAAGAGAAAACATCCTTCACCATGCCCTGGGGAATGTATTGCTATGTAGTCATGCCATTCGGGCTTAAGAATGCTAGGGCTACTTAACAAAGGGCGATGATGGCCATATTCCACGATATGATACATGTCTACGTGGAAGTATATGTGGACAACATTTTGGTGAAGTCAAGAACCAGGAGAGAACACCCCGAGATCCTCGCCATGGTGCTGCAAAGGTCAAGAGAGTACAAACTGAGGATGAATCCAAAGAAATGTGTGTTCGGGGTATCATCAGGAAAGTTGCCAGGCTTCATAGTTAGCAAGCGGGGCATTGAGATTGATCCAAACAAGGCCAGGGCTATTGCAGAAATGCCACCTCCAAAGAATATCTCACAGTTAAGAGGATTAATTGGGCGTTTGCAGTTCATTAGAAGATTCATATCTCAACATTCACAAAGATGTCGCCCGTTTTATGATCTCTTGAAAGGAGGGGCAAAGTTCAAATGGAACGACAAATGCTGAGAAGCCTTTGATGATTTGAAGAGGTATCTCATGAATCCCCTTGTTTTGCAACCTCTTGTACCCAGGAAACCACTAATCCTATATCTCTCAGTCATTGAGGACTCCCTAGGTGCTGTTCTTGCGCAACATGACGAGTCCAGAAAAGAAAGGGCTGCATACTATCTCTCTAGGCTTTTCAACACCGCTGAGTCCAAGTACACCACCGCGGACAAAACTTGTGCCGCGCTCGTGTCGGTAGTTCAGAAACTCAAGCATTACTTTCTTGCCCACGAGGTCAAGCTGATCTCGAGGATGGATCCACTCAGCTACCTTATAGAAAAGCCCTTCTGATCGGCTGGCACGCTGGCAAAGCTTCCTCTCCCAATTCAACATTTCTTTGTAGTCCAAAAGGCCATCAAAGGATATGCCATCGCTGAGCACCATGCCCATTTGCCACTCCCTCACAGCGATTCCGTCCGAGAAGAATTCCCCGATGAAGAGCTCTCGGTCATCATCAAAGGCCCCTTCTGGTCCGTCCATTTTGATGGAGCACTCAATTCCCAGGGATGGGGCATTGGAGCCGTACTGCTCTCCCCGGAAGGCATTACCATCCCCATTGCATATCAACTCACCGTTTCCGCCACTAACAACATGTCTGAGTACGAGGCTCTCCTCGCTGGTCTTAAGCATGCTTATATCTTGGGTGCCTCCCACCTTAGAATCATAGGAGACTCTCAGCTTGTTCTGTGGCAGGTGCTCTCAACATACGGCACTTGTGATCCAAAGCTTAAACACTATCAAGATTTGGTCCCACTGTTGGCAAGGTAGTTCCGAAAGTTTTTCTATATCCATACTCCTCGCTCATAGAACATCCTGGCCAATGCCTTGGCGTCGCTAGCTTTATCTCTATTCTTCCCTCTGAGTTTTCAGACCGAGACAATCATCGTCCAACAGCTTGAGGTCCCATCTATCCAAGATCCTTGGTTCACAAACCTTAGGACAACCTTAGCAGAGAAGGCTTGGTAGAGAGAAGCACAACAAGTCATGTTAACTGAGCTCGAGGAAATCTTAGATGAAGAGGAACTGCCGTGGTATTTTGAGATTGAGCAATATTGCAAGGATGGGACATATCCCGAAGGGGCAAATGCGGAGGATCACAAGGCCATCAGAAGAGCCGCCTTAAGGTACATAGTTGTTGGAAAAGTTCTGCACAGGCGAGCTCTCAATGGAGTTCTTCTGAGATGTCTTACCGATGACGAAGCTTGGAAAGTGGTAGAAGGAGCCCATGCTAGTGAGTGAGGAGGGCACGTCAACAGTCAAATGCTTGTAAAGAAGATCATTAGGCAGGGCTATTATTGGCCAACCCTAGAAGAAGAGTATACCATCTACGTCCGTAGGTGTGTCAAGTGTTAACTCCATGCTGATAAAATCCATGCTCCTTCATCCTCACTTCATCCACTCTCCACACCTTGGCCATTCTCTATGTGGGCTTTTGATATTGTTGCCCCCCTTGGTGATCCTAATGCTCAAACCAAACAAAAGTCCTTCATCCTAACAGCAACTGAGTATTACACCAAGTGGGCAGAAGCAGAAGTGTTTGCGGAAATCAAAGCATCCATAGTGTGCCGTTTCATCATAAAGAATATCATCTCGCGGTTCGGAGTGCCAAGTAGCATCGTCACGGACAACGGGCCACAATTCATTTCACAAGAACTCCAAGACCTCTGTAAGAAATACAACATCACTCTGCATCATTCATCTCCATATTACCCACAAGGAAATGGCCAAGCTGAGGCAACTAATAAACCCTTCTTAAAATCTTGAAGAAAACTTGTGAATCACATATATTCGCTGATTGGCCAGAAAAGCTAATAGAGGCTCTGTGGGCCTATCGTACCTCTGTCCGTACTCCCACGGGGCAAACCCGTATGCTCTCACTTACGGGATGGAGGCGGTAGTTCCATACGAGATCCTGATCCCTTCGCTAAGAGTCCAACTTGATAAGGAACTCAATCTTGACGAATGTCAAGAGGCTTTGCTAGTCCAATTGGAACTCTTAGATGAAAGGCGACTTATGGCGGCCGATCATGTACTTTCATATCAAAGGCGAATCTCAAGGTCTTTTGAAAAGAAGGTAATTGAACGAAAATTCCAAGAGGGTGATATGGTCTTGAAACGCATCTTTATTAAACTTGGAGGTCCGAGGTCTAAGCTGCAACCAAACTAGGAAGGTCCGTACATCGTGAGAGAAGTGTATCCAGGGAATGCCTACCGCCTAACTAATGCTGAGGGCGTAGAGTTATCACATCCGTGGAATGGGTTGTACCTTAAATGATTCTATCCCTAGGCCTATAGGTGTGAGGTCACAATACTTAGACCAGGGATGACCCCATGTTAAGAGTCCGAAATACCCTCCCCGATCGTCAAAGGTTGACCTAAGTCAGGATCAACACACACACACATGACAGGCCAGGGCGATTGCGCTTAGGAGATAACGTGGCTAGGTGGGCCCTATTTTAGCGATATGATGATCATTCTCTTCCAAATCGTTCGAGGTGTAGGAGCAAGAGTCGCAAGGGTGAGGTAGTCAACCTTAAGCATACCCTGACGAGAGGAAGCCTCAAACAGGGACGATCGAATAAAAGGGGCAAAAGAACAAAAGGAAAAGGAAAGAATCAAAGATACATGACGAAATAGGGGCATGGCGAAGAGTGGCAAAGTCCCCACGGGATGCTCACAAGACTGGTGGTACGCATGCCCCAGTCAATGAAAATGCATAGAAAAGACCGCAAAGTCCCTACGCAACATGCCTAATCTTTGAAGGGTATGCTGCGGGAAGAAGCCGAACCCAGCGTCTTTAAACCTGCATTAGACTTCCGTCAAAAAGTCTTCCAGTTCCCCCCATAAGATCAGACCATCCCTTAGGTATGGCCTAACTAGCCGCACTATCATCTAGGGGTAATCACCCATGGCATGTCACCCCAGGCACAGATCCTATCTTGGTAAGGCCTTTGACGAAAGAGGGAGATGATCAAGACTCCAAACCAGTGGTTCGGACCAGTTTATGTGTTGAGGCCCGAAAGGGTGAGTGCCTTGCGTCTCGCGCGTCTTATTTTTAGGAAGGGCTAACGTCGGCTTTAGGCGTCTTTCAAAACCCCCAACAAATCAAATATTTCAAAACCCCAAAAAATCAAATATTTCAAAACCCAAAAAAAAAATCAAATATTTCAAAACCCCCAAAAAATCAAATATTTCAAAACCCCAAAAAATCAAATATTTCAAAACTCCAAAAAATCAAATATTTTGAAACCCCCCAAAAATCAAATATTTCAAAACGTCAAAAAAAAATCAAATATTTCAAAACTTCGAAAAAATCAAACATTTAAAAACCCCAAAAATATTTTCAAATCCCAAAACACTCTACTCTTTCATTCATGCATGGTATTTATTTATGTCTTTTTAGCCTATTTAATAAGGCTTAGCCCCTTGACCATCTATCAAGATCAGTCACTCGTCATACTTAAGGCAAGGGGCTAAGTCTAAAAACGGATCTAACCTATTTCGTGGTTTTCTTAAGTGTGCAGGACGCAGTAGAAAGAAAAGAAGGCGACACTCACGTCTCATTCGTCACTCTCACGCAACCATAGTGCAAAACCAAAGAAATCTAAATTCCATTCCATGCAATATACACTGTACATCACCATCATCATGACAAAAAAGGGGCAAGGTACAAGCCCTCAACCACTCTCCTTGTACCCTCAGGCGGGCGGGAAGGTGGAGGGGCCATCTCTCTCGGTCCCGTCGTGCTCCCCTCGGCTGCTCCCTCGCGCCGCCGTGCCTCCTCCTTGTTCCTCCATCGTCTAGACGAACCTGTTAGATAATGTCCGGCGGACCTGCTCGGGATGCCGCTCCTGCTGGCAGAGGAACGACTGCGCCCAACCAATGCCAAGGCCCTCTCGAGTCCCTTCATCTCTGACCTCAGTAGCTCGTAGCGATGCCGTTCGCTCCCTAGCTGCGAGCGGAGCTCGTCCGCCTCCCGACGCAGTTCGGTCACCTCGTTTGACTGCGGGCGTAGGTGCATCTCTGCCATCTCCTTCTCTAGCGCAGTTGTCCGCACTAGAGAGGCCCTCAGATCTGCCTCCTACAAGTCATGACTTTGGTTAAATGAAGGAAATAAGAAACAAAGGGGCATGTAATCAATGGCTCACCCGCTCCTGTAGCTCTACCGCGGCATCCTCCTCCCGTCTCACTGCTGCTGCTAGCTGGCCCTCTAGCACAGAGCGGCTGGGCTCGTATCCTGAGGTGGAGGCACCTCCCACCATCTGCTGTGCCCGCTCCAGCTCGACACGCTGCAATGGAAAAGTAGGAGTCAGTCAACTGAGATTAAGGGTAGAAAGGGGAGAGAGAAGAATACTCACCAGCTGTGTCACGGTCTGCTAAAGGTCGTCCCTCTGCTGGATGGTGGAGTGATGGACACCCTCGAGGGAGGCGATCCGCCCCTCCGGGTTGAGCTGTAAACACAAGTCAGGTTAGCCAAACAATTAATGATTAAATACTTAGAAGGGCTAAGTGGTAGTACTCACGGTCAGCGGGTCCCCTTGTATAGCTGGGCCCCGTACCTCCGTGCATAGGCACGGAAGTAGTCCTCGTCACTGACAGCCTCCGAGGTCACCACTCGACCTCACTGCTCCCAGTCCTCCAGCTGCTCCCAGACCCGCACCATCCAGTCCGTGACCTGCTGGACAACATGGAAGCTGCGACCAGCCTCTCCACGATCTCTGCCGAGTCGAGAACTACACTGCCGCCTGATGAAGTCCCAGGGTCCTCGCTACCAGCCGCATGTGGAGTGGCACCACGGTGTTGAACGCATGCAGCCAAATCTCCCTACCAAAGTAGGGGCAGCCCTGCTCCACCCACGGCTGGGCAGCGTCCTCCTCCCCAGCATAAGGAGTCCAGTCAACCTGCGTCACAGATAGAAAGCTTGTTAATCAATTGTCAGTGGCAAAAGAGAGAAAAGGTGCTAGTGTAGAAGTACCTACATGCCCGAAGGGGACAGTGTCCAGTGCATCGTGAATGAGCGTCACCTGCTAGCGCAGGGACCGTTCGTCACGGTGGAACTGCCAGCGCTGCAACAGCGGCACAGCGCCCGGTCACCTCGGCACTCCCCAGCCTAGTGATGGGAGGTAGTAGTATGCCCACACCTATAAAACAACAGTTAGTGCCACAATTAATCAAAATAAGCACGAAACTACTAAAAGGGTAAGGGTGAGAAGCGTACCTGTAGTAGTGGGAAGAACCCGGCCACCCCTGTCACCCTGCTGGAGGTGCCCAGGCCGTCAAAGAGGTGGCCCAGAAGTGCCGCACCCCATGCGTAACTGCCTACCTGGGACAGATCCTCTAGCAGGGGCAGGCACCTGCAACTCACCGGGTCTCCTCGGGTCCCCAGGATCAACTTCCTAATCACAGGGATCAGGAATCGTCTCAAATCGTGGTTCGCTACCGCTCCCTCCTCCTCCGCCAGCGCTGCTCTGGCGTCCGCTGTCAGTCAGGCCATATACTCTGCCTGGCCCTCTCCTGTCTGGTGGCGCGCATCTACCACCCGAGGCTCACCTGCAGCCTCATCCTCTGCACGAGAGAGGACCTCTCCCACGTCACCTCCAACCCCAGAAGATGCTCCACCATCTCCTGGTAGCTCGTATAGGTCACCCCTGTCACCTCCTGGCCGTCTACTCTCAGGCCAGTGATCCGTGCCACATCCTCCAAGGTGGGGATCATGTGACTCCATGGAAAGAGGAAGGCGTGGCACTCGTGGTCCCATTGCTCCTTCAACGCTTGAATTAACGCCACGTCCGGCGTCAACTCATCCAGTCTCAAAAAGGGGACGAACGGCATTTCCTCTAGTCGTGTCCTCTGGAAATCCGGCAACCCCTGGTAGATTGCCCGGACGACGGCCCATCCCAGCCGGGACCGTAGCTCACTCTGCAAAATAGCCACAAAGAACACAAGGATCAGCAAAGAGAATCAACAAATAATACTCATTTCAGGTCGCGACGGTCACACTGTCGCCTTCTGAAGGCGACACATGGGGGTGTCGCATTCATGTCCGAGAACACGATGCATCGGCTCGTCGCCTTCTTAACACGACACCTAGGGTGTCGCGTTCATCCTGGTAATGCGACAGCTAAGCCGTCGCATTCACAGGGTGACCGGAAACGGAAAAGCCTGTTTTTCGGTCGTTTCACCTTGGGCCAAAAGAGGAGCTTGGCACCTTCACCACTCATCCACACACACATGAGGGGCTAGGGTTTGATCACCTACCTTTTGGGGCCGATGGCCCCCTCCTCGCCTGCATCCACCGCGGGATCCACCTCCATGGCGCCGGCCGGATCCATTTCCCCGCCACCGTGGACGGACCCTCGTCCGTCTGTCACCCTCGATGGATCGTCCTCTTGGCCCTCCATCACCCCTGATCACCACTGTCTCCTTCCATCACCACCGGAGCAAGCAAGAGAGAAAGAGAGAAAAATGAAGAAGAAGAGGAGAGAGAAGGGAAGGTGGCAACCGCCGCCGCCGGCCGGGATCGCCGGAGAAGGGAAGAAAAGGGGGAGGGTTCGGTGCTCGGGTCACCGGAGAGAAGAGAGGAGAGAGAAGAAGGAAAGGGTGAATGAAGAAAGGCGCCTCGGGTTCGGAATTCAAACTGCCTGGACCCTGAAATCGTGACAGCAAAGCTGTCGCCTTAATAGGATATCGCGACAGTGTCTTGGTCGCCTTCCTATGCCATGTCGCAACCATTGACTGGTCGCATTAAAGGTCGCGATGCTACTATGTCGCTTTCTCAGTCTGCTCACAGAACACTTAAAAAATCACATTTTCATTGCAAAACTCGAATACATAAATCAAGCAAGGGCTAAAAATGAACTCAACATGTCTCTCACTATCTCATCACTCCAAAAAACGTCAAAAAGTACAATCATGTCTATCTCTCTAGCTCACGGTCCCCGCGTGGCCGGATCCTCTCGTACTCCTGGAGGTACGCCTGGTACATCTCGTGCTCCTCATGTAGCGTAGGTGGCACAAGCTCGCCATATTGCCAATGCGCTCCGCACAGCCGCTCATCCTCCATATCTCCCAAACGTCTCTTCTTCATAGGAGGCAGATGAGATGGCTGGATTACCTTTGTCCTTGGCTTGCCAATCTGAAGATAGCATCTCTGTGAGTTGTAGAGCACCATCGCGATGTTTCCCACAAGTTGAAGGTCCAATCCACGCCCAAGGGGAAGCCGAACTTCCACTTCACGTAACGCCGCTATGCCTAAGTAAAAGTGCTCTACCGGAATGGTGTTGAAGTAGTGGCGCCATGCACTATGCATTTTTTGTCCGCTGTCCTGCAAATCACCGGATTGGGGAATTTGGCCGCCCCGCCAATGAATCACAGTGGATGGCACCCAAAGATCCGGCTCTCGGTTGTGGGATTTTCCACGGGTTTGAACTTTATCCTCACTCCCAACCAGAAATCCAGGAGAATCATAGAGCTGTAGAGTGGGCCCCCCGTAGATGTCGAGGTGAGACCCGCATAGAGGTAGGCTAGCACTGCATGAGAGAGAGAAAGTCCTCGCCATATCCCACTAATGGCACTCAAGCTCGCATAATCTATAAGGTGATCTGCAGACGGGAAAAGTACTACCCCACACAAGCATATAGCCACGACTTTGGCTATCTCCCGGTGATTCCCACACTTGTTCTTGCAATGAGATATTACCCACTTAGACAATGGGACTAGGTGAATGTATTGAGGACTAATCATGTTATAGACATCCCCGGGATCCATCATGAACTCACCTAGGATAAGCTTTGGGTTTATAGGCTCAACGGTATAACAAATATCTCGCTCATCCCCCGTATGGTCTTGGGTAAAGCCATGAAGGCCTCGACCTCCTCAAAAGGACGGTCGCCTCAAATTTGGGAAAAGGAAAGTATGGGTTGTGTGGGCCAAAGCTCGATCAAGGCAGAGACGCTATGCCAATCAAAAGATATCTTTTGGTAATTGTGGGCCGCTATCAACACACCCCCCAATCCCCACTCTCTTAAGAAACAGATTACATCCATGGGTAGGGCTTTGATTATGGGTGCAATCCACATGAGGTTAGAATAGCGGCGGGAGCCGGGAAAGAGCTTGAGAAGAAGAAGAAAAGGAAAAGAGAAGGAGAGGAAGAGGAGAACGTGCATTAAAGAAGAAATTTGGAGTTAAAAATAACTGAAAATTGAAAACATTGTTTTGCATACCTCTCTCACATCCCCGTGTTGCTCAGATGGTTGGGGACATCTGTCAGCGTCAGGAGATTGCCATAAGACGTCCGAGCACGCTTGGGACCTTTGTAGGAACCCTCCTCACCCATGGGAGTACTTGGAGCTCTCCTCATGGCCATTGAAGCTTGCAAACTTGAAGAGAAGAGGACGAAGGTGTGAGCTCCGAATTTGGGCCTCTCACCCCTTATTGATAGAGGCTTAAGACTCCTATTCATGATGGTAGAAGGTTTAGAAGAGCTAATAGGAGTGGAACTTGGATTAGAAAGCTCTAAGAGTCCAAGTAGGAGACAAACATGAGGTTGGCAGGTTGTTGTTTGTGCTCGGGCCGCAATTCTTGTGGTCGCGACGCATCGATACGTCGCCTTCAGGTAGCAACAGATTAGGCGTCGCGTTCTGACTAGGGTAGCGACCCATATATTGTCGCGTTCTGTGTGTGCACTTTGCTGCCTATTTCTTTCACACTTATGCTCTAAAATCTTGCCATTATTTGGTGCATTTCGAGTTTGTATCCTGTATTATATGTTTTTATTGCTTTAATTATTGTTGAAAATCCATAAAAATTAGAAAATGCAGAAAATCCAGAAAAGTCCAAAAAAATAACAAAATCCAAGAAACATTTTTTCAGGTAAGTCAGGTAGTATTTCTAACCCTAATCCCTCTGCATTACTATATGGTATCTACGCTATTATATAATCACAAGGACCGGTTGGTTCTCGGTCTGTTCCAGGGTCTGAGTTCCCCTTCACCAAAAATAAGGATGACCTAAGTACACACTGTTAATCAATGGATAGGCCATTAGATGATATGACTCAGGGACGATGGATTCTATCGCACGCTGGGGATGCAAAGTGTCTTGACCTTTGCTCGTATTGTCTATCAATATTATCCTTGAGTATTGTTATTTTCTCCGTTTCTTTGCATTTTATTTTATGATTTCTTTTCTTTTAGCCCAGCATGCATCATTTAGGAATTTTGAGCTTCATGCTTCAGATTAGTTAAAGCCAGCTTCTCAATGATGTTTCAACCGGATCCTCATTTCTCATATAGAATCTCGTTCATTCTTAATTTAAAAGTCTTCTTTGAGCTGTTGCTCGGCCCAGTTGCCTGTATGGTTCCTATCCAGGATTCCTCTCATCCCCATTCCTTGTGACAGTCATTCCTTTTCCCTCTGATCCGCTCATTAGTCATGAATCGCTCGAAGGAAAGAGTCGAATCGACCCGCCAGGAAGCACCTATCCCCTAATGAACGAAACCTGCAAGCTAAAGATAGCCAGGGTACCTCTTGAATCAAGAGGTTGGTCATTTATTTTGTTTTGATCTTTACTCGTCCGGATAGGAACCATCCTGCACTCTATCTCCAGCCATGTTCGAAGATTGCTAGATAATTCTCGCTGCTTATTCGTCTAGAATGGGTGTCTCTTTACCTTGATGCTCGCTTTTCATCTCATTCTGCTTCACTCCACTTCATCGTCATTTCATGCCATCTTCACTCCACTATCGCTCCACTCCCTTGCAAAGCAGGCATCAAGGAGGGGCAATCTGTAGACACCCATTCTAACCCATAAGTCAAGCCAAATTTCTTGTCATATTATTGATGCCCCACGATGACTCATCATCGTCAAGCTGGCTTTTTCCGATCATGTTGTCCTTTCATTAGTTCATCTCCGTGAAGGTTTTTTTTTTCCTGGTCAATCAATTAGTCTTCATTAGTATCTCGTAGCTCTCTGGGTTAGGAGTCCAATGCTTCAAACCGTGCAAGGAGATTAGATGTTTCTTGTGGACACATGCTGAAAGTTCCGGAAGGTGACAATAGCCCTGTCGCGTTCCGGTTCATAAGGCGACGCCTCGATATGTCGCGTTCGAAATTGGCCTTTTATTCCTTGAAAAATCACCAGAAAATGCTTAAAGACCCTTCCTTGTAAGGAAGGCGACATATCGAGGCGTCGCTATCTGGTCGCAACCATAAAGCCGTCGCGTTATGGACTCCATGCAGCTTACCCTTTCCGAGCATGACTTGGGCACTTGCTATTCATGAATATCTTGAGTTTTGATTGGCCTAGAATCGTCCAAATCCTGCCAAATTTTGTGGAGATGTTCTTTGGAAGTTCCTTTCCGAGATCCAATCGCCTTTTCGTGAACACACTTGCCCAAACTCAATCCCTTGCCCATTATTCCTCTCACAGCCCGTTTAGGAATAACGGGGTATAAATCACTCCATACAGCACCGTTTAGGAGGAGGTTTTCGGCTGCGTCTTCGTCTCTCAGAGAGCTCCAATTCCGTAGAAGATATCTTCATCTCTAGACGACTAGGAAGTCCCCCAGGGCGATTTCTCCCTGTCTGCGCTTTCTTTCCACCCTTTTCTTCCAATTTTCTCTTCATCCATGCACGCATAGAGTAGATTTTTTCGTAGTTCTGCATTAGAACACTCCACACACACCGATCTTAATCACCCAAAGGGGTTAAAACCCCACCCCACGTGAGTCCCATATAATTACTTCATGTTTGTTCATGTTTTTTGGATAGATTCTACATGTACTAGATCTCTAATGGGTTTCTCTTTGCTTTGATGTTCTTGGCAGGGTTTAGAAGACAGTAGCAACACGAGGCTCTTGCCCCTTGGCCGGTGAGGAGTAGGAAGAGAAGGAATCCACAATCTTCATCCCTGAGGTAGAAGGCGACCATCACAGTGTCGCGACCTGGAAGCCGACCGTCTGAGCGGCGCGTTCAGATACAAGGAAGGCGACAGCTTCCTCGTCGCGTTCTCAGGGTCAGGTACGCCTTCTGTAGTCTTTTCCTTTTTCCAAGGTAGTTAGCACGCGTGCACTTATCTAATCATTTTGCAACTGCTTTGGTGGCGATCACGGTCCTATTTTCCTTATTATTATTCATCTTTTGGGGAGCAAATCCCGTGATTGCAAACACCAGTACAATAAATGTAACCAAGAATCCAGTACAACATTCAAGGACTAAGCACATTGACGTTAGATATCATTTTATTCGTGATCATGTAGCTAATGGAAACATAGATATTTCTTTCATTGATACTAATAATCAGTTAGCAGATATCTTCACAAAGGCCTTACCTGAAGAGAGATTTACTTCTCTTAGAAGGGAATTAGGCATGTGTAAATTGTGAAAGAATCATCTGTATAAAACTGAGATATTAATGTTCAGAATATCAATTATTTTTCCTCCTTGAATTTAAGCAAAATTCCAAATGTTGCCTGCTTGTTTAAACATCCTTGACGGTTCGTACTTTTAAAAGAATTTATTTGTCTCAAACAAGTCAGTTTGTCATTTTCTGCCATCATGTCGCCTCCATTTTTGAAAAGTCTCTTCATCTTTAATTTATATATCCCGAAATCTGTGTGGCAACGATTCACATCCACCTTCATCTCCTTCCACCTGCCTGAGGCGATACCCTATCGACTCCGACATCGACTCCCTAAGATTCCAAGCCTTCAACTGCTTCCCGCCAGAAATTTCTTGAGGGTTTCTGTTCCAATCCTCTATACAACCCTCCAGAAACCTTTCCCGTTTGATTTCATGGCCTCTTCTGGTGTTTCCGGGAGCGTCGAGGGCTACGATATGAGTTCCTAACATAGAGTAGCAAGAAATATTTACCTTCTTGAAGACAAAGCTCTGTGGAAATAAAGCTGTGGATATTGCAGATTTGGAGAAATATGGGATACACAGTATCGTGGCAGCCATGGATAGGATGAAATGGACAGAAATTGCAACTTTCTTCGAGGTAAGCCATCCAGATTTGGTGAAGCTTTCTTCGTTTGTTTAAGGATGGAGGAGGATGGATCCTTGACTTCGTATGTCAAAGGAACCCCCAATAAGAATCACTTATGATCTTTTGAAGTCCTTATTTGGAGTTTGCACCACCGGTCACAGTGGGGTACACACTGTTGACACCCAGACAAAGGGGCTAGGTATTGTTGGTCTTGACTTCAAGTTGAAGGATGGGAAGCTGGATATTAACCAGATGAATGTGTTCAACCACTTACTGCACTTTATTGTTTGTCAAATCTTGGTTCCGAGGAGTGCTACCTTCTCAACCTACACTAAAGCATATTCGGACATGATGATTTGGGCAATCCAGAACCAAGAGATTAACATGGCCGAGGTTATCTTGGAGCGAATGAGGTTTGCCCATGCTCAGATTTGGGACACGAAGAGCAAATTAAATGTGTCCCTGTCTTATGCCCATCTGCTTACGAAGATCTTTAAACATTTTGGCATTAATCTGTCTGGAGCAGTTGTAGAGAAAATGGAGCAGTCAATCTGCAGCAAAAATTTAAGGAAGAGCGGATTTTCAGTTGAAAATGGTGTATAGACAAAGACTTCTGTGGCTGAGGGTGAAGCCATTATTGGCGAAGCCCAAGAAGTCTAGGACGAGGCACAGCAACAACTCCAACAGAAGAAGCAGCAACAGGAGCAATTCCTTTGGTTCAAGAAGCATCAGCAGCAGCACTGGCAGTAGAAGAACAAGGTCCAGTAGTAGAAGTAGAAGTATCAGCAGCAGCAGCAGTCCTAGTAGCTCAAGAGAAGTCAGCAGCAGCAGATTCTAGCAGCAGGATAGAGGACATTCCCCAAGAATTGATTGAGCCTGTTGAGCAATGTTCAGAAGTTGTTCCTCCTTCTTCCCGAGTAGCCTCAGTACTCAGGGATGTACTGGACTCCATCCAAAGCACTCTAGGGGAGCCAGTGATTAGTGATGATCAAGTAGCAGAAGCTGTGGCATCAGGCCACACTGCAGAAAAGGTGATGGAGGAAGCTCCCAGTCAGGGGTGCAAGTAGTTGCTCATGAAAATGTTACAGTGGAAGATGCTCCTATGGAGGGGGAGCAATCTATTGATGAGGAGTAGCTTCTCAGGGGAGCACACTGAAAGTGTCCCTATGAATAATGAAGAGCATGTGAATTCGAGCAGCCCATTGCAAGGGCACATAGCAAAAGGAAAAGAGTAGCACATAGGTGGCCCAAGGAGAAGCAGTTGAAGATTTAGTTGAAGCCCATTATTAAAAGACTGAATGAGCAAGGCAAGACTCTCACGTCTCTGCAGTCTGATATTCAATCTATCCTTATCAGCCAGACCTCAACAGAAAACGAGATTGGAGCCTTGTCCACTGAGGTACATAACTTGAGAGATGATTTTAAAATGTTCAAGCAATTATGCAGATGGATGAAAGGTGAGTTTGATAGTGTCAAGAAGCTTATCTCTTCGAGGGTGCAATCCACCTCTACCCCTCTAGCTCACTCTCCTGTTGAACTGGTTAGGAGTTCTGGGCCATCAGTGTAATCACGGGATTGTGATCCCCTTTGAAAAATAAATGAATATGAAGGATTAGGGAATGTACCGTGATCGCCACCAAGTAGTCGCCCTAGATGTATGATTGAAAGGATGGCTGACTACGTTGGAAAAGGAAGGGAAGGAGAAGGCGTACTTGTGAACACGACACAAGGTGCATCGCTACGCTTGTAACTGAACGCGACAGGCGTCTGGTAGCCTTCTGGGTCGTGACAGCCTATTCGTCGCCTTCTTCTTCAAGGGAGGGAGACTGCAGGTTCTAATCTTCCTGCTCCTCAGTCGGCCAAGGGGCAAGAGCCTCACGCTTCTCTAGTCTTTAGGTACCTGCCACGATCAAGAAAACAAAGTAAAACCCATTAGAACTTCGTGCACATGAGATCTATTAAATGATAAATATGTAAACATGGACTAAACAGGAGGGAACTCACGTGATTGGGTTTTTAACCCTGTGGGTGTTAAAGATGGGTGTGTGGTATGTGTTCTAATGAAAAACTACGAATAGAAAGGATCTATGCATGCATGAATGAAGAGAAATAATGAAGAGAAAGGGAGAGAGAAAGTGTAGCCCGTGGGAAATCACCCTGGGGGGCAGTTCTTAGTCGTCTGGGGGGAAGCTCTTGTAAGGCCTTCGAATTTTGTTGCATTATTTTATTTCGTGTAAATAATTCATGTTGTGTATGCATAGATGTACATATCTGCGTATGTATTAACTAGTTATACTTATGTGGGCATGTGTATAATTAGTTGTAAATAATGTATGAATTGCGTGATGGTAGTGTGTACATGATAATACATTTGTATGGCATGTACATAGATATAAGTTAGGCATGGTTTCTGCCTATTTTGAGTTCTGGCCAAAGGACCCAATGGCGTCCACATGGATGGACGTCCATGCTGAGTCAGCGTCCACCTCGATGGACGCCAATACTTAAACCAACGTCCATGGATGTGGACGTTAAGATCTCTGACCTGCATGCGTTGCAGACCCCGAAACTCCGGGGTCAAGCAAGCCCAGCCATTGGGAGATGTCCCCAATGGCTAGCAGGCTTTCACATCACCTCTCCGGGGTTCCCCAAACCCCTCTGCTATAAACCCCACTCCCTTCTACACCAGACAACCCCTCTTGACCTCTTCCAAGAGATAGAGAAAACCCTAGCTCGAAACTGCATAAAGACTGAACTTTGGAGGCTTCAATCTGCGATTCAAGGCTTCATCCGGCGACCTACTGCATCAGGAGGGTAGCTGGAACATCGGGGAAGACTTCCCCAACCGCGGTTTAGCTTCTACACCAACCTAGAACCCGGAGGAGAGCATTTGTGGAGTCTTCTTGGGACTGCCAAAGGAGAGCTTCACCACCATCTTAATCCCTTTGGAAACTTGTTTAAAGGCAAGTAACCCTCACATTTCATCCATGTAGATGTCTAGTAGGGTTTCGTTATTTTTAGAGATTTTAAATCGAGTCCTCGATCCCCCATTCTTCTTGTATTTGGAGCTCGGGTCAGTATTTCTGCGCAGACCTGAACTTGACGGCAAGTTCCCTTGCCGTCAAGATCTTCATTAACAGCCAACGATGTTGCCATTAATCTCCATTAATGGCCAGACTATGCCGTTAAGATCGTCAGGACAGAACAGTGAGCTATTCTTTCCTTCTATATGATAATTTTTTTGAGGTTCTCGCATGAGGATATATGGTAACCGTACTATGATTTGTATTATGAATGGTGGTATATGTGGTGAGGTCCTTACAATTTCTGAAATTGGTATGAAGGGTGTCATTTATGAAAATGCATGTATGATAAAAATCCTAGATCATGTTAGTTTCTGTTTGTGCAACTCATGAGGAATTTGGGTGCCCTGAATTTTGTGAACCATGCGTGTAGGGGTCAGTCTGTGCCCTGCAATTTCTGAAATTTCTCCATGCTCGTATGATTTACTGTAAAATTCTGTTCTGAAAATAGAAAACATGCGTAGGGTTCGTGAAATCTCCAGTAAATTGTCTGTTGTGTAATAAATCCGGGGGAAATTCCTGTGATAAGGTATATGTTGGGTTCAGGGTTGAGGTCTGTTGAATCTGCTATTCATGTTGTGTCCGGTGTGGAATTGAATTATGGATAATATGAGGCTGAATGTTTCAATTTCTGAAAATATATGTTAACTCTGAAAAATCTGGAAAAATTTCATGTAAGACTATAAAACTGAAATGAGTATGTGGTTAAATTTTCATGCTATTCTGATGATTGCAAAGCGTGTTATGAAAATTTCATGCGATAAATGTGATAAATGCATGTTATCATGAATATGACTTAATGATGTGTTTTTCCAACCTGATTAATGCAAGTTAGTGAATGTTAATCTCTGTTATCAGTAGCATCATGCTAGGAGAAAGAAAACAGAGCCATGTGTGCGAGAGAGAGAATGTAAAGGTATGAGGATATCTTGTGTAAATGTATACTATAATCGGTATGTATAATGTGTAAGACTGTGCCACGTGTGACACTGCTTCCATAGAGGGCCATGGAACCGTATCATGGAAAAGTCCCCATGAGAAGGTTCAATGTGTTAAATCGTATGGGCATTAGGATGAAATCCTAGAGGTGGACAAGTACCACTGGTTAGGGTGGAGACTTGTTCTCCCGATCTACGGAGTCCAAGAGTCGTCACTATATTGCCTAGGTGGCGTCTATGTGTCTGTGATGTGTATGTGTCCTTCTAATGGTGGTTTGAACTATGTGTCACGGCACTAAAGTGTGAAAAATGTGAATGGGAACATGTGTAAGTGTGCAATGTGTAAAACGTGAACTATGTGAATGAGGAAATTGTGCAAACATGCGAAACTAATGTGTTAGATGATGAAATGGTGATTCATGATATGTTAATGTTAAACTTGTGTCATAACAGCAAGCTAAAAGTGTATAAAATGACAATGTGCATGTGCAATAATGTGTAAAAAACCTGATAGGAAGGTCTCCTTTCATGTATGTAAGCATACCATGTTTGGTTGCTTAATTGGAGGTAAAACCTTTATGTGATGGAATAAGTAGAAAGCATGTGATAGGACGTTTTATTTTGGAAAATCTTAAATCATGAACCATGTGTTTAATTTGGTAGAATTACAATGATAGGTTGTCTCTTGTTGATGTCAAGCATGCTACATGTTTTGTCTTGTGACTTTGGATGAAAACCTGCTTTGATATATGCATGTGTGATATGTGTGGTGTTATTTGCTGAGTCTTTTAGACTCATTACTTGCTTCGGCGTACATGTTTAGTGGGTGATACACCTTTGGAGGAGACTGTGGAGAGCGATTCCGAGCTCGGGGAGTAGCTTGGCGGAGTTATAATTGTGACATTTTGACTTCCATTGTATGTAAATGAGGCATTGTAATGGAAACGCTATGTAATTCGTGGACAACTATGTATTTGAATTTAGTACTTCTTTATGTGGACTTTAGTTATCTTTAAATTGTCATTTGAAACATCTATGGTAATGTGGATGATGAAATGAAAGACCTTGTTCTTTTACTTCCGCTACTCTGTATTTATATTTATGAGCATCTCAATCGTATGTTATTGTTTGGGTAAATGCCCCACTGTGATAACGTTCACTATACCGACGTGGGTTGGTATAACCGTACCGGTATAATGAGGGTCGTCACAGGGATTGGTATCAGAGCCCGCCGGTTGAGATTGCACATGAATATACATAAGTCATCATCTTCATTACATGCTAAGTCTACATAGGAATGTCCACATATGTAGAATTGATTAATAATGAATGAAAAATAGATAAGAAAATGGTTAGAAAATTTAATAACCTAGCTCTAATGGTGGCTGAAATTTATTGCAGCCATGGCTTCGAGAGGTAGGCGTGGCGGAGCGCCGGCCCATGAGGACGAGCCGAGACATGAGGAGCGGGCGGAGCAGCAGGCCCCGGCACCTCAGGGTCTTGTACTTCCCCCACCGTCGCCTGTGGATTATGGAGTGTTCATGCAAGGTTTGCTGCAAGCCATGCAGACGCAGGCCCACACCCAGGCTGCACTCCAGGCTCAGGTTAGAATAATGAAACAACTAGTAGCCTGTGTTATTTAAATTGCATGATGTTATGTTGATTGTGTATTAATTGTTGTTGATGTAGCAGGCTCAAGTTCCAGCTCAGGACCATGGTGGACCTTCCATCATGGAAAGATTCAAGAGGATGCTGCCACCCTCTTTTAAGGGGGAGAGTGATCCATTACTAGCTGAGAGCTGGATGAGGGAGATTGAAAAGATCTTCGGAGCTATTAGGTCTCCGGATGAGGATAAGGTTACTTTAGCCTCATATATGCTTCAGGTATGTGTTAGTTATGTGTTGTATATCCTGTTAAGTTATAATTGTTTAGTGTGGTGCTTATGAAGGTCGTGTTGCAGGAGAGAGCTGATGTGTGGTGGGCTTCATTGCTACGTACACGGTTTGAGGACGGCGCTATTGATATTGCTTGGGACGAGTTCGTGAGGCTCTTTCGGGCCAAGTTCGTTCCCGAGCATATTCAAGATTGGATGGAGCAGGAGTTCCTCTCTTTGACTCAAGGCTCCATGACCGTGCTCGAGTATGAGGCCAGTTTGCAGAATTATCTAAGTATGCACCTCATATCATGACAGATGAGCGCAGGAAAGCAAAGAAGTTTGTGATGGGTCTGAAGCCATCACTACAAACGAGGCTAGTAGCGTTTGACCATCGTACCTTGGACGAGGCCCTCAGCGTTGCTTGTAGTCAGGAGGGTGAGATGGAGCAATATCTGGAAGAGAAGAAGGCAATATCTATAAGACTGTGCCACGTGTGACACTGCTTCCATAGAGGGCCGTGGAACCATATCATGGAAAGTCCCCATGAGAAGGTTCAATGTGTTAAATCCTATGGGCATTAGGATGAAATCCTGGAGGTGGACAAGTACCACTGGTTAGGGTGGAGACTTGTTCTCCCGATCTGCGCAGTCCAAGAGTCGTCACTGTATTGCCTAGGTGGCGTCTATGTGTATGTGATGTGTATGTGTCCTTCTAATGGTGGTTTGGACTATGTGTCACGGCACTAAAGTGTGAAAAATGTGAATGGGAACATGTGTAAGTGTGCATGTGTAAAAAGTGAACTATGTGAATGAGGAAATAGTGCAAACATGTGAAACTAATGTGTTAGATGATGAAATGGTAATTCATGATATGTTAATGTTAAACTCGTGTCATAAAAGCAAGCTAAAAGTGTATAAAACAACAATGTGCATGTGCAATAATGTGTAGAAAACCTGATAGGAAGGTCTCCTTTCATGTATGTAAGCATACCATGTTTGGTTGCTCTCATGTTTTGCTTAATTGGAGGTAAAACCTTTATGTGATGGAATAAGTAGAAAGCATGTGATAGGACGTTTTATTTTGGAAAATTGAAATCATGAACCATGTGTTTAATTTGGTAGAATTACCATGATAGGTTGTCTCTTATTGATGTCAAGCATGCTACATGTTTTGTCTTGTGTCAAGCATGCTACAAGTTTTGTCTTGTGACTTTGGATGAAAACCTGCTATGATATATGCATGTGTGATATGTGTGGTGTTATTTGCTGAGTCTTTTAGACTCATTACTTGCTTCGGCGTACAGGTTTAGTGGGTCATACACCTTTGGAGGAGACTGTGGAGAGCGATTCCGAGCGCGGGGAGTAGCTTGGCGTAGTTATAATTGTGACATTTTGACTTCCATCGTATGTAAATGAGGCATTGTAATGGAAACGCTATGTAATTTATGGACAACTATGTATTTGAATTTAGTAATTCTTTATGTGGACTTTAGTTATCTTTAAATTGTCATTTGAAACATGTATGGTAATGTGGATGATGAAATGAAAGACCTTGTTCTTTTTCTTCCGCTACTCTGTATTTATATTTATGAGCATCTCATCGTATGTTATTGTTTGGGTAAATGCCCCACTGTGATAACGTTCACTATACCGACGTGGTTTGGTATAACCTTACCGGTATAATGAGGGTCGTCACAGCTCTCTTCTTCGGAGTTGGAACTCTCGGGGAGGGGAAGAAGCAGACTCCGGCCTTGCCCAAAAAGACGGAGTATTGAAATAGTTATATGTGATTATTCCTGGAAGGGCTTTGAGAGGAATAACAGGAAAGTGTTCGAGTTTGGGTAGGTATGGCCGTGCATGGGCGATTGGAACTCGGAAAGGAGGCTTTAAGGAAGGTCTCCACGAGTTTTGGTAGGATTTGGACTCGATTTGGATGATCAAAAGAGGGAATATCCATGTATGGCATGAGTCCAAGTTAAGCTCAGAAAGGATCTTCTGCATGAGGTCCAGAATGCGACGGCCTTATGGTCACCTTCAAGAACGTGATGCCTCGAGACGTCACCTTCCTTATAAGGAAGGGGACATTAAGTTATTTTGGCAACTTTTTTCAGGGAATTAAAATGCCTTTTTATGAACGCGACGTATCGAATTGTCGTCTTCTTGAACGCGACAGTGGTGCTGTCGCCTTCAGGGCTTCTTCAGCATGCGGCCATGCAAAGCGTCCGATCTCCATGCACGGGCATCAGAATGACGTACGATTTGAAACGCCGGACTCTTGACTCAGAGAGCTACAAGGTGATGATGAAGAGGATTGACTTTGACCAGGAAGACCTCACTAGGGTGATGAACTGATGAAAAAGATATCATGATCAGAGAAAGCCAGCTTGACGATGATGAGCCAACGTGGGGCATCCATGATAAGGGATTTGCTCGACTTATGGGGCAGAAATGGGTGTCTACAGATTGCCCCTCCTTGATGCCTGCTTTGCAAGGGAGTGGAGCGGTAGTGGAGAGAAGGTGGCATGAAAATGACGATGTGGTGGAGTGAAGCGAAATGAGCTGAAAAGCGGGCATCAAGGTAAGGAGACACCCATTCTGAACGAATAAGCAGCGAGAACTATCCAACTGACTTCGAACACGGATGGGAATAGAGTGCGAGGATGGTTCCTATTTGGGACGAATAAAGAATCAAAAGAAAAGAAATGATCAACCTCTCGCTTCAAGAGGTACCCTGGCTATCTTTAGCGTGCAGGTTTCGTTCAATAGGGGATTGGTGCTGCCCGGCGGGTCGATTCGACTCTGGCCTTTGAGCGATTCACGACTAATGAGCGGATCGGGGATAAGGAATGACTGTTATAATGAATGGTGATGAGAGGAATCCCGAATAAGAACCATACTGGCAAACTGGACCGAGCAACTAGCTCGAGGAAAGCTTTCGAATTCGGAATGGGATACAATTCTTGTCTTTAGAAATGAGGATCTGTGTTGAAACATCATTGGGAAGCTGACTTTGACAAATCATGAAGCATGAAGCTCAAAATTCCTAAATGATGCATGCTGGGCTAAAAGAAAAGAAATCATAAAACAAATGCAAAGAAAAGGAGAGAATAACAAATATTCAAGGATAATATTGCTAGACAATATAAGCAAGGGTCAAGACACTTCGCATCCCCGGTGTGTGATAGAATCCATCGTCCCCGAGTCATACCACCTAATGGCCTATCCAGCGATTAGCAGTGTGCACCTAGATCATCCTTGTTTTTGGTGAAGGGGAACTTAGATCCCAGAACACATTGAGAACCAGCCGGTCCTTGAGGTGATATAATAGCGTAGGTACCATATAGTAATACTGAGAGTTAGAAATACTTACCTGACTTACCAGACGAGCTGTCTCTTTTGGCTTTTCTGATTTTTCTGATTTTTATGGATTTTTTGCATTTTCTTATTTCTGGATTTTCAAATAAAGAAAGCAATAAAGATACATGATGCACCGACAATGAGACTTCAAAGCATATGTGCAAACAAGCAATCAAACATGATATTCAATGTGTTGTACACAGATCAGAAAGCGACATGGGGCCTGTCGCTACCTGTTTGTTGAGAAGGAGACCCGACTTGTGTCGCCACCCTGAAGGCGACAAGTCGATGGGTCGCGACCACAGGTTTCTCAGCCAGAGATCAAACAGCAACCCGGACTTGGCAATTTGACTCCCATTTGGACTCCTAGTGCTCTCTAAACCATGTCCCAATGCTAATGGGTCTTCTCTACCCTTTCCAACTATGAATGGAAGTCTTTTGGCTCTAAATAGGGGATGAGTGGCTCCGAATTCGCAGCTCTTCTCCTCTCTCTTCTTCTCTTCAACTCTTCAAGTTCTCATGGGTGAGAAGAGAGCTCCAAGTGCTTTCATGGGGGAGGAGGTTCCTTATGAAGGTCCGAAGCGCGCTCGGATGGTCTATGGCGCTCTCACAAGGCTGACGGACGTCCCCAACCACTTGAGAAAGAACATGGAAGTGAGAGAGGTAAGTTGTTTGATGTTTTGAATTTTTCAAGAATTTCCACTCTGAATTTCTCATTAATTTTGTGTTCTTCTTCTTCCTCTCTTTTGCCTTTTCTTTTCTTCTCCTCTAGCTCTTCCCCGGCTCCCGCCATTACTCTAAGCTCACGTGGATCACCCCCATGATCAGAGCCTTACCTATGTTCATAATCCGATTCTTGAGAGAGTGGGGTTTAGGGGGTGTTTTGATAGCGCTCATAATTACCACAAAATTTCCTTTGATTGTCATAGTATTATCACTTTGATCGAGCTTTGGCACCCACAAACCCATACCTTTATCTTTCCCAAGTTTGAGACGACCACCCTTCTTGAGGAGGTCGAGGCTTTCCTAGCTCTTCCTAAGACTAAGCGAGGGGATGAACATAACATAAGCTACACCGTCGAGCCTATCAACCCGAAGCCTATCCTAGGTGAATTCATGACGGACCTCGGGGATGTGCATACCATGATTAGCCCCCAATTCATCCACCTCGTGCCGTTGTCTATGTGGGTCATATCCAAATGTAAGGACAAGAGCGTAGACCACGGTGAGATAGCGAAGACCGTAGCCATATGCTTGTGTGGGGTGGTGCTCTTCCCGTCCGGGGATCACCTCATAGACTACGCGAGTTTGAGCGCTATAAGTGGGGTATGCCGGGGTCTTTCCCTCTCCCATGCGGTTTTGGCTTTCCTCTACTCGGGTCTTACCTCGGCCTCTATGGGGGTTTCCTTTATGGCTCCATGATCCTTTTAGAGTGTTGGTTGGGAGTGAGGATAAAATTCAAACCGGTTGACAATCCCACCACCGATTGCCGGATCATTGGGTGCCATCCACTGAACTTTATCGGCGGGGTGGCTAAGTTCCCCGATAAGGTTATGTGCAGAACAACGGACAAGAAGATGAGGAGCGCATGGCGGCACTACTTCAACACCCTCCCGGTGGAGCACTTCGCCTTGGGCATAGAGGCACTACGTGAAGCGAAAATCCGGCTTCCTCTTGGACACGGATTGGACCTCCAACTTATAGGGAACATGACAACAGTGCTCTACAACCCACAGTGATGTTACCTACAGATCGGGAAGCCGAGGACTAAGGTGCTTCCGCCGTCTCACTTACCTCTGATGAAGAAATGACGCTTGGGAGATCCGGAGGATGAGCAAGCTGTGCGGAGCGCGTTGGCTTTGTGGCGGGTGTGTGCTACCCATGTACTCCCCCCGACGCTGCATGAAGAGCGGGAGACACACTAGGCGTACCTCCTAGAGCATGAGAAGATTCGGCCACTTGGGGGACCGGGAGCTTGAGAGGGGAGTTGGTTGTATCTTTGAGAGATTTTGATGGGACATGATGTAGTGAGGCTTGAGAGACTTGAGATTTTTGCTTTCTATTAATGTAAGCATTAGAAGTATAGAAATGGAAATAGATTTATGAAGGTTTTGTGCACTAACTAAGAAGGCGACATAGGCTGGTGTCGCTACCCTGAATGCGACAGGTCAACGGTTGCGACCTTAAAAGTGAACGCGACATAGGGTATGTCGCGACCTGAAGAGAAAGCGATAAGGCCCTTGTCGCCTTATCAGAACCGACAGGGATTTGAATTTGGGGCCCGGAGCCCTCCTCTTTCCGCACGCCCCTTCCCTTTCCTTCCTCTTTCCCTCTTTTCTTCGGCGACCAAAACCCATAGCCTCTTCCTCCCCGACCACTCCTCCTCTCAGACGACGGTTTCCGGCGACCGACGGCGTCGGCTTCCCTTTCTTCCCCTCTCCTTCTTATCTTTCCTCCCTCTTTCCTCTCTCTTCATTCCGGTGGTGCCATGGAGGGTGGAGGTGATGGAAGCGATGGTGATGGCGGCCGACGTCGCATGAAGAAGACGATTTGCCGCCGTCAAGCAGGCGAGGGTTCTTCCACAGCGGCGCACGAGGACCCTCAGGTGGCGCCAATGGGGGAGGATGTCATGGCGGAGGTGTCGGGCGAGGACGAGCCCATCGGACCGAAAAAGGTAGGTCCCCTACCCTAGACCTTGTATGTGAGGTGGGAAGAGTGTAGAGCGCTCGAGTGTAGGGCTTTTGCCCGAAGAGAAACGACCGAAAAATGGGTAAAGCCCATCTCTCAGTCACCGTGGTAACGCGACAGCATGGCTATCGCTTTAACAGTGGGATCGCGACAAGCCTTGTGTCGCCTTCAAGAAGGCGACAGGTCGACCTGTCGCAACCATTCTTCCGAAGGCGACAGGCCTCATGTCGCCTTTAAGAAGGTGACAGGAGGCCCTGTCGCGATGACAGGACTGAGAGTTTATGTGCTTCTATGGTTGATTCCTGATGTTCTCTGTGTTTGTTTTGCAGAGCGAGCTTCGGTCCTAACTAGGATGGGCGGTGGTCCGGGCAATCTACCGTGGATTTCCGGACTTTTAGAGGGGTCGGTTGGAGGAGATGGGGTTCGGCCCCTTTCTCAGACTAGATGAGCTGGCTCCTGATGTCGCCTTGATCGAGGCCCTGAAGGAGAGGTGGGACCCCGAGTGCCACACCTTCCTCTTTCCGTGTGGTCACATGATCCCCACATTAGAGGATGTGGTACGTATCACCAGCCTACACGTAGACGGCTAGGCGGTGACGGGGGTGACCTACACCAGCCATCAGGAGCTGGCAGAGAGGCTGCTAGGATTGGCGGTGACGCGGGAGCGGTCATCACTGATTCCGAGGACGAGGCTGCAGGCGAGCCTCGGGGTGGCGAGCGCGCGCCACCAGACAAGCGAGAGCCAGGCAGATTATATGGCTCGGATGGCGGAGGACGCCATGGCAGCATTGGCGGAGGAGGAGGGAGTGGCAGCAAACCGCGATTTGAGACGATTCTTAATCCTTGTGATCGGGAAGCTGATTCTGGGGACCAGAGGGGACCCAGTCAGCTGCTGGTGCCTGCCCCTGCTAGAGGACTTGTCCAGCGTGGGCAGCTACGCTTGGGGTGCGGCCCTCCTGGCCCACCTCTTCGACAGCTTGGGCACCTCCAGCAGGGAGACGGGGGTAGCCGGGTTCTTCCCACTCCTACAGGTACACTTCTCTACCGTTACCTTTCACTTTTCTTCTGTTTGTTTTGATTAAATGTGGTACTGACTAAGTTGTTTTGCAGGTGTGGGCATATCACCACCTCCCTTCCTTGGGTCGTGGTGAGCCTAGATGGGCTGGGGCCGTGCCCCTTCTACGATGATGGAGGTTCTGCCGAGACGAGCAGTCGTTGCGCCGGCAGGTGACTATGATCCATGATGCATTGGACAGCGTGCCCTTCAGCCATGTAAGTACTTCTAGCCTTAGCCCTTTTTCTTTCCTTTGCTTATTTGACGGTTGACTAACTCCTCTCCCTGTTTGTGGTGTGCAGGTTCAGTGGACTCCCTATGTCGGGGAGGATGACGCCGCCCAGCTATGGGTGGAGCGGGGCCGTCCCTACTTCAGTAGGGACATTTTTCTCCATTCGTTCAACACAGTGGTACCACTCCACCACCGGCTGGTCGCGCGCACCCTGGGGCTTCATCAGTCAGTGGTGGAGTTCCCGATTCGGCAGAGGCCATGGGAGAGACCGGGCAGGAGCTTTCGTGGGATCCAGCAGGAGATCGACTGGACGGTCCGGGTCCGCGAGCAGCTCACCGACTGGGAGCAGCGCAGTAGGGAGGTGGTTTCGGAGGCCACTAGTGACGAGGACTACTTTCATGCCTATGCACGGAGGTACGGGGCCCAAGTTTATAAGGGGTCTCGACGACCGGTGAGTTTTACTGCCTTCAACCTTTTTAAGTTCTCAATCGATTAATTGCTTGACTGAGTTGACTTGCGTTTGCAGTTTGATCCCGAGGGGCGGATTGCCTCACTAAAGGGTATCCTCCACTCCACCATTCAGCAGCAGGACGATCTCCAGGCGGTTGCGGACCAACTGGTGAGTATTACATACCCACACCCCTCTTTTTCTAGCTTTGGTTGACTGACTCTTCTTGTTTTCCTTTGCAGCGGGAGGAGTTAGATCGGGCCCAGCAGATGGTGGGAGGGGCCTCTTCCTCCCGAGAGGACGCGGGCCGCTCGGTGTTGGAGGGCCAGCTAGCGGCAGCAGTGGCCCGAGTGGAGGATGCTCTCGCCCAGGTGCGGGAGCGGGTAAGTTATCAACTAGATGCCCCCTTCGACTCTCTGTTTCTTTCGGTGTTTTGACAAGACCTTTTGATGTTGTAGGAGGCTGAGCTGAGAGACTCCTTAGCGCGGATGACCGCGCTGGAGGCAGAGATGGCAGAGCTGTGCCTTCACCCGGAGGCAGCGGAGGTGACGCGTTGGCGTCAGGAGGCCGAGGAGGCGACGAGGCTGCGCGCTGAGGCCGGGGACCTCCGCACTCAGCTGGGAAAGGAGAGGCACCGCTGCGAGCTACTGCAGTCTGAGATGAAGGGCCTCGAGAGGGCTCTAGCTTTGGTCGGACACAGCCGTTCGTCGGCCAGCAGGAGCGGTATCCCGAGTGGGTCTGCTGGACATTATTTGACTGGTTACTCCGGACGGCGGAGGAACGAGGAGGAGGCACGTCGGTGCGAGAGAGCGCCGGAGGGGAGTGAGAAAGGACCGAGGGTCATGGCCCCTCCATCTCCCCGCCCGCCTAAGGGTACAGGAGAGAGCAGTTGAGGGCTTGTACTTTTTCCCCTTTTGTACATGTATGGAATAGAATGGAATGGGTCTTTCCTATTTTATGATTTGCGACTGAGTGAGAGTGACGAGTGAGAGTGACAGGTGAGATGCAAGTGCCGCTTTCTTTTTCTTGCACCCTGCACACTTAGACAATCACAAAACAAGATAGATCCATTCTTAGGCTTAGCCCCTTGCCTTAAAATGCGACGAGTGACTGACTTTGATGAATAGTCAAGGGGCTAAGCCTTATTAAATAGGCAAAAGGCATAAATAAATATCATGCATGAGCAGGTGAGTGGAGTGGTTGAAAATTTTTTTTTTTTTTAAGTTTTTGAATTATTTGGTTTTTTTTAGTTTTGAAATATTTGATGTTTTAGAGTCTCGAAATATTGGGTTTGGGGTATTGAAATATTTGATTTTTTTGGGTTTTGAAATATTTGATTTTTTTTTAGTTTTAAAAGACGCCTAAAGCCGGCATTAGCCCTTCCTGAAATAAGACACGCGAGACGGAAGGTACTCGCCCCTTTGGGCCACAACACTTAGACCGAGTCGAGCTGCTGGTTTGGAGTCTTGGTCACCTCTGGTTCTCGCCACGGACCTCACTAGGCTAGGATGTGTGTTGAGGGGTGACAATGCCTCGGGAACTACCCTTAGTTGATGCTGCGATCGGTTAAGCCATACCCAAGAGGTGATTCGGTTTTACAGGGAGAAATGGAAGATTATTTAAGGAAAGTCTTGTGTAGGTTTAGGGATGTGGGTTCGACTACTTCCTATAGCATACCCTTCAGAGATTGGGTCTGTTGTGGAGGGACTTTATGGTCTTTTTCTATGGACTTGCATTATTTGGGGCATGCGTACGACTGGGCTCATGAGCGTCCCGCGGGGACTTTGCCACTCTTTGCCATGCCCCTATCGATTTATGGATTTCCTTTTTCTTTCTTTCGTTTCTTTGCTTCTTTGCCCTTTGTTGTTTTGACTGTCCCTGTTTGAGACTTGATCTCGTCGGAATATGCTTTAGGTTGACGACCTTACCCTTACGATCCTTTGCCCCTACACTTCGACCGATTAGAAGAGAATGACTGACGCATCGCTAGAGCAGGACCCACACAGTCGCGGCCTCTACCTAGTGCATCTACCTGGGCTTGCCGTGCGTGTGTGTTAATCCTAACTTAGAGCGACCCTTGACGATTAGGGAGAGACTTTTGACTCTCAACACAGGGTTATTCCCCGATCTAGGTGTTGTGGCCTCACACCTATAGGCCTAAGGATAGAATCGTTTGAGATACAACCCGTTCCATGGATGCGACAATTCGACGCCCTCAGCGTTGGTTAAGCGATAAGCATTTCCGGGGTACACTTCCCTCACAACGTACGGACCCTCCCAATTAGGTTGCAGTTTGGACCTAGGACCTCCGGGTTTGATAAAAATGTGTTTCAAGACCATATCACTTTCTTGGAATTTTCGCTCAATTACCTTCTTTTCGAAAGTCCTTGAGATTCGCCTTTGATAAGAGAGCACATGGTTGGCTGCCATAAGCCGCCTTTCATCTAATAGCTCCAATTGGACTAGCAACGCCTCTCGACGTTCGTCAAGATTAAGTTCCTTATGTAATTGAACTCTTAGTGAAGGGATCAGAATCTTGTATGGAACTACCGCCTCCATCCCATAAGTGAGGCCGTACGGGGTTTGTCCCGTGGGAGTGCGGACGTAGGTACGATAGGCCCATAGAGCCTCTACTAGCTTCTCTGGCCAATCGGCGAACTTGTGCGACTCACAGGTTTTCTTCAATATTTTAAGAAGGGTTTTGTTTGTTGCCTCAGCTTGGCTATTGCCTTGTGGGTAGTATGGAGATGAATGATGCAGAGAGACGTTATATTTCTTACAGAGGTCCTGAAGTTCTTGTGAGATGAACTGTGGTCCGTTGTCTGTGACGATGCTGCTTGGTACTCCGAACCGCGAGATGATATTTCTCATGATGAAGCGGCACACTGTGGATGCTTTGATTTCTGTGAACGATTATGCTTCTGCCCACTTGGTGTAATACTCAGTTGCTGTTAGGATAAAGGATTTCTGCTTGGTTTGAGCATTAGGATCAACAAGAGGGCCAACAATATCGAAAGCCCACATGGAGAATGGCCAAGGTGAGGAGAGTGGTTGGAGTGAGGAGGAAGGAGCATGAATTTTATCAGCGTGGAGTTGACACTTGACACACCTATGAACGTAGATGGTACAGTCTTCTTCTAGGGTCGGCCAGTAATAGCCCTGCCTAATGATCTTCTTTGCAAGCATTTGACTGTTGACGTGCCCTCCGCATTCACTAGCATGGGCTCCTTCCACCACCCTCCAATCCTCATCGTCACTTAGACACCTCAAGAGAACTCCATTAAGAGCCTGCATGTACAAGACTTCTCCAACAACTGTGTACCTTAAGGCGGCTCTTCTTATGGCCTTGCGATCTTCTGCACTTGCCCCTTCGGGATAGCTACCATCCTTACAATACTGCTCAATCTCAAAATACCATGGCAGTTCTTCTTCATCTAGAATTTCCTCAAGTTCGGTTAGCATGACTTTCTGTGCTCCTCTCTTCCTAGCCCTCTCTTCTATGGTTGTCCTAAGGTTGTTGAACCAAGGATCCTGGATAGATGGGACATCTAGTCGTTGGACGAAAATTGTCTCGGTCCGAAGACTCAGAGGGAAAGATAGAGATGAAGCTAGCGACGCCAAGGTGTCAGCCAGGATGTTTTGCGAGCGAGGAGTATGGATATAAACGAGCTTGCAGAACTGCCTTGCCAACAGCGTGACCATGTCTTGATATGGCTTAAGCTTTGGGTCATGAGTGCGGTAAGTTGAGAGCACCTGCCGCAAGACGAGCTGAGAGTCTCCTATGATTCTGAGGTGCGATGCCCCCAGCAGGTAAGCATGCTTGAGACCAGCAAGGAGAGCTTCATACTCAGACATGTTGTTGGTGGCGGGGAAGGTGAGTTGATAAGCGATGGGGATGGTGATGCCTTCCGAGGTGAGCACCATGGCTCCAATGCCCCGTCCCTGAGAATTGAGTGCACCATCGAAATGAAGGGACCAGAAGGGGTCTTTGATGATAACTGAGAGTTCCTCGTCGGGGAATTCCTCCCGAACGGAGTCACTGTGAAGGAGTGGAAGATGGGCCGGATGCTCGGCGATGGCATACCCATTGATGGCTTTTTGGACCACAAAGGAGATGTCGAATTGTGAGAGGAAGCTCTGCCAGCGTGCGAGCCTATCAGAGAGGACGGGCTTCTCTAAAAGATAGCAGAGTGGATCCATCTGTGAGATCAGCTTGACCTCATAGGCAAGGAAGTAGTACTTGAGCTTTTGGACTACCCACATGAGCGCAGCACGAGTCTTGTCCGCAGTGGTGTACTTGGATTCGGTGGTGTTGAAGAGCCTAGAGAGATAGTATGCTGCCCTTTCTTTGCCAGATTCATCACGTTGCGCAAGGACAGCATCTAAGGAGTCCTCAATGACTGAGAGGTACAGGATAAGCGGTTTCCCGGGTACAGGAGGCTGAAGAACTGGGGGATTCATGAGATAACTCTTCAACTCATCGAAGGCTGCTCGACATTTATCATTTCATTCGAATTTTGCCCCTCCTTTCAAGAGATCATAGAATGGGCGGCATCTTTGCGAATGCTGGGATATGAATCTTCTGATGAACTGCAAATGCCCTATTAGCCCTCTTAATTGAGAGATGTTCTTTGGAGGCGGCATTTCTGCTATAGCCTTAGCCTTGTTAGGATCGATCTCAATGCCCCGCTTGCTAACTATAAAACCTAACAGCTTTCCTGATGACACCCCGAACACGCATTTCTTCGGATTCATTTTCAATTGATACTCCCTCGACCTCTGCAATACTTTGGCAAGGATTTCGGGGTGCCATTTCCTGGTTCTCGACTTGACCAAGATGTCATCCACGTATACTTCTACATAGACATGTATCATGTCGTGGAAGATGGCCATCATCGCCCTCTGGTAAGTAGCGCTGGCATTCTTTAGCCGAAACGGCATGACTACATAACAGTATGTTCCCTAGGGCGTGGTGAAGGATGTTTTCTCTTGATCTTCAGGAGCTAGATAGATTTTGTTATATCCTGAATATCCATCCATGAATGAGAGGGTCTCGTACCCAGTAGTGTTATCAATCAGCACATCAATATGAGGAAGCGGGAAGTCGTCCTTCGGACATGCCTTGTTCAAGTCCCTGAAGTCGATGCAGATTCTAACTTTACCATCCATCTTCATGACAAGGACGATGTTTGCCACCCAGTTCGGATATAGCACTACCCTGATGAATCTGGCCTTATGGAGTTTGTCTACTTCATCCTTCATCTTCAGGGCCATAAGAGGGTGGAATCTACTGAGTCTTTGCTTTATGGCCTTTGCCCCTTCTTTCAATACCAAGCGGTGCTCCACTAGTGAGGGGTCTAGACCAGGCATGTCCTCGTATGACTAGGCGAATGTATCTTTGTACTCCCTTAAGATTTGCACCATCTCCTCTTCTTCATCAAGAGGGAGGTTTGCTGAGATCATCACAATCCTGGGATCTTTCTCAGTTCCGAGGTTGACTTCCTTAGTAGGTTCATCCACTGCCGTGGTGGGCTCGTCGAATCTCCTTACGCCACTGGCGTACTTTTCGGCAGCGTCATCTACTTCGCTATCCTCTTCATCGATTGGGTCCTCGTCATTCATGATTTCGTAGACTCCGAATCTGTTGTCCATGAGCACCCCATCCTGCATAAACTCTTCTTCTAACACCAGCGCTTCTTTTGTGAACTCCTCTACCAGCAGTAGTGCTTGACATCGCCGAGCTAGCTCTTGAAGGTATCTCTGGGGAATGACCTTGCCCCGTTGCTTCCTAGGGCGACGCTTGGACTTGATGGGCGCTGGGTTGACCTGACTCTCTGACCTAGACCTATCTATGCTAGGACTAGACTCCTCTACCCTAGACTCTTCTAGACTAGACGACTCTACGGGACTGGTGGAGGACATGGTGTCCTCGAAGAGGATGGCCCCTAGTGAAGGAGCAGGAGGGGAAGCCCTAGTCACAGGGTGCCCCTGATCAGAAGGGTGAAGGAGGTATGCCGGCTCCTCGACCTCAATGTGCATTTGAAAGTTGGCATTTTTTTTTTGGAGATTAGTGGAGAGCATGCAGCAAGAGAGGGTGACCTCGTAGTCACTTGGATCGGTCTGCAGGGCAGAGAGGACTGTCGGTGGGAGCTCGTGTGTGAGGAAGCTGTGTGCAGCTGTCAGAAGTTGGGGAGTCAGCTGAATGAGTATGGGAGGAGAGGAAGGGACAAGACCGGGAAGCAGGGAGTCCAAGAGGGACGGGTGGATAGCTAGGCAGGTGCCCCTCCAGAGTTCATCTACGGTCTTCCCCTTTTTGTAGGGGATATCCAGCTCTCCTATGTCTGCGGTGTCGCTCATGAGCTGCCTTTTGGATGTGATGGCTGTGGGTGGATCTAATAGGTCTATCGCAGCTGGCGGCCACGTCCTTTCTACTTCCTAGAACAGACGGCTGAAGGCAATGGTGATGTCTTCTATGTCAAAACATTGGTACCATTCAGCGTTTGGGACCCCTGTCTTTCTCCTCCTAGTTGGATGGAGTGCTTCCAATGCTCTATAGGTTAGCAGCGGAGCCATGTGTCGAGAGAAATTTCGGCCATGCACCTCATGCTGTGACAGTTCGGCTTCGACTACCTCAGTGCTATATCCAGGTTGGGTAGGCCCCCTGATGAAATGACACCAGAGTGTCCATGTGAGAGGTTCACGGTCGGCCTTAAGGGTGGATGTAGTGGATGACCATGGCTTAGATTTCTCCCTATAACCCAGTCTGCAGCGACTTTTCATGACAATATCCGGGATAGGCTTGACTATGCCCTGCAGTTCTGCCCCGAGACCTTTGCCTTCCTCGTACCCGAGCTTCATCATGATCTTCCACCCCTTGGTGCTTAGTGGCTCCTTTCTTTTGATTGCATGGACCTGCGCCAGATTGACCTCTCGCTTGGACTGGAATGAGTAGCTCCAGGGGTAGTTGATGTCTAGCACCGAGACCACAGGCTTATTAGCAGGCCATACGGCTGGGAGGTGGGTGTCATGGATGGCATCTACTGAGTGGGTGGTGGCTATGCTCTTGACTTTGATGATGCGCCCTTGAAAGGGGAACTTCACACATTGGTGTGCAGTGGACGGCACAGCTCCGAGGTCTTCCAACCATGGACGTCCCAGAATGGCCTTGAACATGGGATCAATATCAAGGACATAGAAGTCCACCGTGACGGTGAGTGGTCCCAGTTTGGCTTGCACAGTCACCATGTCGTGGCAGGATCTTCTAGAGTTGTCGTAAGCGGCTATGGTGGTGGGTGTTGGCCTCAGCATACCTTCTGACAGGTCACAGGCTCTCAGGGTACTCAGCGGGCAGACATTTATCGATGCCCCTGTGTCGACCAGTGCTGCTCCCACTACCACCTGGTTGATGACTAGAGTTACGTAGAGAGGGAGCCTCCTGGCTTCTGGGGGTGCTAATTCGCTTTCTGCAAAGGTAATTGCTGGCCCGCGAGTCACCATGGCTAGTGCACTCGATAGTTTGTCAGCGAGCATGTCCTCATTTACTACCACCTTCTGCAAGAAATTCCTTAAGGCCTCCTGGTGCTCCTTGGATTTCTTTATCAGCTCCAGTATGGAGATCTTGGCTGGCACATGATCAAGGTGTTTAAGGATATCATAGTGAGTCCCTGGTAACGGCTCAATCACCCCCTCATCTTGCTGCTGATTCTGTTGTTGAGGCGGTTGAAGGACCTGTTGGGGGTTGCCTTGGTTGGCGGAGGTAGTGGAGATAGGTGGGTATGGACGGCGAAAGACCCGCCTGCTCCGCAGGGTGGTAGGTTGGGCGGTTGGTTGTCGTGTGGAGGATAGTGTAGCAGCGGAAGGTAGGTCTGGCCCAGGTGGTGGTAGGATAATGGGGGAGGGAGTAGATAAGATGGGTGGTAGAGGTACGAAGACAGGTGGAGCGAAGGGTAAGATAATGGGTGGACTAGCGACTGGCGCGGATGTTGAACCGACGGGCAGAATGACGGCGTTGGCCATGGAAACTACAGGAGGGATCGACTGGGGAGCCGTGTAGGCTGGTTGTATTGTTTGGGATTGAAGGGGATATTGGTAGTTAATGGCCATCATCTGCTGAACGTCTAATTCATCATCATACGCCCAGTTTGCTTGAGGAAGAGGGTGGTGGACGATGGGATTCACCTGGGCTGGTGGCTGCGGTGGGTTTGGAGCTGGTGGATGGTTTGGTAGGGGGTTGTGGATGATGCCGAGGTCCTGCAACGGTTGTTGTTGTTGCTGCTGTTGTTGTTGCTGAGGGGGTGGTTGGCGCTGCTGCCTCTGCTGCTATTGCTGTCTCTGCCTCTCTTTGATGTCTCCGATCACCTGCCGGAGGGCTGCCCAGTCTATTCTATTCTACTCATGCAAGTCATACACCAAGTCCTTGAATGTGAAGCATTGGTCAATGGTATGACCGGGCTGCCGATGGAAGACACAGTACCGGGTTTGGTCCACACTAGGGTTCAGTGGCCTCTCAAGAGGGCGTCTAATGGCTTCTGTGGAGAGCAAGGCCAAGAATATGTCGGAGAGCATCTCCGGGAGTGGCAGGTACTGAGTTCTTCTTGGACCTAAAGGACGCCTCTGCTGAGAGCCATCAGGAGGTGGCACCTGATTGTATTGGCGTTGTTGTTGCCCTTGTGGTGGATTGGTAGGGTTCTGACCCTGGGCAGTGTAAGGTTGGTGGTTCTGGTTCTGGCCAGCAGGGTTGAACGCGCTCACTTGCTCATTCACTTGGACTCCTTCGGTGACAGGCCCCTGAGGCTTTCTCTGGAACCGGGACTTCTGGGGTTCGAACATAGAGTGGATGGGAGAATCTTTGAGCTGAGTCTGGATGAACCGGGCCCGATTGTAGAGTTGATTCATAGTGGTGATGTCATTCATCGCCAGGATGTTTCTAAAGGCAGGGGTTGCATTGGCAATGATGATTTTCACCTTCTCCCCCTCTGGAAGGTACCCCAGAACTCGCGTGGCCATTTGTCTCCACCTATCAGCATATGCGGCGAAGTCCTCATCTGCCTTAATCTTCTCGGCCATGAGATCTGTGAGAGAGTATTCAGGCCCAACCCTATCTTGGAACTGTTCGAGGAATTTGGCCTTCACACTAGCGAAGTCCTCTGCATCCTCAGGCAGCAGGGAGTAGAACAAGTCTGAGGCATGCCCGTCCAGCGACCGGCGGAATAGATAGGCCATTAGGTGGCGATCATGCTGGTAGGGGGCGGACTCATAGATGAAGTCTTAGATATGGATGTAGGGATTGCCTGAGCCGTTGTATTTGCGGTACTTCGGCAGCTCGGATGGAGAAGGGACCCATAGGCCATAGAAATTAGGCATGTGCACGTCGTGGTGTTGCCTAGGGTCGACTTGCTTTCAGAGCTCTTGGAGCTCCTTCTTGATGGACGCCCACTAGGACATCATGTCCGGGGCGGCGGAGGGCTGAGCGTACATGGAAGAAGCACGGGAGGTGGGCCTGGCGCGTGGCTCAGGATGATGAGGGGAATAGCAGGGCTGATATGGTGGAGACCGGCCCCTCGACTCACGGGGATGGTAGTGATCAAACTCGAATGGCGTGAATCGGATGGCCAGCGGCCGAATAGGAGTGTTGTCGGCTTGTCCCATGACAACATGGGGGCCAGATGTAGCTGCTACGGGGCGTGACATGCCCGCTCTGGGTGAGGGTGAAGAAGTGGCATTTGCTTTGAGGGCCGTCATGAGGGTTTGGATCTGGGACTGATCAAGCTGGGGAATTAAGCGCAGGAGTTGAGTGGCTTGATCGTCCGACTGGGGGGGGGGGTGGATGGTTTGAGATGGGCCACCATCGTCGGGATGGTGGTTCTCGGTAGCGCGGACTGTGGCGACCCAAGGGCGGGCCGACTCCCCAAAGAGATCGTGAGGAAGGGACTCCTCGTAGTCTTGGGAGGTGTAGAAGGCAGGGTCCTTATTCTCATCGTAGACTGGGTTCAGATATGACTCCATATTTAGCAGGTGGGTATGCCAAAAAGAGGAAAGCCTGTCCAGACTTGAAAGACTGACCTAACCTAGACAGACACCTAATTTCCTAAACAGACAATCCTACACAAACAAAAGGAAAGGAAAGAGTCTCACCCAAAACAAGCAGTTGGCAATGATGATGGTTTCTTTTATTTGGTTCAAGTTTGCATTTTTAATGAATTGATTCTTTAGCAAGTTGTCTCCAAATATGGAAAGTTGCTAATGGGAGAAGGCTTCCAATCTTCGGGTGTAACTATGGGATCTCTCATCCTTGCCAAATGAATGAGCCTAGAATCTAAGTGGCGACAGGTACAACCAGCCCGACGACCGTGTGGGAATCCATGGTCAGCGGGGACTTATAGAGGCCCTCAAGCGAGTGCTCCAGTCGGACACAAGGAATATGTGGCCGAGAAAGCGGGTGTCGCTGAGGAGGACAACCTATACTATGAATATGAAACGTGTATGCAGATCTTATGTGCACCGGAGTGCATGAAAAATTCTAGCCTAAGTACTAACAAAGCAGGAATTAAGCCGATCTACTCTCAGAAGTAGAAAGCGACAGGTACACTGTCGCAACAAAGATCACGACAGGTGACCAGTCGCGTTCCTCTTCGCAGGGGACAGAAAGCAGAAAAGACCTAATTACACACGGAAATCAAAGCAAACCTATGACAAACAGGACTGACAGACACTCAAAGTATGGAATAGGCATGATGTGACATGGAGCATGGATGGAGTAAGTAGAATTGACCCAAATTTCAAAAAAACCAGAAACAGGAATACTGACCTGATCACGACAACCTCCGCGTCGCTACCTTGATCGCGACAGTAGCCACACCGCGTTCTTCACAGACACACAGGGATTTGGCAATAACGAAACGAGTGTACGTACAGAGATCGCACCTGATCGCGACGCGCTTCCTGTCGCCTCCTTTATCGCGACACTTCGACCATCGCTTTCTTTTATAGAACCACAGAATGCAGAGAAGGAACGGGAAAGGGTACTGTGTACTGACCTGATCACGACTCTCCGCTCGTCGCTACCTTGGTGACGACTCCTTGGTTGTCGCCTCCTCACCGAGAACAACAGAACTAAAGAAAACTCAAAGAAAAGTGGAGAAAAGAAGAAACAGAATGAACACCACACAACAAAACGAAGAGGAAAGGCAGGGACAGACAAGAAAAAACATGATGGGCACTAATTGTCCCACCGTGATCGCCAAAAGGTGTCATCACGGGATTGTGCTCCCCTTTGAAAAATAAATGAATATGAAGGATTAGGGAATGTACCGTGACCGCCACCGAGTAGTCGCCCTACATGTATGATTGAAAGGACGGCTGACTACGTTGGAAAAGGAAGGGAAGGAGAAGGCGTAGTTGTGAACGCGACACAAGGTGCGTCGCTACGCTTATAACTGAACGCGACAGGCGTCTGGTCGCCTTCTGGGTTGCGACAGCCTGTTCGTTGCCTTCTTCTTCAAGGGAGGGAGACTGCAGGTTCTAATCTTCCTGCTCCTCAGCCATCCGAGGGGCAAGATCCTCATGCTTCTCTAGTCTTTAGGTACCTACCAAGATCAAGAAAACAAAGTAAAACCCATTAGAACTTCGTGCACATGAGATCTATTCAACGAAAAATATGTAAACATGCACTAAATAGGAGGGAACTCACGTGATTAGGGGTTTTTAACCCATGTGGGTGTTAAAGATGGGTGTATGGTGTGTGTTCTAATGAAAAACTACGAAAAGAAAGGATCTATGCATGCATGAATGAAGAGAAAGGGAGAGAGAAAGTGTAGCTGGTGGGAAACCGCCCTGGGGGGCAGTTCTTAGTCGTTTGGAGGGGAAGCTCTCTTCTTCGGAGTTGGAACTTTCGGGGAGGGGAAGAAGCAGACTCCGGCCTTGCCCAAAAAGACGGAGTATTGAAATAGTTATATGTGATTATTCCTGGAAGGGCTGTGAGAGGAATAACGGGCAAGAGTCCGAGTTTGGGTAGGTATGGCCATGCATGGGCGATTGGAACTCGGAAAGGAGGCTTTAAGGAAGGTCTCCACGAGTTTTGGTAGGATTTGGACGCAATTTGGATGATCAAAGAGGGAATATCCATGTATGTCATGAGTCCAAGTTAGGCTCGGAAAGGATCTTCTGCATGAGGTCCAGAACGCAACGGCCTTATGGTCGCCTTCAAGAACGCGACGCCTCGATACGTCGCCTTCCTTATAAGGAAGGGGACTTTAAGTTATTTTCGCGACTTTTTTCTGGGAATTAAAATGCCTTTTTATGAACGCGACATATCGAATTGTCGTCTTCTTGAACGCGACAGTGGTGCTGTTGCCTTCTGGGCTTCTTCAGCATGCGGCCATGCAAAGCGTCCGATCTCCATGCACGGGCATCAGAATGACGTACGGTTTGAAACGCCTGACTCTTGACTCAGAGAGCTACAAGATGATGTTGAAGAGGATTGACTATGACCAGGAATACCTCACCAGGACGATGAACTGATGAAAAAAATATCATAATCGGAGAAAGCCAGCTTGACGATGATGAGCCAACGTGGGGCATCCATGACAAGGGATTTGCTCGACTTATGGGTCAGAAATGGGTGTCTACAATCAGGGCCAAGGCCAGCAGAAGAAAATGCAGGGCCATCAGGGCCATGGTTAGCAGAAGAAAATACAGGGCCATCAGGGCCAATTGTAGCAGAACCAGCAGGGCCATCCGCGCCTCAGACTGTTGAGAAGGAAGTACCTGTTGCTGAAGCCGTGAAGTCAGGGCCATCCGAGCCATCTAAAGATGTGGCAGGGCCATCCGAGCCATCTGAAGATGTAGCAAGGCCATCAGGGCCATCTGAGGTTGTGGCAGGGCCACCAGGGCCAATGATCTATGAATCAAAGAGTAGAAGAGCCTGCAGCTACTCCCGAAGCCCATGAGTCTTCATCTCTTACAACACCAGCCCCTCCTTCACCACCCTCTTCATCCACAGCACCTCCAGCACCCATCACCTTCAAACAACCTATGCCTCGAACCATCTCTTCCCCAACTCCTTTTCCATCTCAACCCATTTAATCTCCTACTATCTCTCAAATCATTTCTCCACCTTCACCTGTCTATGAAGATCCTCCAGCTTCATCATTAGATGGAGCATCATCCTCGTCTGACCCCTCATCAGCCAAATCATCCACCAATTTTTCTCCAAGTTCCTTCCTTCATCCTCCTACTCCACCTTGTTGGATCAAAATGGCAAACTAGAAGTCCTAGAGGGGGGGGGGGTGAATAGGACTTCTTAACTCTTAAAATTTTCTTCTGAAATTCACAACACTAAATAGATGAGTTAGTACTTAGTGTGTGGTATATGATTTAAGTGTGACCTTGGCGGAAAAACAATCACACAGAAATGCACAAGAGTTTATCCTTGTTCGGTCCTTCCCACATGGAAGTACTGCATCCAGTCCTCCAGCCAACCACTTGAGATTTTCACTATCTACCAATGAATAGGCCTTCTCTAACCCTTGAGAGGAATTACAAACCCACTTGCTCCCTTAGCAAGTCTTCCCTAATCAGGGGTACAACAACTGCCTTTTACAAAGGCCTTCCCTACACAGGAGGGGCAATGGAGAAACAGACTTCTGTAGAAATTACACAAGAGAAAATAAAATGACTTGTGTGTTTGTCTCAGAACTGAGCACAAATACAGACTTCAGAAGGATTCAATGGATCAGAGATGAGATATGAATCCTATCTGAAATACAAGGGTGGACTAAAGAAAGTAAGCAATTACAATTGCCACCCAACACTACTAGGAGAGCTTCAGAGAAAGTCTTCTAAGGAAGAAAAAGCTCTCAGACTTTAGCTTTCAGAAGGGCTTGTGAGACTTGAAGGAATTCGAATGAAGCTTGTATGCTCTCTTCTTGTGTTATATGTGTATATTCCTTCTTCAAACTTGAGCTCCATTGATACACTTCAGAATATAGCTGTTTAGAAGATAGCCGCTGGAGTTTGTGACCGTTTGGAGAGAGCTCTAGTTTCCTTTGGATCTTGATGAGCTTATTGTCCAGAAGTCCTCCAGTTTTGCATCTTTCCAAAGTCTTCAGAGGAGGTGTAGTCGTTCACAGCTAGAAGATAAGCTCTTATCAACATAGACTGTGAAGGAGTCATACTAAAAAAAAAACGTGCTCCAATAAATTCTTGTTACAAAGAAAAGACAAAAAGAAAAGAGAACTCCATACATATGAGGTAGGTAAGTTAGATAAGTACAGACAAAGGTATGGAAACCTCGTATGCACAAGCTTTCAGAAAGGAAAAGTAGACAGACAGATATGCTAAAAAGGCAAAGTATGGGTCTGTCAGTGGTAGGTGAGTCCTGTCAGATACCATGCACCTGAGAATTCATAAATGCATAGTGTCTAATGAATCCAGCAAAATCCACAGCAAAGGCATTGAACAATTCAAGGATTATTTCTTAAAATATATAAAAAATGTCATGCGCAGGATTTAGATGAATATTTTAAGACTAATATGACTTGTCCTCACAAAGAATAAAATAATAAAATACTAGGATAATGACAGTTTTGATGGACTGATAAAATATTGAAGGTTTCTTAAGAGGTTGTATGAGAAGATTAAGAAGTAATCTTACACTAAGTTTTAATCCTTATCAGAAGAGAGTTAAGTACAGAATTAGCAGTGAAGATAAATCCATAACATGCAATTCGATTCAATAAATAACAATGATTCGACTAGAGAGAATAAGGCAATTCGATTGAAAAAGTAAAGGTGATTCGACTTCAGCAGTAGGATACCATGAAGATCAAATTCTGAAGCATTCGACTGTATCATTTGAAGACGAGAGTTGAATCAGGTATTGAATTTTGTAAGGCATTCGATTGTAGCAATCGGAGTCATCAATCGAATTATATATATCTGTGGTAGTCGAAGTTGATAGTCGAATATGACAGTCGAATCATGTTTTGAACTTTGAAAGGCATTCGACTGTAACAGTCGGAGTCATCAGTCGAATTACATATAAAGTTGTGGACTTAGAAAATATATAAGGTTATTTGACTTCGTTTTTGAGGGAGTCGAAGTTAACAGCCGAATTCAGTAGGACATAGAGAGAGCTGTGGACTTAGAAAAATTTTTGAGATGGAGGTATAGTCCTGTAATATATCTCTATGATTTTTGTGATATGTAACTAATATATTTGCTTTGTAAAAGGTCTATTTCAAGAGTTTTGTCCTAGCAAAACAACAGATATATTAATTTAAGAAAATCTTAAATTCCTTGGGGTAGTTGCTCAACAATTCTCCCCCTTTTTTTTAATGACAAAAATCTTTAAATAGATAGTGAAAAAGGCAAATATTTGAAATATGAGTATGCATATGCTTCTTTTTCTTGACTAATATCTCTCCCCCTTTGTGACATTAACAGAAAGGATTCCATCGTAAGATATGGTATTTAGCCGGAAAATGCATTCATTTATGAAAATATAACAAAAAGTCAAAAATTACATAACAAAGAGCTAAAAAATATAACAGAAATTGTTTATAAACTATATAGTTCCAAAAAAAAAAATTGTTCATGACCTAGACAGAGAGCTGGGTAAGTATAGAGATCTGGGAATTTGCGCAAGAAAAGGTTGAATGAGATCCCAGAGCTTCTTCTCATTCTCATCGAAGAAGTTGTCAAAGAGAGCTCCATCAATGTTGTAGGAAGGATCAGTGGAGGGTAACTTCCGATGGGATTTGATGTGGCGCCTCTGGAACCAAGACATCCTTTCATGATACTTGTGTCTATTGACCCTATACTTGAGGGGAGCAAACTTCTTGGAGGCAGCAAGCAAGAGAAATTCATGAGCAGTGATATTCCAATGCAGTCCTCTAGACACAGTTGCATCTTTAGCTTGATAATATATGAGAAGTCTCTGAGCCCATTTATGCCCAATGTTCTTCCTCAAGTCCTTAAGACTCTTATAATGAAATTCATGGGGAGAAAGTTTCATCTTTTCACAATATGAATGATATGAAGGGTATGCTGCAGCCCATTGGTCCTTATTGAATCTTTCAGATTCAGCAAAACATAGTTGAAAGTCCAGAAGATGATAATGGTGCTTGGATAATTGCAGAAAGTCAAATCACTGAAAGGACAGTTTCAACTTATACTTGATTTTGAATCTGGTGGCAATGCGAATATATCTATTGAAGACTGCCTCTGTAAACTCTTTTCTGTAGGAAACTACTCCTATGAGGGGAGGATGCAAGCCAGAAGGTAAAGCCACAGTCATGGAAGGAACAATCTCTCTCTGGCCTCTTAAAAGATTTTCCCATTGGCCCTTAGAGACATCAGGCAGACCCAGCTTGAATCTTTCAAAATTGAAAGTTTTCATTCTATTGTATTTTGCCTGTAAGTCCCGGAGAAGTAGTCCGAACATGTCATGAAACCTTAGAGATATGTGATGCAGGATTGTAAAAAACTGGTTTCTGGACTGATTTTGTTGATATTTGGCTGCTTCATCAGGATAGAGATCAAGGAACTCCTTGGGAGTTAAGCAATGACTTTTCTGGTAGATAAATTGAAGTTCCTCCACAGAGATTTGTGTAGCCCTGAGAAGAGTAGGTAGCCAATGTTCAAAAGTGAACCTTGGCATGTCATGAACTTCAAGAAAGGCTTGAATACCCAGATATTCTCTGAACAGATTCATGTGATGTTCAGAGTGATTGACAAAACTATACCAAAATGGTGGAAGGAGTTTTGAAGGACTATCTCCCAAGTTGGGTCCACTGGTAGAAGAAAGCTGGATACTAGGAAGTATTTCAGCTAGATGAAGGAGTGTTTTCTTGGAATCTATTATGGAGGTTGTAGAAAGGCAAGAAAAATAATGAGGGGGTTGAGTGGAATGAATTAGAGAAGTTTCTTTGGGAGGCTTGAATTGATACTTGGTGGGATAGATGGAGAATTTGATATGTTGATAAAATGGATCCATAGGAATAGCTATAAGTGGAGGAGGATCCGAAGAAGTAGACTGTGAAGGGGTTTCAGTGGTGGGTGTTGTGGGTGCAGAGGGTTGAGATCTAGCTGGTGCTGATCTTGTTGGCTTAGGAGGAGGCATAACAGATGGAGCTGGAGTAGGATGAGTTGGCCTAGAACGAGGAGGAGGAAAGACTGGATCACCTTGTTTGACCAGTCTGCGCTTCACTTTTCTCTTGAAGGTTTGCAAATTAGGAGTGGACTCCACGGGTCACTTAGCCATAGATTCCATCTGGGAAACCTGCCTGGGCTGGGAAGCCTCTACTGCGCCCACAGCCACTGATTGCTCTTCTAACACAGACTTTTGCTGGTGCTCCACTGTTGGTTCAAGTACTACTAAAGCTAATTGTGCCTCAGGCTCTAAATCTTTCTGCTCCTCTAAATTCTGCTAATTTGGCTGTGTCTCAGGCTCCTTAGATTGATCAAGTACTGGCTCTTGATCAGATTTCTGCTCAAATTGCTGCACAACTGGCTGAGATAGATCTTCTGTGGACTGCTGTGCTTGAGTTGGCTTTTAGGTGCTTGAGGCTCTTGAGTCTGAACATGTTCTTCTTGCTGCTGAGAGGATGAGGACCCTGATGGCCGAGAGATGCCCTGCTGGCACACTAACTGGAGCAATAAATCCTTTATTTACTTAACCTCATCAGACAAACTATCAAACTTGACATCAATAAATTCAATATGCATTTGAAGAACTGAAAGATTTTCTTGTTGTTTGCCCAATATATCCATCATGGTTTGAAGACTGTTGCTACTCTCCCCCTGAGACCTTGGCAAGGTCTCAAACTGAGAAGGAGAGAAGTGATGCCCTCTTTCTTCAAAATCTGTTTCTGCAGGAATGTCATCAGATGCAATACCTTTGCCTCTAATATCTCTTAATACTTCATTAATAGTTTCCTCAGGACCATCTGGTTCAGGAAATGAGGAGGAAACATGAACTTGATCTTGAGTCTGAATTGGAGCTTCAGTTCTAACTGGTTCTAGTGGCTCTAACTCTTGTTGAACTTCTTGAGAGACTGAAGCAATATAAGGTTCATCAGGATAAACTTCATGATCACAATCAGGCACTGAATCTTTCATCCTAAGATTTTGCTTTTTGTTGACCAAGGAGTAGTGACTCCTTCTCAAAGTAGTGATCTCAATCTTCTCTTTAATTCCAATAGATATTTCTCCTGACAGATCTACTGAGTATCTCTTAAAGATCAGGGAGAGCAAAGGTCCATAGGGAAAAGATTCTTGTAGATTTTTAGCAGCTATCATTCTATCCAAAATGATTCCAGCCAAATTCACTTTGTGCCTCTGAATATCCCAAAACAACAAGTTCCCATCTCTAGAGGTGATAGATGAGTGGGTTCCTCCTCTAGGGGTCACAATGTTGGATATCACAGAATGAATTAATCTCTTTTCGGCTGAAAGTTCATTTACTGAAAGACCTTTCTTACTAATGGTGGGCAAACTGCCAATAATGCCCAATTTCTTCTTTTCTAAAGGCATGATCTCATTAAGCTTATGCCCGGAGTTTGGACATTCCAAAATCTCAACCAATAGTTCCTCAGAAATAATGATCTTGGTTCCTTTGACATAACTAAAAACAGTATTTCCTGATGAAATTTCCATGGAAACATAAAAAGCTCTAACTGCATTCTCAGCTATTGGTTCTGAAATCTGACCCAACTTGGTCCAACCCATGGCATCAAGGGTGTTCTCTACCCATGATAGGTTTCCACTAAGATGGGAAAAGTCTACAACCTTCCCTTGACAAATGGGAATCTTAGCAAGCCTGTGAAGCTGTTCAGGGTCATCTGGGTGGATTCCGGAGCCCTAGATGAGTCCATCTAGAAGAGAGAAAGGATAGAGACTCAAGAAACTGATAAAGGAGTCAAGGAATGGAGGATGAGATTCTAAAGAACTTACCTTTCTTCGAGGAGAGATGAAGTTCTTGAGGTTCCCTTGGAAGTTCCTTGTCGGAGAATAGTGAGAGCGGGAAGAGGCAGAATAAGACAGGAAGGTTTGAAGATGGATTTCAAGAGGGTGTTTTCTAAAGGAGAAGGGGTTTTCTTTTATAAGGAGGGAAAAAGTAACTGACCCAAGATTTCAGGATGAACGGTTGGGATTAAATGATTTGACCGTTAAGACGTGAAAGGATGTGTCTTAAGAGAGTGTCAGTTATATAATTTTAAATTACAAGCGCCTTTTCACGATTTCATAATAAGTCGAATTATGTATTCGACTGCATCAGTCGAATTCCAGATTTATAACATGATTCGAATGCACTGTTTCTTCATAAGTTGAATGTCTGTGACTTAGAAAATTTTTCAGGATGGTCTTTCACGATAGTTCAAACAATAATATTTATAAAATTCAAACATCATTTTGCTTTGATGAGTTAATCAGGATTACACATACCCATTTCTCTTCTTATAGATGTGAATTATCCTCAGGAAGAGGTTTTGTAAAAATATCTGCAAGTTGATTTTCTGTAGAAACAAAATCAAGTAAAATATTACCATTACTTACATGGTCCCTGATGAAGTGATGTCTAACCTCAATATGCTTTGTTCTTGAGTGCTGGATAGGGTTCATGGTCAAATTTATTGCTCTTGTGTTGTCACAAAGCATTGGAATTTCTTGAAGTTGATGCCCATAGTCTTCCAATTGATGCTTGATCCACAAGAGTTGAGTACAGCAACTTCCAGCTGCAATGTATTCAGCTTCTGTGGTGGATAAAGCCACTGAGTTCTGCTTCCTGGAAGACCATGATATCAAGCACCCTACAAGAATTTGACAAGTGCCACTGGTGCTTTTCCTATCTATTTTGCATCCAGCATAGTCAGCATCACTATATCCAATTAACTTGAATCTAAACATCTGGGATACCATAAGCCTAACTTACTGGTATTTATAAGACATCTAAAAATTCTTTTAACTGCATGAACATGAGATTCTTTTGGATCAGCTTGGAATCTTACACATGAACAAACACTGAACATTATATCCGGTCTACTAGCAGTAAGATAGAGCAGTGAACCTATCATTAAGATAGAGCAGTGAACCTCTCATTCCTCTATAGATCTTTTAATCTACCTTTTTACCAAGAGGATCACCATCTAACTTAATACCTGAGCTCATGGGTGTTCTAGTGGCTTACATTTGTCAAAACCATATTTAGAAAGTAAATATGACATGTACTTGGTTTGACAAATGTGAGTTTCTTCCTTGGTCTGCTTAATTTGCAATCCAAGAAAATAATTAAGCTCACCCATCATGCTCATTTCGAATTCACTTTGCATCAAATTTTCAAAGAATTTACATAGTGATTCATTAGTAGAGCCAAAGATAATGTCATCAACATAGATTTGCACAATTAAGATTCCATCTAAAAATTTCTTTATAAATAATGTGCTATCTACTTTACCTCTTATAAAATCATGTGATATAAGATAAACACTTAATCATTCATACCAAGCTCTTAGAGCTTGTTTTAGACCATACAATACTTTCTTTAAACGAAAAACATGATTAGGATAAGTAGTATCTTCAAAACCAGGTGGTTGCTCAACATATACTTCTTCTTTAATAAAACCATTCAGAAATGCACTTTTAACAAATTTATGTTAAGAGAACATGCATATGCTAGCAAAATTCTGATTGCCTCTAATCTAGCTACTGGAGCATAGGTTTCATCAAAATCTATGCCTTCCTCTTGGAAATATCCTTGAGCTACAAGTCTGGCTTTGTTCCTAGTGATTACTCTTGATTCATCCATCTTGTTTCTGAAAACCCATCTGGTTCCAATGATTGGATGGTCAGTAGGTCTAGGTACAAGAGTCCAAACCTCACTGTGTTGGAACTGATTAAGTTCCTCTTGCATATCAAGGATCGAAGATTCATCACCCAGTGCATCATTCATTGTCTTAGGCTCAATTTGTGAAACTAAGGCAGAAAAATCACAAAGAATTTGCATACCTCTTATTCTTACCCTATCTTGAGGATTACCAATGATATTTTCGCTAGGATGATCCCGGTGGTACCTCAATTCCCTAGCTAGCCCTTCTTGTGGTTCTTCTTGTTGTTGAAGATCTTTTAATGGTGGATCTTCCATTTCTTCATCCTTGCCTCCTTCTTCAAGAGAAGTCTTTTCTAAATCCCTGCAAAGATCATCAACACACTCTTCTTCTTCTTCTTCTTCTATCCTTTTGATAGAAGGGTTAGTTTCATCAAATAAGACATGCACAGATTGTTCTATAGTTAATGCTTTCCTATTGAATACCTTATAACCTCTAGGTTTTGAAATATATCCTAACAGGAAACCTTCATCACTCTTAGCATCTAATTTTCCTAAATTGTCCTTACCATTATTTAAAATAAAGCACTTACAGCCAAAAGGTCGAAGATGACTGATGTTGGGCTTCTTTCCCTTGTAGAGTTCATATGGGGTCTTCTTTAGAATGGGTCTGATCATGCATCTGTTGATAATGTAGCAGGCTGTATTGACTGCCTCTGCCCAGAAATATTTTGGCAAATTATACTCATTCAGCATTTTTCTGGTCATATCCAGCAGTGTTCTGTTCTTTCTTTTTGCTACTCCATTTTGTTGAGGTGTTCTTGGTGCTGAGAAGTTGTGCTCAATCCCATTTTCTTCACAGAAGTTCATGAATTCTTCATTTTTGAATTCACCTCCATGATCAGATCTAATGCTTGTAATCTGAAATTTCTGATTTTTCTGAACTAACTTACTGAATTTCAGAAATGCTTGAAATACTTCTGACTTGGCTTCTAGAAAAGACACCCAAGTGCACCTTGAGTAGTCATCAACTAATACATAGCCATATAATTTTCCTCTAAGACTAACTATCCTCATAGGTCCAACAAATCCATGTGAATTAACTCCAAAGGCTTGGAAGTTGTAATAATTGTCTTAGACTGAAATGAGGTCTTGGTTTGTTTTCCTTTTGCACAAGCTGAACAAATTCCAGATTTCTTGATTCTCATTTTGGGAAGACCTTCAACCAGATCATGCTTTATCAATTTATTGATAACAGAAGTACTTGTTGGGTTGAATGCCTAGTTCATATCATTTCCCTCCTATTTTGATGATGACAAGAAGTGTTCTTAAAGCAATGTAAATGAAACATGTCAAAAAGATCAAACCTGAAATTCATGTTCATAAAGTATTTCTCAAATCACATTTATCATTTATAGTCATGATAAATCATTTAACTAATGATATTTGTGTTTATTTTTCAGGTACTAACATTTTATGCAAAAGATGTGTCGACACACCCATCAATGGTGTCGACACATCAACACAGACTCAAAGAGAAAATGTGTAAAAATGACTAGAGTGTGTCGACACATGTCAAGAGTGTGTCGACACGAGTGGCAGAATTCCAGAGATCAAGGGTACCCAGGTCGACACACTCCCAGGGCAGGTCGACACTAGATCCCATTCCCAGAACAGCCAGTTTGAGGAATTGGGACAGCAGGTCGACACACTCCCAGAGCAGGTCGACACTAGACCCAGTTCCCAGAACAGTCAGTTTGAAGAATTGGGACAGCAGGTCGACACACTCAAGAGCAGGTCGACACAGGACCCTTCTCCCAGAACATACTTTTCTATCTTTGGGACAGTGTGTCGACACAACCACCAGGGCAGGTCGACACACTACGGAAACTTTTCATCCAAAGAGCTGATGGCTGCCACGTGTCCTTCTAGGGCGATCAGAATCTTCCTAGGGAAGCGTGCCCTTGTACCCAAAAGGGTATCTTTGGAATCTGAAGGGTATAAAAGGTCTCTTTTATCCTCCATTCAACAAGGAGAGACCCAACGAACCTCTAAGAGCCACCTGAACGATTTCTGGCGGCCAAGAGAGTTCTTGTCTCCCTCTTCTGTCTTCCTGGAGTCTCCTCAAGACCTCTCCTCACCAATTCAAGGTGTGAGGATTGTGATTTGATCTTTAAAGAAGCCTCTGAAGCATCTCAAGGAAGCAGATCAAGTAGAAGCCATCGTTGGAGAAGAATCCAAGGAAGATCCAACCTCCCAGATTGCAGAGCATCGTCCTGGACTTCATGTTTACAAGCTTCTTCCCAATCCAAGCTTCTACAAGGGAGTACACTTGAAGAACGAAGTCATTCAATACACTTTACTTTACTTCTGTTCTTCTGAGATATCTCTTGAGATTATGCAAGTGCTTCTGCATAACTCTCATTAGTGTTCTCAAATTTCGACTAGATCTGTGCTAGGAGATCTTGTCTTAAGTTGGTGTCTAGCAAGTCTATGTGTGAGCCTTGTGCTCAGTTTGCTGTGAGCCGGTGTGCTCAGTGTTGAGTTGTCAAACTCAAGTGTGTGTTGAGCAGTCTTGCTCAGTTGTTCTAGAGTAGTCTTGCTCTAGAAGTGGTGTGAGTTGTAAGCTCTTCAGTATTGGAGTTTTCAGGCTCCAGTGGGTGTGCTACCCAGTGTGTTAGTGAATCCTCACGGGTTGTGAGGGGTGGATGTAGGAATCACATGGGTGATTTCCGAACCACCTAAAAATCCTTGTGCATTTGTCTTCTGTGGTTTGATTGATATATATTCGATAGATGTATGCATAGGATTCGTTTTTAATTCACTTAATCAACTGGCTTCTCATCCAAGTTCTTCAACTCACTCAAATCTAATCAGATCTGTAGATTTTCACTGATAATATTGCCTCTGATTCTAAATAATTTCAAAATTATTTAAGCTTCCGCAAAAGTGGCAAAGATCTATTCATCCCCCCCCCCCTTTTAGATCTTTTCCATACATTAATCTCGATCCTTCAATTGGTATCAGAGCGGGTTTACATCGATCTGATTTGAACTGAGCAGTTCTTGTTTCTGAGTTTGAATGCTTGTTTGTTTGTTTGTTTGTTTGGTTGTTTGCTTGCTTGCTTAACTACCTCTCTGTGCATTTACTTAAGTGTCATGGACTCAAAGGGTTTCATAGCTGAGGGCCATTCCATAAATAGGCCACCATTCTTTAATGGTCTGGACTATTCTTATTGGAAGAACAGAATGCAAGTATTCTTAAGGGCCCAGAACTATGAGATCTGGAAAGTAGTTGAGACTGGTCCCTATGAAAACCAGGGTGAGGAAGAAACCTGGACGAGGGAACAAATAAGGAGAGCTACATTGAATTACAGTGCCATGATCATGATTCAATGTGCTGTCCATCCCAAAGAGTATTCGAGAATCTCTATGTGTAAATCTGCCAAAGAGATGTGGGATAAACTCGAACTACTCTATGAGGGAACATCTCAGGTCAAGGAGACCAAGGCAAATATTTTAGTTTCAGAATATGAGCTTTTCATGATGAAATCTAATGAATCTATTTCTGAAATGTTTGCCAGATTCATGGTGATTGTCAATGGACTCAAGGCTTTGGGTAAGGAGTATACTGATGCAGACTTGGTAAGAAAAATTTTGCGTTCACTTTCTTCAATTTGGCATACCAAGGCCACTGTTATCGAAGATTCAAAAGATTTATCCAAGATGTCTGTGGATGAATTAATTGGATCTTTAATGACGTATGAAATAAACTTAAGAAGAAATGAAGAACTTGTCATTAAGACCAAGCCTATGGCACTCAAAGCCTCTTCAAGCAACAAAGATAAAAATCAGGATAAAACAAGCTCTGAAGAGTCTGAGTCAAATGAGGATGAGATTGCCCTCATGACCAGACAATTCAGGAAATTCTTGAAATATAGGAAAGGGAAAATGACTGGGAAAAAGAAATTTCCTCCAGGTAAGAAAAATATTTCATCTTCCAATTTCAATAAGAATCATAAACCTGATGAGAATGTTATCTGTTACAGGTGCAACAAGCCAGGACACATGAAGGGAGAGTGTCCTGAGAACAAAAAGGAAAAGCACAAAAGATTCCAAAAATACAAAAAGCCCAAGGCCATGGTAGCCACTTGGTCTGATGAAGACACAAGTGAGGAAGAAGAAGAGAAGAAGTCCTCAAGCTCAGAGAGTGAGGAAGTCTGCTTCATGGCCAACAGCACAGATGAAAAGGTAAACACTTCCTTTGAAGACTATAGTGTTGAAGATTGGCAGGATGTGTATGCAGAATTAGTTGAAAAATATTCTGAAATGAGAAAAGAAAACAAACACATCAAAAAGAAAATTGAAAATCTTTACCATAACCAATCTTCAAATAATAGAATCTGTGAACTGGAATCTGAAGTAACAGATCTGCTTGAAGAAAAAGAAAATTTACTGAACCTAATTGATGATTTAAAACTTGCCTCTCAGAAGGCCTCCCAAGACTTCAGAAATTTAAATGAAAAGCTGGAAATTGAAAAACAAGAAAAACAACAGAAAATTGATGAAATTGAAATTCTTAAAAACCAGCTAAAGAAAAAGGAGGAGGTTATCCAAACCTTCACAAAAGGCAAAGATAACCTAGAGGCATTGCTAGGATCCAACATGACAACCACATCTCATGGATTGGGATTCAACAAAAAGAAATCAACAAAAGATAAATCTGGTGAGAAAAAGGGAAAAGCACCATTAATCAAATTTGTTAAAGGTCCCAATCTGGAAAACACTGAAATCCAACAAACACCAAACAAAACCCCAAACAAAACTCAAAACAAATCAAAAATCCAAAAACAAAAGAAGACTGTCAGGTCGACACAGTCCCCTGACAGGTCGACCTGTTCAACACCAAAAACCATAAACAACTCAACCAAAAATGCAAATAAAAATCTGAAAAATAAGAAAAAGGGAAAAGAAATAATCCATGAAAAACCTTGGACTTCCAAGAAATCTCTTCAAGAAAATTGGATTAATCCTTGGAACCAATGGTATGAAAATCCCTGTTGGTATTATCCTCAATACCCTTATCCAAATTTCTGGATGTACCAACACAATCCATGGATTCCACCTCCTTCTCTGAAATCTAATTTTCAAATGAAAAACTCCCCTCCTACCAAAAACAAAGATCTTGGTGCTTTCACTCCCAAGAGAAAGAACAAACAGAAAAATGCTGAAAACACCAAAGTAACAGAACAAAGATCTAAAACAAATCAAATTTGGGTGAGAAAAGATTTGATGTCTTTGTTAAATCATTCTGATGGTCCCAACTCTGTTTGGGTACCAAAATCTTCTCTCCACTGATCTTGTTGCAGGAGAGTCGTGCACCCAACACAAATATATGGTTCCTTGACAGTGGGTGTTCACGACATATGACTGGAGATAGAGCCAAATTCTCATTCCTGCTTGAAAAGGAGGGAGGGTCAGTTACTTTCGGAGGTAAAAATAAAGGAAAGATCTTAGGATCTGGAAAGGTTGGTCAAACTTCTTCAAACTCAGTAGATAATGTTTTGTTAGTTGATGGACTTGATTATAACTTACTCAGTATTAGCCAACTATGTGACAAAGGTCACAAAGTTGTGTTTGAATCTGATTTTTGCAAAATAATTGATTCATCAACTGACAAAATTAAATTTTGTGGAAAAAGAGAAAACAATGTCTACATGATCAATCTTAATAAAAACTTTTCTGAAAATCTTTGTTTTGTTGCAAATAAAGATGAAATTGCATGGACTTGGCACAAAAGACTTGGCCATGCAAGTTTCAGAACTTTGAATAAGTTGTTAAGATTGAACTTGGTTAAAGGTCTTCCTGAATCCTTTTCTAATGTTGAAGGTCAAATTTGTGGGATCTGTGCTAAAGGAAAACAAACTAGGAAATCCTTTAAAGTCTTCAATGATGTACTCACATCTAAGCCACTGGAACTTCTTCACATGGACCTCTTTGGGCCAACAAGAGTTCTAAGTTTAAGTGGCAAAAGATATGGGTTTGTTATCATTGATGACTTTACTAGGTTTACCTGGGTTATTTTTCTATCTCACAAAAGTGATGCATGCCTTGAATTCAGGAACTTCTGTACCACTGTCTTAACCACTTATCCATATAAAATCAAAAACATCTTAACTGATCATGGGGGTGAATTTGAGAACACATCCTTTTCTGATTTTTGTGCTGAATTTCAGATAATCCACAAGTTTTCTTCACCAAGAACTCCAGAACAAAATGGAGTTGTGGAAAGAAAGAACAGGACTCTTGTGGAAATGGCTAGAACCATGCTTCTTGAGAGTAACTTGCCCAAATCCTTCTGGGCTGAAGCTGTAAACACAGCAAACCACATACTCAATAGAGCATTGGTCAGACCAAAAATCAAGAAAACCCCCTATGAATTATTGAAAAACAAAAAGCCAACTGTTTCCTACTTTAAAATCTTTGGGTGCAAATGCTATGTACATAATAATAACAAAGAAAACCTTGACAAGTTTGATGCTAAGAGTCAGGAAGCCATCTTCCTTGGCTATTCTGAAGTGTCAAGGGCTTTCAAAGTGTACATAATGAAAACTAAATCTGTTGAAGAATCTCCACATGTTATTTTTGATGAAAATTCCTTTTCCACTAATGATTCTAAATCTTGCAGGGAAAAACAAGACAATGAAGAGGATGACCTTATTGTGGATTCTTCACCGACCGTTGAGGAGATTAATAACTTTGAAGAAAACCTGAACAACAACTCACAATCTCCAAATGGTTCAGGTAATATTGCTCCAGAAGTGGGAACTTCTCAACAGGTAATTTCTGAACCTCGTTTTCTAAGAGATCACCCATTAGACAGTGTAGTTGGCAATCTAAATGATAGAGTTAGGACCAGATCATCCTTCTTGCAAAATATTGAAGAAGATTCACTAGCTCTAATTTCCCAAATTGAACCCAAGTCAATTGATGAAGCCTTATCCAGTTCTGATTGGATTAATGCTATGCATGATGAACTTCATCAATTTGAAAGAAATCAAGTGTGGGAATTAGTACCTAGACCTAGTGACCAAACAGTAATTGGCACTAGATGGGTCTTCAGAAATAAATTGAATGAAGCTGGTCAGGTAATAAGAAACAAAGCTAGGCTAGTTGCAAAGGGGTATAACCAAGAATTTGGAATTGACTTTGAAGAATCTTATGCCCCTGTAGCTAGACTAGAAGCTGTGAGAATTTTCCTTGCTTTTGCATCCTCTATGAATTTCAAAGTCTTTCAAATGGATGTTAAAAGTGCATTTCTAAATGGATATATAAAGGAAAATGTGTTTGTTGAACAACCTCCTGGATTTGATAATGAAATATATCCTAACCATGTTTTCAAGCTTAATAAGGCACTCTATGGTCTTAAACAAGCTCCAAGAGCTTGGTATGATCGTTTGAGTTCCTTTTTACTTGAAAAAGGATATTCTAGAGGTAATGTTGATCAAACATTGTTCACAAAAACAGTAAAAAATCAAATAATTGTGGTCCAAATTTATGTTGATGATATAATTTTTGGCTCCACCAATAAAGGCCTTTGCACTGAATTTTCAAATCAAATGCAGAATGAATTTGAAATGAGCTTAATGGGAGATTTAACATTCTTTCTGGGATTGCAGGTTAACCAAACACATGAAGGAATCTTCATCAGTCAAACCAAATATGTCAAGGAGCTACTGAAAAGGTTTGACTACCAGAACCTTAAACATTCAAGCACACCCATTGCAATAAATGCTAAGCTAGAAGAAGACCCATCTGGTAAGTCAGTAGATCCAAAAACCTACAGAGGTATGATTGGCTCTCTGCTCTACCTTACTACTTCTAGACCTGACATTCAGTTTTGTGTGTGCTTATGTGCTAGATTCCAATCAAATCCTAAAGAAAGTCATATGCTTGCTGTGAAAAGAATTTTTAAATATCTTGCTGGAACATGTGACTTAGGAATTTGGTATCCTGCTGGTTGCAAGTTAGAATTGTTTGCCTATTGTGATGCTGATTATGCTGGGTGTAAGTTAGATAGAAAAAGCACAAGTGGCTTGTGTGTATTTCTAGGTGGGTGCCTTATTTCTTGGGCTTCAAAGAAGCAACAATCAGTTGCTCTGTCAACTGCAGAAGCTGAATATGTTGCAGCAGGTAGATGTGGAACTCAGATTCTCTGGGTGAAACATCAACTTCTTGATTACAACCAAGATTTAGGGTGTGTACCTATCCTATGTGATAACACTAGTGCCATAAATTTATCTAAAAACCCCATTCAGCATTCTAGAACAAAACACATTGAAATTAGGCATCATTTCTTGAGAGATGAGGTTGCAAAGAAATCTTTTGAACTCCATTTTATTGAAACTGAAAAACAAATTGCAGACATATTCACAAAACCCCTTCCTGAAAATAGATTCTCATCTTTAAGGAGAGAACTTGGTCTTTGTAAATGTCCACCTTTTTGATCTCTCTTAAGATTTGGGTTGAGTGCCATGCATTATCTAAGGAGGAGTTCTTTGCATTTCATATTTCCTTGCTTCCTCAAGATACATATTCATATCTCTCTTATTTTCAACTCTATTTCTCTTTTTACAATAAATTCTCCACCTCTTATTGTATTGAAACTTCTTGGTATATCAAATAGTGACTTGAAGAAGGACAAGTTATGCTTGTCTGGACACTTTCACTATGCGTGAGAACATATCTCCGCCAAGTACTAAGAAGCTAATATGCAATAATTGAGGGGGAGCTTTTATTGTTCCAAGAGACATTCTCTTCTGATTTCAAAACTTGCACAGTTTTAACTTCCACTTCTTTTTGCTAATGAATTCTTCAACTCTTATTGTATTGAAATCTCTTGGTATATCAAATGGTGACTTGAAGAAGGACAAGTTATGCTTGTCTGGACACCTTCACTATGCGAGAGTATGTGTCTCCGCCAAGTACCAAGAAATGAATATACAGTAGTTGAGGGGGAGTCTTTGTTGTCCAAAAAGAAAATTCTCTTTTCAAAATTGCACATCTTTATACTGATGACAAATGGTTGAAATCATCATCTCAGGGGGAGCTAGAAAATTCTCAAGTCATGTTTTTTTGCAAATTTCAAAACCCTTCTTGCATTTCATCAATTCCTTGCATGATGTCCTCATTCTAAAAGTCTAGAATCTCAAAATGAACCTTGAGTGATCTATTATATTTTTTACTAATCAACTTTCCACTATGTCTCTCAATCCACAGAAATTCAGATCTCTTCCTAAATTAAATAACAATTTGTGTATTGAACTTAAAACATATCCTTGTTTGCAACTGATGACTGGATGTATTTGAACTCTATCTCACAAACTCTCCAACATCTCATAAAATCCAATAGAGCAATGGCATTTGTGCTGAGAAACTGCACACCTTCACAATGAATGAAGTGCTATGTATGTCATGAGGCATTATTGCTAACTCTGTTCAAAGGGGATCCAAATTACAAATAACCTCAAAATTCAAGCAATTATGTGCTATGTTTTTTTATGATGACTGAGTAACTGGGAATATTGGCGTCTAAAAAACGTATATTTTCATGTCAAAAGGTCATCATTTACCCCTTTGAAACTTGACAATGACTAAATCTTGAGTATCCAGGGACTATGGTGTGTAAAAAGCACTAGCACTTGAGTGAAAGAGGTTTACATCATTTGATGGTTTGATAAAAGAACAAAAATATGAAAATCATTGGAGATTTGTTTAGAAAGAATCATCTTCCTCCTTCATCAAGTTGTTCTTTAAGCTTGTGTTTTACTTTCAACACAACTGTGTTTAGTCTAGATGATATCTTTAATTCCTGAAAATTGAGAAACATGGTAGATTTTGGTTGATTGTTAGATACATTATATCCCTCAATTTATCATTTTGTTGATTCAAGTCTTGGAATGCTAATATCCTGTTGGAAATTGTGTGAAACACTTGAACTGTGATGAATCTTTGCAAAATACAACAAGTGAATTTTTAGGCATCTTAAAAATCCTTGAAATGATAATTCCTCTCATTCCTAATCATTCTAAAGATATTCCCAAATTTCTCCAAAATTTCCTCTTCAAAATTCAAATTTTTCTTCAAGGCTGTGTCGACACACTATGTGTCCTGTGTCGACACACTCTCTGGGTCAGGTCGACACACCCTCTTCCTGTGTCGACACACCCTCTTGCCAGAACTTTTTTTCAGCCCGTTAGGGTTCACCTTAAACCCTTGTTGTTCCTGCGGGGCAGTCTATCACTGCTTCTCTATTTGGGAGACAGGTCGACCCGATGGCCTCATTTCCACTTCGTTCCGGCAAGAAAACCTCTTCAGCTTCTCTCAAGCTCTCATTTCCCCTTCCATCATCTCTCTGCTTCTCCACTTCCATCTCCTCTCTGAAATTCCACTCATCCTGCACCATGGTTCGCAAGCTTGGTCCCCGCCGTGGCGCAAGGTCTCAGGCCTCCTCAAGGCCGGTTCCGGCAACCAGTGCCGATGCCCAGGTGGAAAGAAGAACCAAGCGACGAAATGATCCCACAGAACTTCCAGAATCTTCTGCACCTCTCAGAGCTTCAAAGAGAGGTAGGACCTCCACTACTGGCAGAGGTAGAGATATTCAAAACCCTAGATCAGATATTCCAGGCGATTCCTCTGACCACCCTGAGGAATCATCCTCCTCTTCTGACTCTAAAGAGGACATTCCCTCAGAATCAGTGAGTGCTGCCAAACTGATTTTGAAGCCAAGAATTCTAGACCTTTCAGACACCCAATTAGCAGACTCTCTCCCCGAAATTCAGACCTACTTTTCTTTCCAATCTTGGATACCCTTTATATCTGAATTTCAAGTCTGCTATCCAAGGTTAGTTAGAGAGTTCTACAAAAACCTTACCTGCACAGAAGAAGGTTTTAAATCCAAAGTCAAGGGGATAGAGATAGACATGCCAACTGCTGTAGCAGCCTCCATATTCAAAGTGCCAGATGAAGGGGCTGACTACCATGAATTTGAATTTGATTTACATGAAGCCTACTCAATCTTGACAGGCCATCCTGCAGATCCATCAGATCCCAAACAAACCTATGTAACAAGGTTTAATGCCAACTCATTTCCACCTGTACTAAGGGTAATTCACCACATCTTGACAACCATAGTTACCCCTCAAGGTGGTGGGAGGGATAGATTGACAGATATCCAGAGATTCATACTGTATTGCATGGTCAAAGATATCAAGGTCAACCTTCATGTAATACTTCATCAAATCATCTCTGAGACTACAAGAGCAGACCTCAAGAGATCTCTACCTTATGGAGCTCATATGACCTCAGTGTTCAAGCACTTTGGTGTGCCATTGGAATCTGAAAAATCCCAATCCATTCCCAAGTCAAACATCTATACATTCAAGAACATCCAGAAGTTTATGGGATTCAGATTAGAAGGTAATCAAATAAGAAGAGGACCAGCTGTGGTTGAGGCTCCTCCACTTCAAGAGGAACAGCCTCAGGATCAAGGGGATCAGCCCCAAGCACAAGAGGAACAGCCTCCAGTTGAAGGGGACCAGCCCCTAGGTCAAGAGGATCAGCCTCCTATGCATGAGGATCAGTCTCAAGTTGCTAATGAAGGTGACAGTCCTTTCCATGCTCCTCTCTCACCTCAGCTTCCTCATCCTTCTCCACAACCTTCATTCCAACCATCCACATCCTCTGGTGGGCCTCCTGTTCCACCAGAATTGATATCATTCCTAAATGATAAATTTGAATCCTTCAACTCCACACTTCAATCCATGTCCACATCCTTTGAACTACGGATTCAAAGACTGGAAAACTCAGTAAATGCCAAATTTATTGAGCAGAAGGCAGCTTCAGATCATGCAGCACAAAGGTTCAACAGGCTAATTGGCACAATGGCAGATGCATCTCTTCAGCTAAAAGAGCATCAAGACAAGTTGGAGAAAGTTCTTCAGGGAATATTGGCAAATTCCCAAGCAGATGTCTTCAACACCAACCAAACATTGCATGAGATTTCCAGCACCAGACTGTCATTTGCTCATTTTGTGGATGACTTGGAAAGTATGAGGAATTTCAATGAGCACATCGACAGACAACTTACAGACTTGACCAAGGAGTTCAAGATAATGCAAAGACCTGGTTGGTCAGCTGGATCATCAAGCTCTCAACCTATCTCAGATGAATTGAAAAGCACTAAGAGCAGTTTGATAGAGCATTCTGATAGAATGGAGCACTATCTTCACACTAGGCTGACAACCATCCATGAACAGATCAAGTCAAGCATGAAGTCCATGGAAAAGAGATTGTCAGACATTGAGATCCTTCTAGCTCCAATTCCTCCTCCTCCTCCATCTTAAACCCAATGTAATTTTTTTTGATAATGTCAAAGGGGGAGAAGAATGAATGAATTGAATGTAATATTTTGATGTAATGATTTTTTTTATGAAATGAAAGTGGTGTGATCTTTTGAATGAAATGAAAGTGGTGTTTGGCTTCAATGCAAACCTGTGTCTTTGTGTTTGAATACTTGTTCAAGTGTTTTGACTTGTGTGCACAAAAGCTCTAATTTCAAGTAACATTGAATCTCGCAAACAAATCATCAATTGTTACTGAACAAAAATCAAAAGGTCATTGACAAGTATAAAAAAAAAAAAACAAAAAAACAAAAATTTTAAATAATCAAAAATTGCTTAAAATCACACTTCATCAAAACCACATTGAAATATGGATTTAATGTTGCCATCATCAAAAAGGGGGAGATTGTTGGGTTGAATGCCTAGTTCATATCATTTCCCTCCTATTTTGATGATGACAAGAAGTGTTCTTAAAGCAATGTAAATGAAACATGTCAAAAAGATCAAACCTGAAATTCATGTTCATAAAGTATTTCTCAAATCACATTTATCATTTATAGTCATGATAAATCATTTAACTAATGATATTTGTGTTTATTTTTCAGGTACTAACATTTTATGCAAAAGATGTGTCGACACACCCATCAATGGTGTCGACACATCAACACAGACTCAAAGAGAAAATGTGTAAAATGACTAGAGTATGTCGACACATGTCAAGAGTGTGTCGACACGAGTGGCAGAATTCCAGAGATCAAGGGTACCCAGGTCGACACACTCCCAGGGCAGGTCGACACTAGATCCCATTCCCAGAACAGCCAGTTTGAGGAATTGGGACAGCAGGTCGACACACTCCCAGAGCAGGTCGACACTAGACCCAGTTCCCAGAACAGTCAGTTTGAAGAATTGGGACAGCAGGTCGACACACTCAAGAGCAGGTCGACACAGGACCCTTCTCCCAGAACATACTTTTCTATCTTTGGGACAGTGTGTCGACACAACCACCAGGGCAGGTCGACACACTACGGAAACTTTTCATCCAAAGAGCTGATGGCTGCCACGTGTCCTTCTAGGGCGATCAGAATCTTCCTAGGGAAGCGTGCCCTTGTACCCAAAAGGGTATCTTTGGAATCTGAAGGGTATAAAAGGTCTCTTTTGTCCTCCATTCAACAAGGAGAGACCCAACGAACCTCTAAGAGCCACCTGAACGATTTCTGGCGGCCAAGAGAGTTCTTGTCTCCCTCTTCTGTCTTCCTGGAGTCTCCTCAAGACCTCTCCTCACCAATTCAAGGTGTGAGGATTGTGATTTGATCTTTAAAGAAGCCTCTGAAGCATCTCAAGGAAGCAGATCAAGTAGAAGCCATCGTTGGAGAAGAATCCAAGGAAGATCCAACCTCCCAGATTGCAGAGCATCGTCCTGGACTTCATGTTTACAAGCTTCTTCCCAATCCAAGCTTCTACAAGGGAGTACACTTGAAGAACGAAGTCATTCAATACACTTTACTTTACTTCTGTTCTTCTGAGATATCTCTTGAGATTATGCAAGTGCTTCTGCATAACTCTCATTAGTGTTCTCAAATTTCGACTAGATCTGTGCTAGGAGATCTTGTCTTAAGTTGGTGTCTAGCAAGTCTATGTGTGAGCCTTGTGCTCAGTTTGCTGTGAGCCGGTGTGCTCAGTGTTGAGTTGTCAAACTCAAGTGTGTGTTGAGCAGTCTTGCTCAGTTGTTCTAGAGTAGTCTTGCTCTAGAAGTGGTGTGAGTTGTAAGCTCTTCAGTATTGGAGTTGTCAGGCTCCAGTGGGTGTGCTACCCAGTGTGTTAGTGAATCCTCACGGGTTGTGAGGGGTGGATGTAGGAATCACATGGGTGATTTCCGAACCACCTAAAAATCCTTGTGCATTTGTCTTCTGTGGTTTGATTGATATATATTCGATAGATGTATGCATAGGATTCGTTTTTAATTCACTTAATCAACTGGCTTCTCATCCAAGTTCTTCAACTCACTCAAATCTAATCAGATCTGTAGATTTTCACTGATAATATTGCCTCTGATTCTAAATAATTTCAAAATTATTTAAGCTTCCGCAAAAGTGGCAAAGATCTATTCATCCCCCCCCCTTTTAGATCTTTTCCATACATTAATCTCGATCCTTCAGTACTTGCATGACCTAGTCTTCTGTGCCACAACTCAGACTCTTCACTTTGGTGGTTGCAAGGCATAAGTTTACTTCTCTTAATTCTGCCAACTGCAAAGTGTACAGGTTCTTTACCCTTTGAGCTTCGAAAATTATCTTGTTATCTTTCTGGATGATACACTTATCATTCTGAAAATTTACTGTATGCCCTTTATCACATAGCTGACTGATGCTAATTAGATTATGCTTCAGTCCCTCTACATACATAACATCTTCAATTAGATTCTTTTCCTTAGTACCAATTGTTCCACATCCTAGTACCTTTCCTTTACCATTATCACCATAAGTTACTTGACGAACTTCATTTCTAAATGTTGTGAATAGCTTCCTATCTCCTGTCATGTGCCTTGAGCATCCACTGTCCAAATACCATTTGTATGCCCTCAGCCGACCCTGCAAATAAAGCTAAGTTGTAACTTTTGGTACCCAAATTTTCTTGGATCCTTGATGGTTAGTTTTAAGAATCCATCTCAAGTGTCTAGTGGTGCATGTGTTAACTGTATGTCCTAATTGATTACAGTGACTACAACACAAATGAAAAGCATTCTTCATATATGCAAAATTGTTAGATTTCTGTTTTTGTTTGTATATAGGCTGATTTACCTTCTTAGTATTTTTGATTTCTTTTTCTGCCACAAATTTAGGGATTGGATACACTTTAGGATGAATAATATCTTCTTCATTTGGAGGAGGTGTGTATCATAATCCATATTTCTTCTTTCCTACTCTAGAACCTTTTATATTGACGAATAAAGAAGTTTTGTATTTAGAAATCTTTTCTATGGTGGCTTTTAGATAATTATTTTCCTCCAGCAACTTTTCTTCATTTGTGAGTTCCTTATGATTTGATTCTATTTCCAAAATTTTGTTATTTTTATTTTTCAAATCTTCGCACAATAGTTCATTAGTTTTTTAGTTTCACTTAATCTTTTGTTTAACCTTTCTGTTTCATTTTTAAGAAAGGTTTTAGCCTTTTCTTGGTTTAGTAGATTTAGTTTCACTATTTTCATTTGTTTTACTACTGTTTTATATTTTTCATAAAGTCATTAAAAGCATCTTCAAGGCTATCAGAATCAGATTCAAAACAAGATGTAAATGAGGTTTCTGAGTTTACATTTTCTAGTCCTGCCATGAGGGCTAGACTTGCTTTCTCTTCTTCTTCTGATTCTGAACTAGATGATTCTGAGCTAGATGCTTCTTCATTGTCCCATGTTGCTGCCATTGCCTTCTTGTTGAATTTTCTGAACTTATTTTCCTTGCCTTTCTTCTTGTCTGATCTTTCAACTTGATCCTTCTTCTTAAGCTTGCGACATTCAGATTTGTAGTGTCCAAGCTGATTACATTCATAACAAGTCGGCTCTTTCTTCTTATCCTTCTTGAAGAACCTTTTTGACCCAAATTTCTTCTTCTTTGCCAGAATTCTTTGCAGTCTTCTTGAAAGTATTGCCTCATCATCACTATCATCTGACTTTTCTTTGGAGTCTTCAGATGAAGAGGAATCTGCAATCTTCAAGGCATTTGATATTTTCTTTTTGAAGAGTTTTCAGAGAATCTTTCCATATTGATTTCATGAGCCAAAAGGGATCCAATTAGTTTATCAATAGATAATTGTGTAAGATCATGGGCTTCCTCTATGGCTGTAACTTTAGGAGTCCAAACATTAGTTAGAGATCTCAGTATTTTTCTAACTGTCTCTTCATTAGTTAGGACCTTCCCTAAAGCACTTAATCCTACAATTATATTTGAAAATCTGTTATACATTTGAGTTATGTTCTCATTGGGGAGCATTTTGAACTGTTCATATTGAGATACAAGTATATCTATTCTAGTTTGTTTCACCCTATCTGTACCTTCATATGTTACTTGAAGCTTATCCCACATTTCTTTAGCTGTTCAACATGCTGAAAGTCTGTTAAATTCCCTTTTGGATAAAGCGCAACAAAGATAATTTTTGCCTTGTAATTTAAAGACATATTCCTCTTATCTGCAATGGAAAGACCAGAAGAAGAGGCTTCTGCAAGGATTTGATAGTCACCTTGTTCTATTACCTGCCATAAGTTGAAATCAGTACCTCTGAGGAAGCACTCCATTCGCATCTTCCAGTATTGGTAATCTTCACCATCAAAAAATGGTGGCCTTGTAACTGATTGGCCTTCATAGTTGTGAGCTTCGGATGCCATTTCTTCTTAAATCTTCTTGGATTCTATTGAGAAGACCACGCTCTGATACCACTTGTTGGATCGAAATGGCAAACTAGATGTCCTAGAGGGGGGGTGAATAGGACTTCTTAACTCTTAAAATTTTCTTCAGAAATGCACAACACTAAATAGATGGGTTAGTACTTAGTGTGTGGTGTGTGATTCTAGTGTGAACTTGGCAGAAAAACAATCACACAGAAATGCACAAGAGTTTATTCTGGTTCGGTCCTTCCCACATGCAAGTCCTACATCCAGTCCTCAAGCCAACCACATGAGATTTTCACTATCTACCAATGAATTGGCCTTCTCTCACCCTTGAGAGAAATTACAAACCCACTTGCTCCCTTAGCAAGTCTTCCCTAATGAAGGGTACAACAACTGCCTTTTACAAAGGCCTTCCCTACACAGGAGGGGCAATGCAGAAATAGACTTCTACAGAAATTACACAAGAGAAAATAAAATGACGTGTGTTTGTCTCAGAACTGAGCACAAACACAGACGTTAGAAGGATTCAATGGATCAAAGATGAGATACGAATCCTATCTGAAGTACAAGGGTGGACTAAAGAAAGTAAGCAATTACAATTGCCACCCAACACTACTAGGAGAGCTTCAGAGAAAGTCTTCTAAGGAAGAAAAAGCTCTCAGACTTTAGCTTTCAGAAGGGCTTGTGAGACTTGAAGGAATTCGAATAAAGCTTGTATGCTCTCTCTTTGTGTTAATTGTGTATATTCCTTCTTCAAAATTAAGCTCCTTTTATACACTTCAGAATATAGACGTTTAGAAGATAGCCGCTGGAGTTTGTGACTGTTTGCAATTTGACCGTTGGAGAGAGCTCTAGTTTACTTTGGATCTTGATGAGCTTATTCTGTAGAAGTCATTCAGTTTTGCATCTTTCCAAAGTCTTCAGAGGAGGTGTAGTCATTCACAACTAGAAGATAAGCTCTTATCAACATAGACTGTGAAGGAGTCATGCTAAAAAAAAATGTGCTCCAATAAATGCCTTTTACAAAGACAAGACAGAAAGAAAAGAGAACTCCATACCTATGAGGTAGGTAAGTCAGATAAGTACAGATAAAGGTATGGAAACCTCGTATGCACAAGCTTTCAAAAAGGAAAAGTAGATAGATAGATATGCTAAAAAGGCAAAGTATGGGTCTTTCAGTGGTAGGTGAGTCCTGTCAGATGCCATGCGCCTAAGAATTCATAAATGCTTAGTATCTAATGAATCCAGCAAAATCCGAAGCAAAGGCATTGAACAATTCAAGGATTATTTCTTAAAATATATCAGAAATGTCATGCGTAGGATTTAGATGAATATTTTAAGACTAATATGACTTGTCCTGACAGAGAATAAAATAATAGGATAATGACAGTTTTGATGGACTGATAAAATATTGAAGGTTTATTAAGAGGTTGTATGAGAAGATTAAGAAGTAATCTTACACTAAGTGTTAATCCTTTTCAGAAGAGAGTTAAGTATAGAATTAGCAGTGAAGATAAATCCATAACATGCAATTCGATTCAATAAATAACTATGATTCGACTAGAGAGAATAAGGAAATTCGATTGAAAGAGTAAAGGTGATTCGACTTCAGCAGTTGGATACCATGAAGATCAAATTATGAAGCATTCGACTGCATCAGTCGAAGAAGACAGTCGATCAGGTATTGAATTTTGTAAGGCATTTGATTGTAGCAATCGGAGTCATCATTCGAATTATATATATCTGTGGTAGTCGAAGATGACAGTCGAATATGACAGTCGAATCATGTTTTGTACTTTGAAAGGAATTTGACTGTGACAGTCAGAGTCATCAGTCGAATTACATATAAAGTTATGGACTTAGAACATATTCAAGGTTATTTGTCTTCATTTCTGAGGGAGTCGAAGTTAACAGCCGAATTCAGTAGGATATAGAGAGAGCTGTGGACTTAGAGAAAAATTTCTGAGATGGAGGTATAGTCCTGTAATATATTTGTATGATTTTTGTGATATGTAACTAATATATTTGCTTTGTAAAAGGTCTATTTCAAGAGTTTTATCATAGCAAAACAACAGATATATTAATTTAAGAAAATCTTAAATTTCTTGGGGTAGTTGCTCAACACACCTTCCTCTGTCACATTCAATCCTGAAAATCCACAATTTGCCAGTGCTTTTCTAAACAACTGTGAGAATGAGTTGGAGCACACCACACTCATCTCAATCCTGACAGTTGCCACCCATGTTCACAGGACTGATTCCTCTAGTCCTATTCTCAGAAAGAGAAAGCTCTCCTCCACCCTAGCTCTTTCCTCCGCACCAAAATTTCCTCCACTTTAGTACTCCATCTCTATTGAAATCGAAGGAGACCAATTTACTATGAATATCTCCAAAAATGTATTCCTGCCACCACTTTTGGCATTCCCTTTCCCACCTAACTGATCACCTCAACATTGTCATTCCTTATTGTCATATTTCCAAAGTCGACCAATCAAAAATTTTCCAAATGGCTGAGTGCAAGACTGAAGATCAGTGGGCCAAAGGGCACAAGACTCTCTACAGCAAATATCTTCTTACAAAGTCAGATAGAACTCCTCCCCGGGATCACCCACTCATCCTCTCTGAGTGGTTTGTCTTTCACCATCAAGCACTCTGGGCTCCCTTCATTCTTAATGAAATAACGATCGCAAGGTACTTCCAGCTATACAATGATTTTCAATATCTCAACATGCTACCTAAAGTACAGTTTGGCCAATTCCATGGAGCTATTACTTCTCTCTGAGCTGAAAATCCTATTAATTGCACCTTTACAGTGGACTTCAGAACCCTAAATTGCCTGAAATAGTTTTTCTTCCCAAGCTACACTCCTTGGTTTTGGATTCCTCTGCTGGCTCTCATGTTTTTGAGAGATTTGCTCGAGTAATGGGAAGAATATCAGCTCAGCAGGTCGCCTCCCCTCCTTTGAAAGGTTTATTTTCAGAGAATTTCATCTGGGCCACATCTATTCTGAACTTCTTACTCCACTCATTTCTGAATGTCAAAGACTTTCTCCCACAGATTGGGAAAAGCATTACAATCAATCTGCTCTTCAGTTGGAATCGTTAAATTCTTCATTGGTCAGGTCAGGCAAGCCACCTCTCTCTGCTGAAGCCTTCCTGGATTTGAATTCCATCAATCCCGTTCAGGAACTGTTTGTGCAATGGGTCGAGCGGTACAAGTTGTTTTTGGCCTTGATGAAAGATCTTCTGCAGCATCAGATTCACTACCCTGTCAAGATCAACCAATTTCTTCGGTTTGCCAGCTTTGGATCCTTTCTCTCCTTCGAAGAATCTCTTGGAAAAGATGAATATGCTAATTTTCTAGAAGATCAGCGCCCACTTCACATCAAGAGGATGCTTCCAGACATGGGGTCCTCTTGCTCTATTGCTTTTAGGGTTTTCCAGACATAATTTGAGGAGCAGGAAAGTAAGGCCTTGTGCATTATTCAACGGCATGCCTCCTTCTATCTCCTGCCTTCTACCTTTCTGTAACCCCCCAAGATACATAGACAAGTTCTTTGCTCTTCTCTCTCTTTTATCTCTCTTCTTTGTCTCCAAATGATTCCTTTTGCTTAATGACAAAAAGGGGGAGAAATATAGTACTTCTGAAATATATTTTCGTAATTTCATTTTGATTCATTTCAGTTCATCTATGCTTATTGTTAAGTTTTGCCATCACCAAAAGGGGGAGATTGATGATCAGTTTATCCCCATGTAATTCAAATTAATTACATATTTATTTTGGTGATTAACAAAACTATAATAAAGTTTAATCTAACATATTTTCTATGAGATTGAGTACAGGAAATGAACAAGGAATAACAAGCTAAACAGGTAAGTATTCTTCTACCAGCATTTACTGTCCAAAGCATATAATCTTCTAAGTAAACATCGACTCTCTAGTTGTCACAATGATTCGCTAAGAAAGCATAACAATTTGCTTCCATAACGTTTCGCTAAGTGATTGCATCGATTTCACAACGATTCGCTAAGAAAGCATAATGATTTGCTTCCATAACGATTCGCTATGTGATTGCATTGATTTCACAACGATTGGCTAAGAAAGCATAACAATTTGCTTCCATAACGATTCGCTAAGTGATTGCATTGATTTCACAACGATTCGCTAAGAAAGCATAACGATTTTCTCCCAAAACGATTCGCTAAGTGATTGGCATTGATTTCACAACGATTCACTAAGAAATCATAACGATTTGCTCTCATAACGATTCGCTAAGAGATCGCAACGATTTGCCTCTCATAATGATTCTCTAAGAGATCACAATGATTTTCCTATCATAACGATTTGCTAAGAAATCACATCGACTTGGTTCATAACGATTTGATCTTCGCATCGATTTCTTAAGTGAGCACAACGATTTGCACTCACAATGATTTTGGTTTCACAACAACTCGTTAAGTCTCATAACGATTTGACCTTGTAACGATTCGATAAGTCACACAACGACTCTGTCATTGTAATGATTCGTTTAGTTACATAACGACTTAGTCGCCGTAACGATTCGATACAGCAAACAACGATTTGCTCACATCGTTTTGTCTCTGACAACTTGCTCATAACGATTTGCTTATAGAGTCATAACGATTTGTGTGTGCATCGATTTGCTTATGAGTGCACAACGATTTACATGGATAACGTCTCCTTTGCATAACGATTTCATAAGTCATGCATATAACGATTTCATGGAATATAACGATTTGATATTTGAACTCATTTTTGAATACGTTGAAAAGTCAAAATCTTCACATATATCTTTCTGACAACCATGCATTTATTGCGACTGAATGTATCACTGCAGTACATGCAAAACGATATCTTCTATTTCCATGCTTATACTGTAAACATCCTTTTAGAAGAACATAATGGAACTTCTATTTTGATATAAAATCATTCTAACGTTGACTGACAACAAGAGACAGCCTAGCTGTCTATTGTTTTAACATTTAATACGTGCAGGTCTCTGACAACGCACCTCAATACAACGTTGGACAATATGAAAGATAACGGATATCAGAGTAGATCCTTTCTCCTGTTGCGTGCATGGAAAGCTAAAGGCTGCTCTACAGTGGCATGCAGTCTAACGTAAACAAAAGCTTAGAGACAATGGGCACTTCAACGTTCAAATTTCAGATAGAAGATATATAAAGAAGACTGAAGCTCTAGAAGAAGACACCTTGAATAGAGAGACAACGCTTTCAACAATTTTCCAAGTCTTCTATGAGAAAACTGAGGAGCCAAGTTTTTCACTCACATCTGTTCTAGCTCTTGCTCTTTCAGATTAGTTAAGATCCTTCATAGAGCCTCTACTACTGAGAAAGATCAATTCTGTAGATCTTACTTTCTCAGTCTTAGCTTCAGATCTAGCATTGTATAAGCTTGATCTAGAGGCTTGTTTTTCATTTCCTCATTCTTGTGCTTTCTTCCCTTCATGTTGAAGGAAGACCTGGGGTTCCAGGGTGTGTATTCCCTGTGTGTAGAAGGAAGACCTGGTGGTATCCAGGGTGTTGTAATTCCTCTTCGGGTTGTGAAGAGAAGACTAGCTACGGCTGGGTGTGAGAGGGAAGGAGAGAGATGAGGCAAGAGATTCCAGGGCATCGGCCAAGATATTCTGAGAGCGAGGAGTGTGGATGTAGATGAGCTTGCAAAATTGCTTGGCTACAAGCGTGACCAGATCTGGATAAGGTTTGAGCATAGGGTCACGAGTGCGATAAGTAGAAAGGACCTGCCGAAGGACGAGTTGAGAATCTCCTATGATCTTGAGATGATGTGCCTAAGAGATAGGCACGTCTTAGACCGGCTAGGAGAGCCTCATACTTAGAGATTTTGTTGGTGGTAGGGAATTGAAGTTGATAAGCCAGTGGAATGGTGATCCCTTCTAGGGTGAGCAAGACAGCACCTATGCCCTGTCCCCTAGAGTTGAGAGCTCCATCAAAATGGAGTGACTAGAACTAATCGCGACAAATGAGTGACAGGTTTTCATTAAGGAATTCTTCTTGAACCATGTCACTATGAGGAAGAGGAAGGTAAGCAAGGTGCTCAGCAATAGCATACCCTTTTATATCCTTTTGGACTACAAATGTGATATCGAACTGAGATAAGAAACTCTGCCAACGAGCTAGTCTGTTGGCGAGGATGGGCTTTTCTAGTAGATACCTAATAGGATCCATTCTAGAAATCATGCTCACTTGATAGGCTAGGAAATAGTGCTTCAATTTCTGCACTACCCACAATAGCGTTGCACATGTTTTCCTCCATTATGGTGAGCTTGAGCTCGGAGGGGTTGAATAGTCTAGATAAGTAATAGACTACCCTTTCTTTTCCAGTATCATCATGTTGTGCAAGAACAGCTCCTAGGGAGTCCTCAATAGTCGACAGATATAGGATAAGGGGTTTTCCTGGTACAAGCGCCTGCAGCACGGGCGGATTCATGAGGTAACTCTTAAGTTCATCAAAGGCTTCTTGGCACTTATCATTCCATTCAAATTTGACTCCTCTTTTTAACAGTTCATAGAAAGGACCACATCTTTGAGAATGCTGAGATATAAATCTCCTTATGAACTATAGTCGACCTATAAGTCCTTGAAGCTCAGATATGTTCTTAGGAGGAGGCATCTCATTTATTGTCTTGGCCATATTCAGGTCTATTTGAATCCCCCGCCTACTGACTATGAATCCTAATATCTTGCCTGAGGAAACCCCAAACACGCACTTCTTCGGATTCATCTTCAATTGATACTCTCGTGCACATCGAAACACTTTGGCAAGCATGGAGGAATGTTCACTTCGAGTCCGAGACTTCACCACAATATCATCAACGTAAAACTCAACATGAATATGAATCATATCGTGGAAGATTGCTAACATTGCCCTCTGATAAGTGGCGTCGGCATTCTTCAATCTGAACGGCATAACCACATAGCAATAAGTTCCCTAGGGCATGGTGAAGGAGGTTTTCTCTTGATCCTCCGGGGCTAGACAAATTTGATTCTAGCCAGAGTAACCATCCATGAATGATAGGGTTTCAAACCCAGCGGTGTTATCAATCAAGACATCCAAATGAGGTAATGAGAAATCATCCTTTGAACATGCCCTATTTAAATTATGAAAATCGATGCAGATCTGTACTCTTCCGTCTTTTTTCATCACCGGGACTATATTGGCTACCCACAAAGGATAGAGGACTACACGGATGAATTTAGCCTTGTGTAGTTTATCGATCTCCTCCTTCATCTTCAAAGCAATGTGGGGGTGGAATCGCCTCAACTTTTTCTTAACGGCTATTGCCCTAGGTTCAAAATCAACTTGTGTTCCACTGACTCGGGGTGAATGCCGGGCATGTCATCATACGACCAGGCAAACGAATCCTTGTACTCCCTCAGCATCTCTATAAGAACCTGTTCTTCTTCGGGAGGGAGATTAGAAGCTATGGTCAAGAGACTAGGTTCTTCCGTCCCAATATTTACCGCTTAGGTGGGTTCGTCCACTGCTGATGTAGGTTCGTCGAATCTCCTCATGCCACTGGCATACATTTTGCAGCGTCCTCTATCTCACCGTCTACTTCATCCACTGGGTCCTCATAAGCTAAGATTTCATAAACCCCAAATCCATCGTCTAGCCCCTTCTCTTCATGTTGAGCTTCTATGTTCAGAATGATTACTTCTTGGACAAACTCTTCAATAGCTAGAAGAGTGCCAAACCATTGCACCAAATCTACTAAATATCTACGGGGTATGCCACTACCCTTACTCTTCCTAGACGAGGATGGGGACTTGCTAGATTCTACCCTTGAACCTAAACTAGAATTGATATTTACAAGGAACTCTAGATAAGCATCCAGGGGTTTATTGGAAGGAAAGGAAAGGGTGCCGCACAGCTGCAGGGAGCCTCCGATGGGTCTGGAGGTAGAGGTCCCTCACCCAAGGAGTTCCAAGTGACCATGCTGGTCGGTGAGCGGGGATTGCCGCTCGAGCAAAGGAAGAGAGAAAGGCGGGGATCTCCGCCGAGGAAGGAGGAGTGCGTAGGTGACGAGGATCGTCATCAAGAGCGGGGAATCATAGAGAGAGGGATCACCGTCTGAGAGTTGAAGGTAGGGGGTGACTGGGATCACCGTTAGAGGAGGGGGAGCGCGGAGTGACGGGGATCGCCATCAGGAGTTGATGATTGCAAAGGGAGTAAAAGCGGAAATTGGTGCTTGAAAGGGAAGAACGGGGATCGTCGTCCAACAAAAGGAAAGGAATGATGGGGATTGCCGTCCGAAGAAAAGGTAGGAAAGATGGGGATTGTCGTCCGATTATCAGGGGGAATGAGGAGGAGTGGAAAGTTTTTTTTTTTTTTTCAAAATTAAACAGAACATACTAAACTAAGAAAGAGAACAAAATATCCTACATCCAAAGGCATCGGGAGAAGGAGAGAACCATGCCATCAAACGTAAGGGTGAAGTGGGATGAAGAAGTGATTAACACTTCGAGAGCGTCAGGGGAGATTTGAAGAATAAAAGGAGGAGAAAGAGGAATGAAAGAAAATTTAGAAAAGGATTGAAACACAGAATAATTAGGGGGTGGGGGATGCCTTGGCCAGAACTCGTCCACCAGGTTGTTGTTGACTGATTCAATTCTTCAATATCATCATCGTTCTCAAGCAACTGTCACTTGGAGGTGGCTACTAATGATGGTCCTGCTGATTCTACGACTGCCGGGGGCTGTGTGAGATCACCATCTCGGAACAGGAGACTGAGTGCTATCACTATGTCTTCTATGTCTAACTGTTCTTCCTCTGCTTCCTCGGTCCTCTTCTTCTTGCTGGGCCGCTGGGCCTCCAGAGCCTGATATGTAGATGCCAGTGTCATATAATCTGCCCCTATCATAATAGTGTTGTACCCTAGCTATATGGGTCCTCTGACAAAATGATCGTATACCGACCAGGTGAGCGGTTCTTGCTCTGTCTTTGAAGCAGATGAGTAGGCTGTCCACGACTTGAGTTCTTCCTTATATCCTAGGCCATGCCTTGTGATCTGCTTGGAACTGGCGATGACCTGCATTCTCCCCTGGAGAGGGGCTCCCAGACCCTTTCCTGGCTGGTAGCCAATTTTGAACATGATATTCCAGCCCTTGGTGTCTAATGGTATGCCCTTTTGACGGCCGCCACTGATGGGGACACTATTTGACGGCCAGAAGAGAAGGTGTAAGCCCATGGGTAATTCACATCATGTACAGAAATAATGGGCCTATTACATGGTAGACTGCTGGCATGATCTTCTAGATAGCTTCCACGGTGTGGTCGGTGCACTCTTGACCTTGACTATGCATCCTTGGAATGGAAATTTCAGACATTGGTGTACTGTGGAGGGGACTGCCCCTAGTGCTTCGATCCAAGGCTGACCCAGAATAGCTTTGAAAGTCAGGTCGATGTCAAGCACATAGAAATCAATAGTCATCACGAGCGGGCCTAGTTCTGCTTGTAAGGAAACGACTCCATGGCAGGCCTGCCGGGAATTATCATAAGCCGCTATGGTAGTTGGAGTTGGCTGCAAGTGGCGCTCGAAAATGTTAGACGACCGTAGAGTGCTGAGAGGGCACACATTTATAGACGCTCTTGTATCAACTAGGGCGACATCAATGACCACCTTGTTTATGGTCAGTGTCACACATAGAGGCATCCTTCTGGCCTCTGAAGGAGCTAGCTCACTATCCACAAAGGTAATTGTTGGCCTCTTGGTTAACAATGGATAGGACTGAGGGTAGATTGTCAGGGTTCATATCTTCGTTCACCATAACTCTTTCCAGAAAAGCCCTTAAGGCAACTTGATGGGTTTGCAACCTCTTGATAAATTTGAGGATACATATCTTCGTTGGAGTCTGGTCCAGATGCTTCAAATGTCATATTGGGTCTCTGGGACCGGATCTATCTCCTCGACATCTTGATGATGTTGTTGGTTGTTGTTGTTGGAGTTTTGGGTTGGCTGACCCGGCATAGGCACCGATGCATTGGGATACATCTGGTGAAACATCGGCCCAGTCCGTAGGGCAAGGTTGTGGTGAAGTGGAGGTGGGGTGGTGTCGATAATGGATGAGTTGGCTATTATGGGTCATGGTGTAGGGGAGAATGGGATGTTAAGAGGTGATGGACTAATGGGCGGTATGATGGGGGTGTTGTAGAGTGGAGAGGTAATGGTGGCAATGGTGGGTGTAGTGGAGGTGGTAGTGGTGTGGGAAATAGCCAAAAGTTGGCCTACTTCATGGTCATCATCGTAGGCCCAAGCGGCAGCTGGTGGCGGATGGTGGATGACGGGATTGACTTGAACGGGTGGAGGAGGTTGGGGGCTCGGAGCGGGCTGGTGTTGTGGCATAGGATTGTAGATTATGTCGAGGTTGTTTGCTGGTTGTTGTGGCTGTTGTGGCTACTGGTACTACTACTGGAATGGCTGCTGGAACTGCTGCTGCTGCTGCTGGAAGTGTTGTTGCTGCTGCTGTGGCTGTTGTCGCCTCTGCTACTATTGTTGCTGCCTTTACCCCTGTTGGTCCCTCAGGGTCTGAATTAGCCTCTTCATTTCTGCCCAATCAATCTGTTGTTGCTCATGGAGGTCATATATGATGTCCTTGAACAGAAAGAAGTCCGACACATTGTGCCCCGGATGACGGTGGTATACACAGTACTTTGTCTAATCCAGTGCCATGTTCCAATTTGCCTTCTCCAAAGAGAGTCTAAGGGCATTAAGAGACATAAGGGCTGCGAAAATGTCAGCTAGACTCTCCGGAAGGGGAGGGTATTGAGCTCTTTTGGGTCCATTGGGCTTCCTAGGAGCATAGCCATTTTGAGGTGGAGGGACTTGGTTATATTGACATTGGTCTTGTTGGGGGTTCTGGGCTTGAGGAGGTGGTTGTCCGTTGTTCCATGGCTGCTGAGGGGGTTGATTGAAAGGTGACCTACCTACCGGACCCTAGGGGTTATTGACAGCACCTACTTGCTCATTGGATTGCACCCCTTCAGTGATAAGACCCTGAGGTTTCTTGGGATAACGAGACTTCGGGGTTTCAAACATAGAATGGATGGGCGAGTCCTTAAGTTGGGTCTGAATGAAGCGAGCTCGGTTGTACAATTGGTGCATAGTGGTGATGTCATTCATGGCTAAAATGGCTCGGTAGGTTGGGGTAGCATTGGCAATTAGCAACTTAACCTTCTCCTCCTCAGGCATAGGGCAGCAGACCTTCGCAGCCAGGGCACGCCACCTGTCGGCATAGACTGCGAATTCTTCGTCGACCTTTATTTTTTCAGCTACTAAATCCACAAAGGAATACTTGGGTCCAACCCGATCTTGGAATTGCTGCAGAAACCTCTCTTGAACAATCTGAAAATCCTCGGCTTCCTCAGGGGGTAGAGAGTAGAACCATTCGAGGGTCGATCCATCCAATGACTTTCGGAACAAGTACGCCATGAGGTAGCGGTCATACATGTGGGGAGCTGACTCATACAAAAAGACTTTGAGATGCACATAGGGGTCGCCTACCCCAGAATATCGTCGGTACACAGGGAGCTTCGATTTGGGGGGGACCCAGAGGTGTTGGAAAGAAGGAAGGGGGATATCGGCGACCTTCCGGGGGTCCAATTGTCTTCGGAGGTCATGAAGTTCCCTCTTCATAGATGTCCACTATGCAAGGAAGTCAGAAGGGGATGAGGCGTGGTGAGTGGGAACAAGGGAGCGGGATTTCTCCAAAGACTAGGACCTCTCATGGGGAAAAGAAGCATGTTCGGCCTGATAGAATGAAGAGATTGGAGGGAATTTGGGCCGAACCTCTCGTGCCGAAAGATAACTGGGCTCAGAAAAGTGGATGGCCCGTGAAGGAAGGGAAGTGGGATCTACCACAGTGGAGGGTACATGTGGCGCAGAAGCAACAGGGGCAGAAGAGGCTATCTGTTGGGCAGAACTATGAGAGGGTGGAGATAGGGGGCGCTAGCCTTTTGCAGCGGCTAGAAATTCCCGAACTTGGTCGGGGCTTAAGTGGGGAAGGAGTTGACTAAATTGCATGTGTGGGTCATCGGCCCCAGGAGGAGAAGAGGGATGGGACTGACCATGAACAACGGTACGGGGCTAGATATGCCCTGAGAGGGTGGCCGCATAAGGTTGGGCCACATCCTCGAGAAGCCAATGGGCAAAGTGTCACCGGTAAGGTCACGAAAATGATCCATACCAAACAAAGGATTATGATATAATACAACAGTTGGGGGGGACTGACTCGAGTAACCTAGACAATGACGCATACACAACCCCTAAGCAATTAGGGGAGACGACACAACTACCAAACAACACCTAGACTCTAACACACAAGAATGGATCGTAAGGTAAGAGGGAGTGTATCAAACAAGCACTCAAGTTGACATGATTATCGTTTGAGATTTTAGGGTTCACACTTAACACTTAACCTTTAATGGATTGATTAATGAAATTACACTCGGCTAAATGGGACCCTAATAGGTAGGAACTCAAGTACTTCGGTGCAACTAAAGGGGATACACAACTCACGTGTAGAAGACCTAAACTAAGGGTACAATGGGTACAACCATCCCGGCAACCGCAACGTGCGTACGACCACGGGGACTTACGGAGGCCCTCGGTAGCGAGCCTTGGTCAGCCCACGAGTGCTCGCGGGTGAGAGGGTCTCCCTTAAAAGAAGAAAACCTTACACGAAACAGTAGTGTAAGCATGAGCCTATGTGCATCAGGAGCATGGAAGTCTTTCCTAAACTAACACACAGCAACTGACAGGTCTCGGGTGAGGTCGCGATGACCAGATCCGTCGTGACCTTATCGCAACTGATAACCCGAATGCGATACAAACAAGTGGAGAGACCTATAGCCACATGCAAACAATGGGCAAATAGACTAACCTAAAGTACAATACAAGCATGGAAGAAAGCAATCAAAACAATAATACTCCTAGGCAAATAGAAACTGACACCTGGACCGAAAGTAATAACATACAAAGCGTACATGTAGTCGCGTCCTCCATCACCGACGTGACACCATCATGGCAGCCCGAGTCATCGCTACTGGACCCGAGAACAAACAGTGAAAATAAACGGAAAACCCGAACCCTAGTAGGATTCTAACAGAGAGAAACGCGAGCAAACACGATAAAATAGCATGGAGAAGACATTATAGCACTCTCAGAAAAGGAATAGGATGAAAGAGGAGAGGGGGAACGCGTACCTGAAGTCATGTCCGCCTTTATGGACGTGATGAAGATGCGACCGCATGATGCATCGTGTCACGAACCGAAAATATAAGGACACAGAAAACACAGGAAGGGTCCTAACAGGGTTCTATTTAAGCATATAAACATCATCATGGCATGCAAGCAAGCAAGACTCGACGAGGCTAGCAGTGAAGGTCCCACCGTGATCGACAAAAGGTGTAATCACGGGGTTACGCACCCCTAGAGACACACAACATGTTTTAAATGCATTAATAACATAGATTAGGAAGTGTGATCGCCACCTAACAGGTTGCCTTCGAATAAGAATGAAACTAGGCTAACGTGCTAGGAAAAGGAGTTGAGAATGGGGCACTTACTGATGTCGCGATGGGTCTCCCTGTCGCGATGAGGTTTCTATTGCGACGCCCTATTAGGGCGCGTCCTATTCGTCGCGGCGCCTTTTGCCGACGCATTCTCTATAGTGTGGGAGGCTGTTGGTGGACCTTATTCATTCCCTCTAGTCGGCTAGAGAACAAGGGCTCCTCGTCAACTCTTGCTTAGGTGCCTGCCAAAATGAAGAAAACAACAAAAGAAACCCTGTTAGACCATATTTAAGAGTAGTATCTATCCAAAAATGAATGAAAAGGGGGAACATGGAGGAACGAACCTGGGGTGGCTTTTAAACCCTTGGGTGATGTAAAAATGTGGGAAGAAAAGGAAATGCGTTCCTATCTAAAAGTGAATAAAAACATGCATGGAAGGAAATGAGAGGAAGAAGGAACCCCAATGGGGCAACTCCCTGGGGATGATGTAGTGTCCTTGAGTGGTGCAGAAGCCCTGGAAGACACCTCCTCCACCACCAAGCTCCATATGCAAAGAAGAAGCCATGGCTTGGTGAAGAGTATAGAGGGAAATGTGAGGAAAGGGATGAGCCACGAGCTAAGCGACAGGTCTGGAAGGAATTCGGCAGCACTTTGTGGCAAAATCGGGGCTCCCCTCCCTCTGAAGAAGAAGTGTCCCTTATATAGAGTGGAGAGAGATTATTCATGTCCTTAAGTGATAGGACCCAAAATAATGTGCTAAAGTCAAGTAAATCTGGACGGGAGAGTCCTAGGAGGGTCCCAAGGTGCCATGGACCCTCAAACCGCCCATGGTGGTTGTGGGGGTTGCTTGGAGATAGTGATAAGGCCCATGGAGGATGAATAGGAGGTGGTTGTGGAGGCGAGCACATGCAGATCATGTCGCGATGAGTCATAGGGGCGCGGTATGGCTTGTCACGATGGACAAGGAGGGCGCGACATGGATAACACGATGCCACGACCCGTTGCATTAAGAAAAATTGATTATTCTTGGATTATTGATCAATTATTTAGGAGAATAATCAATAATGAAGCATGAGGACTCTAAAAAGATAATTGGATGGGATAATGTGAAATTGGGCTTTTAATGGGCTTAAAACAACGCTAGGAGATGGGCTCAAGGTGAGTGACGAACTTGGGGCTCATTAAGAGAACAAGAAATATGGTTCAACTTATGGGTCAGAATCAGGTGTCTACACACTTGAGCAAACATTTGAAGAAGTAGAGCATTATGCCTCTCCTCCTCACTTTGACACCCGACCAAGGACTTAGAGGGAGAGTAGTAGTAGTTCAGCTTGTTATCGGATATGATGATGAAGCAACAAGAGGGTGTGTCAATTCTTCAGATGCAAGTGCAACAAATAGATATTAAGTTTGACTTCTTAGCTCAGGAGGTCCGGCAGATGAAGGACCTTCTGCTTTCGTTAGTGTGCCAACAGGGCACTACTCAGCCTTCTGCTCCAACCCCTACTCATCAAGAGAGCAGCAGCAACCAGAACAGTAGTAACCACAAAAGGAACAAGAGCACCAGGAACAACAAGAGCAGCAACAACTAGAGCTAGAGCTACAATCAGTAATAGTTGAACTAGATCAGCAGTAAAAGAACAACAACAAGAGATGTCAGCAGAAGTTGAGACTGACCAGCAGTAGCAGCAGCCCCCTCAGGAGTCTGGGTCTAAGCGACCTCTAAAGTCTCAGTATTTGGAGGTAGATACCTAGTCCAAGGTCAAAACTTTTAGGAGGAAGGTTAGAAGGAAACTCCATAAGAATGTTTTCCCTCCTCCACCTTTGACCATTTCCTCTCCTTCCACTGATCCAACTCCTCCTGCTCCTACTTCTCCCACTGCTCCTGCACCTTCTGAGTCTCAACAATCTCCTCCATCTCCCTCTCATCCTACTGCACCCACTGCTCCTACATCTCAAGCTCCCACTGCTGATGAACAACAACCTCCGCCTCCTCCTTCTACCTCATATGATCCTCCTCCCTCTACCTCTTTACCAGAGGATCAGCCCCTTGCTTTTGATAATATCAATTTTTCAATTTACCCTTTGAAGTACAATCCAAAACCCTCCAAGGCAAGCATACCCATTCTCCACACCACAACTCCTCATTTCTTTTCTTCTCTCCCAACATCCTCTACACCCATTTCTAGCATATCCACTCTTTCCCTTGCAGAGATTGTACCTAGTGTTGTACTTTCATCCAAGGGTGGTCGTTAATTGAAGGAAAATCCTGCCAAATTATTTCCTCCATTTTGGTATGGCTTCATCTACTACTCTGAACACCACATGAACTTTTTCAGGGAATTCCTGTCCATCAAAGTATTTCTTGAAGTCCATGAAATGTCAGGTTTCACCTTTGAGGACTGGCTTCCCTCTCTCCTTTATACATCCCAAGTACTGTTGGCTGATGTCAATCTGATTACTTAGAAAAGCCACAGTCTGTCTCCCAAAGCCTTTATTGAACTCTATCCTGGTGAAGCCACCAGATTCCAACAAACTCAGGCTAAGAACCAATTTATGGATGTCTTTCTTCACCTGAACCTTATATTTTATGACCTGTTTGGTACCCTCCTTAGAGAGTCGCAGGCCAAGTACACAAGAATGAAAGAATTTAATATTGTTAGGTTCAGAATGCAGTTACCTAATGTGAACAAACGTCAATGGGAACATATCATCAGTGGTCAAAGGCAGATCTCTCCCTCTATGTCTATTGGTCTATCTTCTGGTCTGCACCCAAGCCTGGTTGGTGCCATTTCTACCAGGAAAAACTTTGCTCAGCTAGTTTTCAATAGACACATCCAAATAGCAACAAGGTTCAGGATTAATTACAACTTGAGCTTGTCATTCCATAGGTTTGCTCTTATGCAAGCCCCTAAGGACTCACTGCACATGTTAGATTTTCAAATTTGTTTTGCTGAGTCTGAGAGGTTCTTAGAAGATCAATGGGTAGCTGCATACCACGAAGACCATTCAGATTGTCAGAAATTGAAGATATCTATTGTTGAGTATCTCTGCGAAGGATATGAGACTCTGTGGAAGTCTATTGCCCATAAGTGGAAGCAGAGGTACTTGTTGGGTTTAGTGTGAAGACAATTCATTTCCCTTCATATTTTGATGATGACAAGGTGTGATTTCAATGCAAAATAGTTGGAACATGTTAGATGCACCAAACATGTTAAGACCACATTCAAAAAGCATGTTTCCAAACATATTTATCACTTATATACATGATAAATCAATGGACTAATGATTTATATGTTTTAATTCTAAGGGACAAACATTTCTGCAAAGGTAGTGTCGACACACCTCTCACTGGTGTCGACACAATGCTTCAAAGCCAAGCAAAAAGGGTGAAGAAATGGTCAACTAGTGTCGACACTAGACCAAGTCAGGTCGACACTAGAGGCAGCTCCCAGAGAACCATGTCAACAGGCCTCTACAGCAGGTCGACACTAGATAGAGTCAGGTCGACACTAGAGAGCCTTCTCAGAAAGCCTATTTTGAAGGTTTCTACAGTGTGTCGACACTAGACCATCTCAGGTCAACACTAGAGACCTCTCCCAGGGAAGTTTTTCTGCCAGTCTGGGACAGTGTGTCGACACTAGACCAAGTCAGGTCGACACACTCTGGAAAGTCTGTGACTTAAATCAACTCCTGGACACATGTCACCCTAGGGATTTGGTGGATCGGCCTTGGACCATGTGCCCACGACCCCCAAGGGTACTTTTGGACACTTGGACTATAAATACTCTCCTAATTGGTCATCCAACTAACAAGAGAGCAGAAGAGAGCCTCCAAGATTTCTCAAGAAGAAGTTTGGTGGCAAAGCTGTTCTCCTCCCTGTTTGTGCATCCTCTTTCAAATTCCATCATCTCCAAGCACAAGAAGGGAGATCTGATCCAAGATGGAGCAGTAGGATCAACTTCCAAGGTGCAGATCAAGTAGTAGCAGTCGTTTGTGAGGAATTCGAGGAAGATCCTAAAGATCAAGTTGCAGAGCATCGCCCAGGGAATTCCAGAGATCAAGCCTCTTCACAATACGACATATACAAGGGAGTCTTCTGAAGAACAAGGACTTTTCAATCCATTTCTAATTTTCCCTTGTGTCTTCTTGGTTGTTCTAGAGATTGTGCAGTGTCTATTACATCAATTCTCTTAAATAAGCCTTTTGAGATCAGATCTTAGCTAGAAGATCTGGATCTTGTGTTGTTTTCTAGCAAAGTATTGTGAGTCATTGTACTCAGTGGTTTGTGAGCCTATGTGCTCATTTTTGAGTCGTCGCACTCAAGTTTGGTTGAGCAATTGTGCTCAAGTATCTAGAGTAGTCTTGCTCTAGGTGTTGTGTTGAGTTGTTGTACTCATCGTGTTGGAGTTGTCAGGCTCCAGATGTGGTGTATCCAGGTTGTTTGGTGGATCCTCACTGTGTGAGGGTGGATGTAGGAGTCACATGGTGTGATTTCCGAACCACCTAAAAATCTCCGTGCAGTTGTTTGTGTGTGACTTAATTCACTTTACGCTAGATGCATGCATAGGGGTTTTCGAATTCTCTGTTGATCAACTTGATCCCACACTTCTATCATCTAATTCACACATTCTCTCATTGGATCCAAATTGCTCTTTCAATTTGCCTTTGATTCCATGCATTGTTTTTAAATTGGTTAAGCTTTCGCATAAGTTGGCCTAGATCTATTCAACCCCCCCCCCCCTTCTAGATCTTGTCACATCCTTTTCAATCCTTCAATTGGTATCAGAGCAGGTTTACACTTGATCTGATCTGATCTGAGTGTTTTCTGATTGTTCTGTGTGTTTTGATTGTCTGCTTGTCTGTTTGCTGAGTATCTCTTCTTTGCACTATTTAATTGCTTCAATGGATTCAAGAGGGTTCATGGCTGAGGGTCACTCTATTAATAGGCCACCCTTTTTCAATGGGACTGACTACACTTATTGGAAAATCGAATGCAGGTCTTCCTTAGAGCCCAAAACTATGAAATATGGAAGGTAGTCGAGGTAGGTCCCTATGAGAATCAGGGGGAGGAAAGACCTGGACTAGAGAACAGATTAGGAGGGCCACTTTGAATTATAGTGCCATGAACATGATCCAATGTGCAGTCCACCCTAAGGAGTACTCAAGAATCTCAATGTGCAAATCTGCCAAAGAGATGTGGGATAAACTTGAGTTACTCTATGAGGGAACATCTCAAGTAAAAGAAACCAAGGCTAACATTCTTGTCTCTGAGTATGAATTGTTTATGATGAAGTCTGATGAGACAATCTCTGAAATGTTTGCTGGGTTCATGATTATTGTGAATGGACTGAAGGCCTTAGGTAAGGAATACACAGATGCTGACTTGGTAAGGAAAATTTTGCGCTCTCTTTCATCAATTTGGCACACTAACGCCACAGTCATTGAAGACTCTCAAGATTTGTCCAAAATTTCTTTGGATGAATTGATAGGGTCCTTAATGACTTATGAAATCAATTTAAGAAGAAATGAAGAACACATAATTAAGACCAAGCCAGTAGCTCTAAAGGCCTCTTCAAGTAACAAAGACAAGATTCAGGAGAAAACAAGTTCTGATGAGTCTGAGTCTAATGAGGATGAGATTGCCCTCATGACCAGGCAATTCAGAAAATTCTTAAAATACAGAAAAGGAAAATTTTCTGGGAAAAAGAAACTTCCATCAGGAAAAAGAAACACTTTCTTTTCTAATGCAAATTCTAATAGGAATCAGAAATCTGATGAAATTGTCATTTGTTACAGGTGCAACAAGACAGGACATATGAAGGGAGAATGTCCTGAAAACAAGAAGGAAAAACACAAAAAGATTCACAAGTTCAAAAAGCCAAAGGCCATGGTAGCTACTTGGTCTGATGAAGACTCAAGTGAGAAGGAAGAAGAAAAATCCTCAAGCTCTAAGAGTGAGGAAATTTGCTTCATGGCAAATAGTTCAGATGGAAAGGTAAGTACATCCTTCGAAGACTATTCAATTGAGGATTGGCAAGATGCATATGCTGAGCTTGTTGAAAAATACTCTGAAATAAGGAATGAAAACAAACATATCAAAAAGAAAATTGAAAACTTCTTGCAAAACCAATCCTTCAATAAAAGAACTTGTGAACTCGAAAATGAAATAGCTAAAATCAATGAAGAAAAGGAAAACCTTCTAAACATTATTGATGAACGCAAACTTGCATCCCAAAAAGCTACTTATGAATACAAAGAATTGTCTGAAAGGCTGGAAATGGAACAAAAGGAAAAACAACAAAAAATTGATGAAGTCAAAAATCTAGAAAGCCAGCTAAAAGAAAAAGAAGAAGTCATTGAAACTTTCACCAAAGGAAAAGATAATTTATGGGCTTTACTGGGGGCTAAAATGAAATCAGTTTCTCATGGACTAGGATTCAACAAACAAGAATCTAGGAAAGACAAATCTGATGAGGAAAAGGATAAAGCACCATTGATTAAATTTGTCAAAGGTCCTAGCCTTGAGAACACTGAAATCAAGCAAAACAACAAAAATTTCAAAAACTCAGAACAAAGAGAAGTCAACCAGGTCGACACAGTTACCTGATAGGTCGACACCAGTCCACAAGAAGAAGGATTCTGTGACTGTTGTGTCGACACCAGTCAAGGAAAGGTCGACCTACTCAACCTCAACAAACACAAACCACAAAACAAAAATTCAAATAAAAATCTGAAAATAAGAAAAATTCAAAGGAAGTCATTCATAAAAAAACCTTGGACCTCCAAGACAGCATATCAAGCTGATTGGACCAATTCTTGGAACCAATGGTATTCCAACCCATTTTGGTATCATCCCCAATTCTTTTATCCAAATTTTTTGATGTGCAACAAAATCTTTGGATTCCACCTCCTCAACCAAACTTTCATGTTCAAATGAAAACTCCCTCCTACTGAAAACAAGAACACTGGTGTTTTCATTCCTAAGGGAAAGAATAAATTAAAAAGACAAAGAACACCACTATAACAAAACAAAAATAAAAAACAAATCAGATTTGGGTGAGAAAAGATTTGATGACTATGTTCAAACATTCTGATGGTCCCAACACTGTTTGGGTACCAAAATCTTCTCTCCACTGATTGATTTTGCAGGAAGGTCGTGCACCCAATTCAATGTGTGGTTCCTTGACAGTGGGTGTTCACGACACATGACTGGAGACAAAGCCAAATTTTCATTCCTGTTGAAAAGGAGGGGGTTTTGGAGGTAAAATAAAGGAAAGATCATTGGATCTGGAAAGGTTGGTCAATCTTCCTCAAACTCTGTTGATAATGTTTTGTTAGTTGATGGGTTAAATTACAATCTGCTGAGTATTAGCCAACTGTGTGACAAAGGTGACAAGTTGTGTTTGAATCTGATTTCTGCAAGATAATTGATTCATCAACTGATAAAATAAAATTCTTTGGACAAAGGAAAACAATGTTTGCATGATCAACCTCAATAAAAACTTTTCTGAAAATCTTTGTTTTGTTGCAAATAAAGATGAAATTGCATGGACTTGGCACAAAAGACTTGGCCATGCAAGTTTCAGAACAATGAATAAGTTGTTAAGGCTGAATTTGGTTAAGGGTCTTCATGAATCTTTTTCTAATATTGAAAATCAAGTTTGTGGGATTTGTGCCAAGGAAAACAAACCAGGAAATTTTTTAAAACATTCAATGAGGTACTCACATCTAGGCCACTAGAATTACTGCACATGGACCTCTTTGGCCCAACAAGAATTCTAAGTCTAAGTGGCAAGAGATATGGGTTTGTGATCATTGATGATTTTATCAGATTTACATGGGTTATGTTTTTGTCCCACAAAAGTGATGCTTGCCTTGAGTTCAGGAATTTCTGTACCACTACCTTAACAAATTTTCCATATAAAATCAAAAACATCTTGACTGATTATGGGGGTGAGTTTGAAAACAAATCCTTTTCTGATTTATGTGCTGAACTTCACATATTTCACAAATTTTCTTCACCAAGAACTCCAGAATAAAATGGAGTTGTGGAAAGAAAGAATATAACTCTTGTGGAAATGGCTAGATCCATGCTCTTAGAAAACAATTTGCCCAAATCCTTCTGGGATGAAGCTGTAAATACAGCAAACTACATTCTCAATAGAGCATTGGTCAGTCCAAAAATCATAGAAACCCCTTATGAATTGTTGAAAATAAAAAACCAATTGTGTCTTTCTTCAAAATCTTTGGGTGTAAATATTTTGTACACAACAATAATAACACAATCTTGACAAGTTTGATGCTAAAAGTCAGGAAGCCATTTTTCTTGGCTATTCTGAAGTGTCAAGAGCTTTCAGAGTGTACAATCTCAAAAACAAAATTGTTGAAGAGTCTCCACATGTTATCTTTGATGAAAATTCCTTTTCAACTATAGTTCTCGATCTTGCAGGGAAAATCAAGACAATGAAGAGGATGATTTCATTGTGGACTCTTCACCAACTGTTGAGGAAATTGAAGACTTTGGTGAGAACTTTAACAATCATTCACCTACTCCAAGTGGATCAGGTAATGTTGTTCCAGATTTAAGTTCACCTCAACAGCTAATTTCTGAGCATAGATTTTTGAGAGATCACCCATTGGAAAATGTTATTGACAACTTGCATGATAGAGTTAGGACTAGATCATCCTTACAGCATGTTATTGAAGAAGACCCACTAGCTCTAATCTCCCAAATTGAACCAAAGTCAATTGACGAAGCTCTGTTAAGTTCTGATTGGATCAATGCAATGCATGATGAACTTCATCAATTTGACAGAAATCAAGTATGGGAATTAGTACCTAAACCTAGTGACCAACAGTCATTGGCACTAGATGGGTTTTCAAAAATAAATTGAATGATGATGGTCAAGTCATTAGAAATAAGGCTAGGCTAGTTGCAAAGGGGTACAATCAGGAATTTGGAATTGACTTTGAAGAATCATATGCTCCTGTAGCTAGACTAGAAGCTGTTAGAATTTTCCTTGCTTTTGCATCCTCCATGAAATTTAAAGTTTATCAATGGATGTCAAAAGTGCATTTCTAAATGGATACATAAAGGAAAATGTTTTTGTTGAACAACCTCCTGGATTTGAAAATGAAAACATCCTAATCATGTTTTTAAGCTTTATAAGGCTCTCTATGGTCTTAAACAAGCTCCAAGAGCTTGGTATGACCGTTTGAGTTCCTTTCTGCTTGAAAAAGGATATTCTAGAGGAAATGTTGATCAAACATTGTTCACAAAAACTGTTAATAAATAAATAATTGCAGTCCAAATTTATGTTGATGACATAATATTTGGATCAACCAATAAAAGCCTGTGCAATGAATTTGCAAACCAAATGAAAAATGAATTTGAGATGAGCTTAATGGGAGACTTAAAGTTTTTCTTGGGATTGCAGGTTAACCAAACAAATGAGGGGATCTTCATAAGTCAAACCAAATATGTCAAGGAACTTCTGAAAAGGTTTGACTTTCAGAACCTCAAGCATTCAAGCACACACATTGCAATTAATGCTAAACTAGAAGAAGATTCACTTGGTAAGTCAGTAGACCCAAAGACATACAAAGGTATGATTGGTTCTCTACTCTATCTTACAACTTCTAGACCTGATATTCAGTTTTGTGTGTGTTTGTGCGCTAGATTTCAATCAAATCCAAAAGAAAGTCACATGTTAGCTATTAAACGCATTTTTAAATATCTTGTTGGAACATGTGACCTTGGAATTTGGATCCTGCTGGTTGCAAATTAGATTTGATTGCCTATTGTGATGCTGATTATGCTGGATGTAAATTAGATAGAAAAAGCACAAGTGTCTTGTGTTTGTACTTAGGTGGGTGCCTAATCTCTTGGGCTTCTAAAAAGCAACATTCAGTTGCTCTGTCAACTGCAGAGGCTGAGTATGTTGCTGCTGGTAGATGTGGCACTCAAATTCTTTGGGTGAAACATCAACTTCTTGATTACAACCAAGAGTTAGGTTGTGTTCCCATTCTATGTGACAACACAAGTGCCATAAATCTGTCTAAAAACCCAATTCAGCATTCCAGAACAAAACATATTGAAATTAGGCATCATTTCTTGAGAGATGAGGTAGCAAAGAAATCCTTTGAACTCCACTTCATTAAAACTGAAAAGCAAATTGTTGATATCTTTACTAAACCTCTTCCTGAAAGCAGATTCTCATCCTTGAGGAGAGAGCTTAGTCTTTGCATATGTCCATCCTCTTGACCTTTCTCATTTGGGTTGAGTGTTTAGGTATTCTGAGGGAGAGTCCATGTTTAATCATTCCTCTTTGCTTCCTAGATTCATTATTTACATCTCTCTTAATTCCACTTCCATTTCTTTTTAACAATAAATCCTTCAACTCACATTGTATTGAACATCTTGGTATATCAAATGGTGACTTTAGAAGGACATGTTCTGCTTGTCTAGACACTTTCACTATGCGTGAGTATATGTCTCCACCAAGTACTAAGAGATGAATATACAATTATTGAGGGGAGCTTTTGTTGTTCAAAGAGAATCATTTCTGGTTTCAAAATACTTGCATATCTTTATATTGATGAAAAATTGTTGGAATCATCATTTCAGGGGGAGCTAGAGAATTCACACATCATTCATTTACAGAATTCAAAATTCTTCTTGAGTTACACAATTTCCTTGAATGTTGTCCCCATTTAGGTGTCTAGAGCCTCGAAATGATTCTTTGAGTGATCTACTATATATTTTTTAATCAACTCTCAACTATATTCTTCAAACTACAGAAATCCAATCACTTTCAAAGATTGAAGGATTATGTGTGCCTTGAATTTAAACTTTTTTGTTTGCAACTGATGTTGGATATAAATGATTTTAATTTTACAAAACTCTCCAACAACTGGTAATTCAACAGAGCAATGGCACATATGCTGAGAAACTACACACCTTCACAATGAATGAAGTGCCATGTATGTCATGAGGCATTACTGCTATCTCTGTTCAAAGGGGTTCAAAATAAAAAATTATTGCAAAATAACAAACAATATGCTTTATACTTTTGATGATGACTGAGTAACTGAAATATTGGCATCTGATAAACGTATATTTTCATGTCAAAAAGCCATCATTTGCCCCTTGAGACTTGATAATGTGTAAATCTTTAGTATCCAGGGACTATGCTGTGTAAAAAGCATTAGTCCTTGAGTGAACAAGATTCATCACATTTGATAGTTTGTTTTTTTTTTAAATAAAAATAAAAATTCTCTGTATCAATGGAGAATTGTTTAAAACGAATCATCCCTATCCATCATCAAGTTGTTTTAAATGTTGTTTACTTTCAACACACTTGATCTCAATCTAAAAGACTTTCTATTTCTTTGAATTTGAAGAATCTGGTTCTTTGTAGTTGATTGTTGGATGTATTATATCCCTCAAATCATCATTTTCATGGCTCAAGTCTCTGAATGATCATATCCTGTTGGTTGTTGTGTAAAACTTGAATTATGTTGAATTTCTACAACATATGACAAATGAATTTTTTAGCCTCTTAAAAATCCTTGGAATGTTAATTTCACCCATTATTTATCATTTTAAAGATGCCCCAAAGTTCACCAAATTTTCCCATACTCAAATCTCAATTTTTCATCAGCCAGGTCGACCTACCTCCCTCTAGTGTCGACACAGTCCAGCCCAGGTCGATACTAACCTCTTCTAGTGTCGACACATACCCTGGTCTGGGCGTTTCAGGTCCTGGGCGCCGGTTAGAGTCTTCTTGTTCCTGCGGGGCATTGCACCTCCAAAACCCCTTTTATGTGCAAGGTCGACCCCATGGCCGCCTTCCACCTTTGAAAACGGCAACTATTCCATCTTCTTTCCTCCTCCAACCCATCCTTGTCCCTCTTCCCTTCATTCCTTCTTCTCCATACTCTGCTCTTCCACTCTCTCTTGCTTCCATGGCCCCCAAGCAACTCCCTCGCCGTGGAGCAAGGTGCAGGGCAACGGCTAGGCCCATTCCGGTGGAAGATGCACCACCTATTGAAAGGAGAAGCAAGAAACGCCATGACCCTGTGGAGCAGCCAGGGCCTTCCTCTGCATCTCCCTCTTCTGCCAAGAGAGGTAGGAAATCCTCTGTGAGAGGTAGGGGGTCTTCAAACACTAGGAGAAGAATTCTAGTTTCTTCTCCTGAAGCATCTGCGGAGTCATCTTCTTCATCATCTGGGTCTTCCTATCCATCTGAGGCAACTCCTTCCAAATCAGTCCGTGACGGGAAGACAATTCTGAAACCTAGGGCCGTGGATTTAACTGACAGTGAACTAATTGCTGCATTTCCTAAAGTCATCGATTTCTTCAAGTTTCAGTCTTGGATGTCATTCATATCTGAATTTCGAACCATATACCCCCGACTTGTCCAAGAATTTTACTCAAATTTGGAATGCAATGATAAGGGGTATAAGTCAGAAGTTAAAGGTGTTCAGATAGACATGCCTATTGCTTTGGCTGCTACTTTGTTCAAAGTTCCTGATGAGGGTACTGATTATCACAATTTTGAGTTTAATCTTCATGAAGCTTATTCCATTTTGACTGGTCTTCCTTCTGATGAGTCTGACCCTAAACAAACGCACGCTACAAAATTCAACACTAACACCTTTCCTCCAGTGTTGAGACTCACTCACCACATCCTCACAACTATTATCACTCCCCAAGGTGGTGGTAGGGACAGACTCACTGACATCCAGCGATGTGTGATTTACTGCATGAAGAAGAACCTCGAAGTTAACATCCATGTGATAATGTACCAAATCATTTCTGAGACAACTAGGAAAGATCTCCATAGGTCTCTTCCTTATGCTGCTCACTTGACTTCAGTCTTTAAGCATTTCGGTGTGTCTTTAGAAAATGAAAAATCTCAGTCAATTCCCAAATCCAACATTTATTGTTTCAAGCATGTCCAAAGTTTATGGGATTCAGGCTTGAGGGTGACCAAGTGAGGAGAGGGCCAGTAGTTGTTGAGGCCCCGGTGGCTCCAGAGGTAGTGATACCACCTCCTGAGGAACAACCTCCAGCTAATGAGGACCAGCATCAAGCTATGAGGACCAGCCTCACATTCCAGAGGAACAGCCTCTTGATCCTGAGGATCAGCCTCAAATTGAAACTGAAGTTCAACTACCCTAGGATGCCCCTCTCACTCCTCCATTTCACATCTCCTCACCCACTCATCCTGCCATGGATAATCCTACCTTCATTCAAGATCCAACTCAAGCTCAATCCTCTAATGTCTTTGGTGGACCTTCTGTTCCACCAGAGTTGTACTCCTTTCTGAATGAGAAGTTTGAAGCCTTCACCTCAACAGTTCTAGAAATGTCAGAAAGCTTCAATTTGAAAGTACAACGGCTTGAGAATACAATGACTGCCAAATTCATTGAGCAGAAAGCAGCTTCAGATCATGCAGTTCAAAGATTTAATAGGTTGATTGGAACCTTGGCCAATGCTTCTGTTGAGCTGAAGGAGCATCAAGATAAGTTGGAAACGGTTCTTCAGGGAATTTTGGCAAATTCCCAGGCTGATGTCTTCAACACTACGGAAACACTCTCTCAAATTTCCAAGACTAGACTATATTTTGCTCATCTGTTGATGACCTAGAAAGCATGAAAATCTGTCAGCTCACATTGACAATGCAATGACTGCCCTTAAGAAGGAGCTGAAGAACATTAATCAGTATGGACATGGCAGTTCATCTTCTAGTGCACAACCCTCTTCAGTTGACTTGTCCTCACTTCAGTATACATTGTCTGATAATAGTCAACGACTAGAAGAGATTGTTCACACTAGACTCTCCACCTTGCAGAGGCAACTTAATTCCAATCTTCATGCTATGGACTCCAGACTTAAGTCCATCGAAGCCATTCTCCTTCCAGTTCCTCCTCCTCCTTCTGCTTAATGTATCTCTTTTGCTGATGTCAAAGGGGGAGAAAGATTGAAAGCTTGGATGTTTGTAAAGATTTTCTGAAATGTTTCCTTTTGAAAGATTGCAATGAACATATCATTATGAATGAAATAACACTTGTTGGTTGAAATGAAAAGAAACATCTTTTTCTTGAATGTGATTGAATTTTGAATGAATGTCATGAATATGAATGTGCTTGAATGGATGCTTGTCAAGCTGCTTGGCCATTTGTGAAATAGTTCATGACTAGTAACATTGTGTCTCTAATGTGTTCAAATTTCAAATGTTACTAAAATATTTTCAAAGGTCTTTGACAAGTGTGAATAAAAGGAATGAAACATAGCTCAGTGTCATCATTCTTTTCAAATTAAGTGATTGAGTAAATAAAAAGCTTAAAATCACATTTCATTGAAACTTCGAATTTTCATATGAACTTAATGTTGCCATCATCAAAAGGGGGAGATTGTTGGGTTGAGTGTGAAGACAATTCATTTCCCTTCATATTTTGATGATGACAAGGTGTGATTTCAATGAAAAATAGTTGGAACATGTTAGATGCACCACACATGTTAAGACCACATTCAAAAAGTATGTTTCCAAACATATTTATCACTTATATACATGATAAATCAATGGACTAATGATTTATATGTTTAATTCTCATGGACAAACATTTCTTGCAAGTAGTGTCGACACACCCTCTAACTGGTGTCGCACAATGCTTCAAAGCCAAGCAAAAAGGGTGAAGAAATGGTCAACTAGTGTCGACACTACACCAAGTCAGGTCGACACTAGAGGCAGCTCCCAGAGAACCATGTCAACAGGCCTCTACAGCAGGTCGACACTAGATGCAGTCAGGTCGACACTAGAGAGCCTTCTCAGAAAGCATATTTTGAAGGTGTCTACAGTGTGTCGACACTAGACCATCTCAGGTCGACACTAGAGACCTCTCCCAGGGAAGTTTTTCTGCCAGTCTGGGACAGTGTGTCGACACTAGACCAAGTCAGGTCGACACACTCCGGAAAGTCTGTGACTTAAATCAACTCCTGGACACGTGGCACCCTAGGGATTTGGTGGATCGGCCTTGGATCATGTGCCCACGACCCCCAAGGGTACTTTTGGACACTTGGACTATAAATACTCTCCTAATTGGCCATCCAACCAACAAGAGAGCAGAAGAGAGCCTCCAAGATTTCTCCAGAAGAAGTTTGGCGGCAAAGCTGTTCTCCTCCCTGTTCGTGCATCCTCTTGTGCTTCTTCATTCAAATTCCATCATCTCCAAGCACAAGAAGGGAGATCTGATCCAAGATGGAGCAGTAGGATCAACTTCCAAGGTGCAGATTAAGTAGTAGCAGTCGTTTGTGAGGAATTCGAGGAAGATCCTAAAGATCAAGTTGCAGAGAATCGCCCAGGGAATTCCAGAGATCAAGCCTCTTCACAATACGACATCTAAAGGGAGTCTTCTCAAGAACAAGGACTTTTCAATCCATTTCTAATTTTACCTTGTGTCTTCTTGGTTGTTCTAGAGATTGTGCAGTGTCTATTGCATCAATTCTCTTGAATAAGCCTTTTAAGATCAGATCTTAGCTAGAGGATCTGGATCTTGTGTTGTTGTCTAGCAAAGTATTTGTGAGTCATTGTACTCAGTGGTTTGTGAGCCTGTGTGCTCATTTTTGAGTCGTCGCACTCAAGTTTGGTTGAGCAATTGTGCTCAAGTATCTAGAGTAGTCTTGCTCTAGGTGTTGTGTTGAGTTGTTGTACTCATCGTGTTGGAGTTGTCAGGCTCCAGGTGTGGTGTATCCAGGTTGTTTAGTGGATCCTCACTGTGTGAGGGGTGGATGTAGGAGTCACATGGTGTGATTTCCGAACCACCTAAAAATCTCTGTGCAGTGGTTTGTGTGTGACTTAAATTCACTTTACGCTAGATGCATGAATAGGGGTTTTCGAATTCTCTGTTGATCAACTTGATCCCACACTTCTATCATCTAATTCACACATTCTCTCATTAGATCCAAATTGCTCTTTCAAATTGCCTTTGATTCCATGCATTGTTTTTAAATTGGTTAAGCTTCCGCATAAGTTGGCCTAGATCTATTCAACCCCCCCCCCCCCCCCTTCTAGATCTTGTCAACATCCTTTTCGATCCTTCAGTACTTAGTCTATTATCAAGACAAGGAAGCTGCAATGCATCAGGGCCTACCTAGAATATCACTGTTCATGAGTTTCTTCACTTAGTAGCCTCTAAGAAGTTTGTTCCTCTTAGGTCTCTCCTGCGCCCTAGCAATTATCATAAGAGGCTTAGATGGTTCCATAGAAGACATGTCAGTCTTATAGGAAAATCCCCTCCATAGGTTCTTTCTATAAGATAGAATATGCTAAGTTTGAAAACTTCTTTTCTGAGAATGAGAAGAAGCTTTGGACTCTTCTCCAGCCTTTCCTTGCCTAAATCCCTCCTTCCCTGTACTTACCTAGTTCCTTATCAGCCTCCTAGATGTAATCTGTACTTAAAAATTTCATATATGTATATGAATGAAAGTTATGTTCCCCATTTCTCTCTCTCCTCCTCTCTCTCTCTCTCTCCTCTCTCTCTCTCTCCCTCTCTCTCTCTCTCTCCTTGTATCTTACCTTTTCTATTAATGCCACAAAGGGGGAGAAAGAAGTAAGAAACAAATAACTCAATCCACAGGAACTAATACATGAGGTCATACTTTTGCAAAAATTAAAATTTGTTTTTTTTTTTCACTGTCTATTTAAACGTTTTTGTCATTAACAAAAGGGAGAGAATTGTTGAGCAACTATCCCTTAAGAAATTATTTAAGACTTTAAATTATTTTAACATGGTGATTTTGCTATGACAAAACCTTTTAAAGACTTTCTAAAAATCAAACGTACTGGAATATATCACAGAGAACATATTTTGTACATACTGTATCACACTATCTTGAAAATTTTCTAAGTCCACAGAATACACTATGTATCATACTATCTCCGACTGTGGACTCCGACTCCAAAAATCGAAGTGTTGTAACCATCATTGTTCTGGACTAACTCTTGGAAATCGAAGTATGGATTCCACTCCTAAGAAGTCGAATCCTACACTCCGACTTCAGAAAGCTGAAGTAACACCACCTGAGAAGTCGAAGTCCCCACTCTGACTTCCAAAAGTCAAAGTCCACTCTTCGACTATAGAAAGTCGAAATCTCTATTATTCTCCAACTCCCAGGAAGTCGAAGAATTCACTCTGACTTCATGAAATCGAATTCTATGGTCTCTCTGCGACTTTTGTTAAGTTGAATTTCAGTCTGTTTCTCATGTTTCTGACTCCGACTCCAAAGAGTCAAAGTACAACTCTTTCTGACTCCGACTCCCTGACAACTTCTGTACTTCACTTTTTCTATGCAAATGCTATTTTATAGTTTATCTTGATTGTTTGGTATTACATTTTCTTAATGAGATCTTCTGTAGAACACATAGTACATGTATATCTTTCAGAATAATATCTCGTCATTATTTAATGTATTCTGACAAATAGGATATATTATACTCAAAACAACCATAAAAATTATATGTGAAAGTGTATGAAATAATTATTCAAATTGGTCTCTTACTTTATGTCAGAAGTTTAGGTTTTCTTTTCGTTCAGTAGATGTCTTGCAGTTAATGCCATCAGATGCATGGGGTATCTGACAGTGGCTCACCTACCACTGTCAGAATCTCACCTTACCTTCTGATGCAACTGTGTGTCTGTATTTAATTGCACTGAACTTGTGTCTGTCCGAGGTTTCCATACATTACATATATCTCTGACTCACCTACCCCATAAAGTATGGAGGTATCTTTTCTTTTGTCTTGTCCTTTCTGTAGAACATTTATTAGGCACGTTTTCAGCATGGAGCTTTCACAGAACATTAATTGAAGATTGACTCCTAAGCTGTGAAGTTATAAGCATTGTCTGAAGTCGTTGGAAAGCTAAAAGGCTGAAGAACTAATGGATAATCAAAATCTCATCTGCATCCAAAGGATCAAAGGTCAATCCTCAACGACTATATCTCCAACGAATAGTTTCAAACGAAAACATCCTCTTAAGCATATATAGAAGCCAAAGTTTGAACAAAAGGAGGCACCAAGTGTGTGAAATAAGCTAGCAACTCATTCAACTCACTCTTGCCTTCTACTAGAAAGAGCCTTCACTAGCCTTCTACTAAGCTGCAAGATAGAGAGCCTCTACAGTCTGAAAATTTCCAAGCTCTCCTCTTCATAGAAGTCTTGTTTGTGTTGGGTGGAAGTTGTGTAACTAGATATTCTTCTAGTTCACCCTCCTTGATTCAGAAAGGATTAGTGTTGTAATTTCTATTTGTATTCCTTTCTGAATTCTCTGTGTTTGCTCACTCTTCAGAGCAAACACACAAGTGTTTTTCAATTCTATCTGTGTAACCCGCAGGAGCTTTGTTCCTGCAGTGACTCTCTTGTGAAGGGAAGACCTTGTTAAAGATAGTCTTTGTACCCCTGTTGAGGGAAGAGTTGCTTGGGAGCAAATGGGATTGTAATACCTCTCAAGGGTGAGAGAAGGCCAAGTATTCTTGGCAGTTGGTGAAATCTCAAGTGGTTTGCTGAAGGACTGGACATAGGACTTTCATGTGGGAAGGGCCAAACCAGGATAAAATTTATGTGTGCAATTGTGTGATTGTTTTCACCAATTTACACTTGAATCACGCACTACACTTAACACTAACAAGTCTATTTTAGTGTTGTCCAATTTCAGATAAATTTTTAAAAGGTCAAGAAGTCCTATTCACCCCCCTCTAGGACATTATTAGTGTCATCTCGATCCAACAATGGTTGTCGTTGACTGAAAGCTTTCCTTGTCATTGTAGGCAAAAACTAGATGCGATTGCAGGAACACTGCTCATCTTCTCTTGGGAGCTCAAATCTCTTTCGCCTAGGAGCTTTGGTTGCCTTCTCTAGGGAGTCATTTGCTACCTCTCAAAACTCTGGGAGACGTCTTTTGTTTCTGGAGAACACACAGCAGTCGTTTCTCTTTGGCACTTATCCCATCAGACCCCTTTTCACACATCAATCTTCTGTTGGGTTTACATGTGTTATGTTTTTGATGATGAACAATACAAATTGATGTTATGTGAATATGAACAACATGATGAAAGTGACAAACTCAAGCATTGTCTAATTGTCCATTATATCTCACTAATAATGCTCTTAAATGTAGGTGTGAATGTATGCAAAACAATGTACCAATTCCAGAGCAAAATCTCAAGAAACTCAAGTTAAACAAGTTCCTATCGACAGATCTACAAGGCCCTGTCGACAGCCAAGCACAGGGAGACAAGACAAAGTTCAGGACAACAGTACCTATCGACAGATCCAGATTGCATGTCGACAGATACACACAAGAAATTGTTTCCCGAAAGGCCAGTGTTCTGGATTTTGCAAACCTGTTAGCACCTGTCGACAGATGCATAGGTTGCTGTCGACAGACGAAGAGAAACCTCATGATCTGAGATTTGGATACATTTCTTATTTGGGTGATTCGTTTTACCATGTCTTACCATACTTGAACACCCATATAAGGAACATCTAGAGGTATTTTCGCACAAGAGAAGCCACCATACCAAACCCTAATCAAAACCAAGAGAGAGAGCTTCTCCCTGCTACTTTGTTTCAACCTTTCGTCTAGGGAAGAAAGAACAATCTTCCGAACGGAATTGAAGCTGGTTTGTCCATCTCTCAAGCTTCTCCATCAACTGATACTTGTCATGACGGATCTTGAAGTTTATCTGGATGACCATCTTGAAGAGTTCCATCTCAGGATTTGATTCTACAACTCTGAACTCTTCTCTGCTTCTACTTTTTCATACACTGTGTGTGTGACAGTGGGTCACGTGTCTCTTGTGCTTGATCTACGTGTGTGTTGTTGTTCTGATCGTGTGTTTGCATCAGACAACATGGTGTGTGTGTGTGTGTTGTAGTGTTTGAACTCGCTCATAAGCAGTCATTCTGCGTGTGTGTGTGGACGGTGGACGTAGGATACACAGTTGTGTACTCCAAACCACCTTAAATCCTCGTGTCCTATGGTTTGCACATTTTCACGATAGATGATTGGTAGGCACATTGATTCTACACACGCTAGATAGGTTGTTCATGTTTTATTCACAACAACACACAGTCAGCATTTGAATTCAACTAAATTCCTTTGAAATTTTGATAAGTCTGTGTTTCCATCGAAAGAATGCAACAATGTTTCCAGTTTCTAGTAATCTATTTAACCCCCCTCCCCTTCTAGATTACCATATTGGATAATTCTGTGCATCTTTCATCTTCCACTATCTTTTTGTGAAGTCTTACACCACATTGCGACACCTGGCAGATGACCTGGCATAACAGAGTAACAACCTTCTATTAGTGCAATAAAAGTATCTCAGATATTTCTTTCATCAAGATGGTACATGTGTCACACATCCATGCAACATCACATTGTCGAATATCAATACATTAGGTGAAGGGCATTTAGGTCATTTAGACTAGACGACTTACTAGTGGAAGTCTGTGTTTCGATTGGAAAACTAAACCATTGTTCAAATTCTCAAACAGAACACGTTATAAAAAACATGAAGTTAAAAGTCGACTTTCATCCAACACAAGTCGACTTTTCCAAAGAAGGAAACAACACAAGTTGATTTTCCCAGTTCACAAGTCGACTTATCTCAAGCAATCACACAAAGCAAGACAACACAAGTCGACTTTAGACATTCACAAGTTGACATTTCCAACATATTCAAGCAAAACAAAAAACAAGAAGTCGACTTTTGTATTTCAAAAGTCGACAAATCCAACTATGTAGAATTTACTAAGATTTTTGAATGATTTTGAGTCATCATCAAAATAAGAGATTGTTTGAGTTGTAGGATCGAATAAGTAGGGTGAATAGGTCTAGAAGGGGGGTGGGTTGAATAGATCTATTACTACACACAACAGAAGCTTAAGCAATTTTAAGAATTACTTCAGATTGTAAATAAATTCAGTGTAAACTATACTGATCTGATTTGGTCTGTGTAGTTGATGAGTGAGACAATCCGACAAATAGTGTCTGATCGAAATCCCTATGCATACATCTAACTATGAGACAGTTAGAAAACCAGTGCACAAGAGATTTTTGGGTGGTTTGGAAATTACTAGGTGATTCCTCCATCCACCACTCATAGTGAGGCACACACTACTCAATGAAATTGAGTACAACACACACAAGAGCTCGATGGCTCAAACCACACACACTCACAGTAGGATGGCTAAGTCTACATACTTGAGCGAAACCACTCAAAGAAGAAACACGCTCTTTGATAGAGATTAATCTGCATAGAACACTTGTGACAATTGATGAATATCTTGATCTGGTAGTTCTGCTCTTCTTCCTCTACTTCCCCTCTTTTCTTGGCGGCGCAATTCTGCTATACTCTCTTATATCTCCCTTTTTCCCACTTCTTTTTTTCTGTCCACTTTTTGGCCGCACCCTTTTCGCAAAGGACAAGGGCCTATTTATACCCAAATGTCCAAACCTCGTACTTAGGGTTGCTTGTACCTAGAGCCCCTTAAGTGACATGTGTACATCACATGATGTCTTGCACAGATAGCATCTTTAAGTATTCATAAGAAAAGTAATTGATGTTTAAGTTAATTAGTAAAGCAATCCATGTTATGATAATCGATGTAAAACATGAGGTAATCGATGTTTGATGGACTGTCAAATTAAACATGAATATATGAAGTCTCAGCACTTCAACTGACCAACTATAAATCGTGACATCCAAAGTCAGGGCTTCGAATGGCAGAATACAACGTGAATATATGAAGTGCCATTGCTTCGACTGACCAGTGCAAATGTGAACATCCGAAGTGTTGGTCAAATTAGACTTTGATCGGTCGAAGTGACTTCGTCATATCTGAAGCTTAGCTTCGTTATGATGAAGTTCCACTCTGTCATATCCGAAGTCTAACTTCGTATATGACGAAGTTACACTTCGTCTACAAAGAGCAATTAGATACATCCGAAGTCAGTATTGAATTTAGTCTTAATCGATCGAGGTGACTCTGTCGTATCCGAAGCATAGCTTCGTATATGACAAAGTTCCACTTCATCATATCCAAAGTCTAGCTTCGTATATGACAAAGTCCTTCTTCGATTGACAGAGAACAAAATATAACATCCAAAGTTATAGTGTTTAATATATCATGATTGGTCGAAGTGGCTTCGTCATATCCGAAGCTTAGCTTCGTATATGACAAAGTTTGACTTCGACCGATAGAGAACAAAGTTGTACGTCTAATGTCTGTTCTTCGGCTGACTATGACAAAAAGTGAACATCTTATGTTCATATAAGTAGGAATTCAAAGTGGCCAGTCAAATTATGAACTGTAAACATGAATCAATGAATTGCAGCAAGAGAGCACTTACGTTCATCAACAATCAAATGATATTATAATTTATGTTAGCATCAAAACAAATCTAATCAATAATCATCAAATTAAATCAATCATCATACTTATGTCAGCATCAAAACAATAATTATGATTATGGTTATTAACATAACTATAACTCAACAATCTCTCCCCCTTTTTTTTATGATGACAAAACATTCTCAACTAATCTCACACATCTGAAATTTCTCCCCATTTTTGACAACAACAAAAAGATAATTCCTCCCCATTAATAAAGGACAGCGTAGTCACGCCATGGCAAAACACTCTCCCCCTGTGATGGTACCAATGGGTAAGATGAAAATGAGTGCACACACATGTGATACCAAAGAACATCAATGGGTGCAAATCAAAGTATGAGTGACATGAATGCAGTAGTGGAGTTGGGAGATGGATATATTAGAATGATTAGAATTTATGAGGTATTAGATATTAAACTATGAGAGAGAAATTATTGTGTCTTGTGATTGTGCAACGAAGTTTAATAACAAAGACACACTCAATCATAGTATGTGTCAAAGTTTTAATAATTTTAATGCATTTAAAAAGATGAAGCAAATGTGATTGAAGGTGACTTATATGAGTTGAAAAAAGTGTTTATCACATGAGGTTAGTAGCTAAACATTTAACACAATATAGAATAATAAATTTAACCATGTGGTCATGAACTTCATCTAGGTCATTGCATATGTTGTTCTTTTTATACTTTGATTTTTTATTTCATTTTGTGAGAGAGAATATAGGAATAAATTGGTCAAATCACACCTTCAGCGCAAGAGGTCACATTTACCCAATGCAACACCCCCAATTACTCAGTGGTTTAACCTTCATTATCGTATACAGAGTTGAAACAATTTGTTTGTCACGTTTTGACGCAAGCCAAAACACTTGGTTAGGTAAAATGAACTTGGTTACTCAGTGATAAAATGAAGTTTTCATTGCTCTATCTATATCTCTCTTTTTTTCTTTGTAATTTCTTTTTGAAAATTTCAAGAATAGATTTACATTGATTAGAATAGGCATGATCATGAGTGTAGAAAGATTATTCTTAACATTGTTGAAGATAAAGCTTGAAAAGATATACATATTAAACTCAAGTTACTCATGTGCCTACAAGTGTTTTGCAACTCAGTTTAAATGAGTTCAACATTAAAATTATCATAAACTTGATCATAGATTATATCTTTAAGACTAAACTAAGTGCACAAATTTTAGTCTTTATGTATGAAAACTCTCATATAAGAATATCATAAGGACTCATTTATCCTGATACATGACTGGATATTTATGATGGATATGGCATGTCAAGGAGATTGAATCAACAAATGAATGGAAATTGATTTTCAAGCATGAGTTTAAGTGGATGTTATCATGATGATTCTGGGAAAACAAAAAACAAAGGATATCAACTCCCCTGAATATATGCATATCAAATAGCAAGATGTGTCGACACATGAGCAAATGTATGTCGACCTAGTCATGAATTCTCAAGCACAGAGCATAGCTAGTGTCGACACAAGTTCAAATGTGTGTTGACCTGGTGATGATTCAGAGTAACTAGTGTCGACACATGTCCAAAAGTGTGTCGACCTGGTGTAATCACGGGGAATGTGAAACCCAAAAACACGTGATAGGATATTAAAACCAATAGCATGGAAATATGGATGTGATCGCCACCTAGATAGTTGTCATATAATAAGAATGAGATGGGCTAACTAAGCTAGGAAATGGAAAGAGGACAGAAGGACTTACTGAGATCGCAACGGGGACCCCGTCGTGATGGGCTTGTTATTGCGACGCCCGTGTAGGGCACGTCTCTATGTCGCGTCGCCCTCGTCCGTTGCGTCCTCTGCAGTGTGGGAGGAATGTGAGAGGACCTTCTTCCTGTTCTCTGGCCGGCCAGAGAACAAGAGCTGCTCGAAGATGTGCCTGAATACTTGCCAAAACAAGAGAAACAACAAACAAACCCTGTTAGAACAAATTAAGTGTAAATCTATCCATAAATGAAAGAGGAAGATGGAGCATGGTGGGAACGAACCTGGGGGGTGGTTTTTAACCCCTTGGGTGTATGGAACGTAGGAAGGAAAGGAAATGCAGCCTATCTAGAAAATAAAATAACATGCATAAAAAAGGAAATGAGGGAAGAGAGAAGAAAGAGCCCCATATGGGGCAACTCCCTGGCGTTTATATGCATCCTTGGCTCGTGCTGGAACCTCAGACGAAGTGGGGGCCGCCCTCCTCAAGCTCCAAGCTCCGTGGATGAAGAAATGGGCATGGCTTGGTGAAGGGAATAGGAGGAAAATGAGAGGAATGGAATAGCTGCGAGCTAAGTGTTGGTCACAGGAAATTTCGGCAGCCCTTCGGGGTGAAAAATGGGGCTCTCCTCATTCTGAAGAAAGGGACTTGCTATTATAAAGAAATGAGAGAGAATAATCCCGTTTTTAGATGATAATTACCCAAATAAAGATAATTGCCATTAAATCTCGTGGGTGAGAGTCCAAAGGATCCTCCAAAGAGTCCCACAAACCCAAGATGCGCTCAGGAGGTTGGGGGGTTTCTTGGGGATAAATGCAAAGGCCATAAGAGGATAAATAGGAGGTGGTTGCAGAGGCAGCGCATGCGGCTGTTGTCGCGACGGGTTGTAGGGGCGCGACGGGGATGAACGCGACGACCAGAAGGGGCGCGACAGCAAGGCCACGTGCATGGATATGCATGGGCTGTCGCGACAGCCATAGGGGGCGCAACAAGGATTGACGCGGCGCCACGACCCATCGCGTCAATGAAAATCGATTATTTTTGAATTATTGGCCAATCAATGGGAAATATGGGCATTTAAGGCTCAAGGACTCTTTTAAGAGATAATGGACATGATATCATGAAAGTTGGGTCGGTAATGGGCTCAAAGAAAGGCTAAAGGTGGGCTCAAGGTGAATGACCAACTTGGGGCTCAATAAGATAACAAGAAATATGGTTTAACTTATAGGCCAGAATCAGGTGTCTACAGATTGCCCCTCCTTGGCTTCCACTTTGCAGGGGAGTGAAGCGGAAGTGTAGCGGAAGCGTCATGAAATGACGGCAAAGCGGAAATGACGCGGAGTGGACTGAAAAGTGGGAGCCAAGGTAATGAGACACCCGATCTAATCAACCAAGGAAGTGGAATCTTCATGAAATCCCCGAGTTAGTTGCTCGAGCAGAATGCAAGGAAGACACAAGTCTAGACGAGAAGGAAGAAAGAAAGGAAGATCAACCCCTCGATTAAGAGTACCATAGCTGATTGGCCTGCAGATTAATTTTGGTGGGACATGTGCGTGCAAGGCAGGTAACTTATGACTCTGTCCTGGGAGCAGTTCACAACCAAAATGGATCAAAGGAATAAGGATGAAATTGTATAGAGAATCTAGAGAGGAAATCTTTGACAAACTGACCGGAAACAACTCACTCGGAGGCAGACCTTCCGATTCAGAGTGAAATAGGATTTCCTGTTTTGAATATGAGGAATGGTTGGGCACTCAACAAGGGCTCACCATTAGCCAGGGATGAGACGTGAAAGCTCAAAGTCCTACATGATGCATGTTGGGCTAAAGGAAAAGAAATCATTAAAACAAATGCAAAGAAATGAGAAATAGAAAATATATCAAGGATAATATTGCTAAATCAAACAAGAATGGGTCGAGAGTCTTCCTGCAACCAGAGTTTGTCGTTCCTAAACTCATCTGATTTAACGGCCTATCCAACGATTAACAATGTGTACCTAGATCATCATTGTTTTTGGTAAAGGGGAACTCAAATCCCAAAACACATTGAGAACTAGCCGATCCTTGAAACGATATAATAAGTAAAATACCATATAGTAATGCAAGGGAATAGGGATAGAAATACTTACCTGACTTACCTGTGACACTCAATTTTTTTTATTTTTATGATTTTTTGTGATTTTCAAACGAATAATCAAAGCAAAGAAACATGACAACAATAAATATATACATTCACACAACAAACAATGCGTAGACATACAAAGACACAATAAATCGAAACACGACGCACCTGGGGGTCGCAACAAGGTCGGGGCGCCCTCGGTGGTCGCAACTTTAACGCGACGCATCGTAGCGTCGCGACACCACTCGCAGGATAAAGACGGAAACATCTGAGCTTATCCTTATCTAATCTTACCTAGACCTCTCCTAGGACTCTTAACCTACACTACTATGACTCTAACACCTAGGTACAGGATTGGGATGGACTAGGTACCCTAGGGCTCTATAAATAGGGTTGTAGGGGGCCCAATTCGCAGCTCTCTCTCTCTCTCCTCCTCTCTTTCAATCTTCTTCCTTTCCTACTGCTACCAACCCTCTTCTTCTTTTCTTCTGCTATTCCAGATCCTCCCGGGCCATAGGTGATTTTCCAAAGTCCCGTGGTTGGCGTCCATGATAGAGATGCTCCCTCTAGCTTCTACCCTGCATTTGTGCGAATGGGGGCTCTCAATGGTGCTGGTTCCGGTGAAACAGTACCACAAGATCGTGCAAGTGTGGGACAGCCTCACTGCACTGGTAGAGTTGCGGCACCCGCAGACACACACGTTCATCTTTCCCGGGTTTGAGGCCACTATACTGCTGGAGGAATTGGAGCTGATGTTGGGTCTCCATAAGTACAAAAGAGGCGAGGAGCATGCCCTCTCCTACACTGTGGCGCCTATCGACACATGGAGCATCCTCGACGAGATCACCACCAAGAAACAGATTTGAAAAGCAAGACTAGCTTGAACCATGTTCACCTCCTTCCCATCTCCCAATGGGTGGTCTCCCAGTGCAAGCGCAACACTGAGAACTACCTTGCCATAGCCAAGGCCGCCGCCATCAGCATCTGTGGTGTCATCCTTTTCCCGACAGAAGACGGTGCCATCTCATTCTCCACCTGAGCATAATCGACTCCGTATCCGAAGGTATGAGTATTGCACAGGCCGTCCTAGGTTACCTTTATGCTGGATTATCTTCTGCAGCCACCGTAGGCCCTTTCTATGGTTCTGTCATCGCCCTCGAGCTCTAGATGGGATGCACATTCAATTCCGGTGATGGACAACCTCTCTACTGAGTGCAAGAGCATGCTGCATCATCCACTGGCTTTGGTGAGTGCACCCCACTACATGACACCACAGGCATGGTGCAAGACGACGCAAGTGAAAGGAATGAAGGGATGGCGTGATTACTTCAGGCAATGACGGTAGTAGAGTTCGACATGCGCCCACGCTTCCTCCATAACAGGATGATCTGCCTACCACAGCATACGGGACTGGCTCTATGGGTCATAGGCAATGAGGCATTGTACCTATATAACCCAGATCGCTGCCACCTTCAGTGCGGAGCTGCACGCACGGTGGTTCCTCTGCTCTCGCACTACCCACCCATTCAGGAACGGAAGAGGGGTGATGACCAAGATGAGCGAGATGTGAGAAGCGCCATCGTCCACTGGGAGGGATGCGCCGCGGGTCTCCCCCAAGCGGAGGTAGTGGAAGATGAGGACGTGACCTAAGAGTACCTTGAGGCATTGAAGAGGGTCTGTCCAGCCAAACCGGGAGCTTGAGAAGGATTAGATTGACGTAGGCATTCTATTAGATGGTAATTAGGACAGGAAAGTGCATTTGATTGATTGTAGGCAAGATTGGACATTGTACTTGATAAGTTGAATCAATAAATCAGATTTTTAACCTGTGCACACTGTGCTCTGTTGATAACGCGACCTCTAGGTATGACGCATTTAGATCGCGGCGGGGCGGTGGGTCCCGACATTGTTGCGGCCTACCCTGCACCACTACCAGAACACGACGCCCCACGGCATCGCGACACCAACCGAGAGTTCCAAAATGTGAAATCCCTTTCTCCCCCTTTTGTGCGTTCAGCGTGCAAGAAACATTCAAGCTCCAGCGATTTCCTCCCTTGGCAATTTCCAGCTCTCTCAACATCCTCTTTCTCACTCTCTCAATCTCCCTAAAGCAACGATGGGCGGAAGCGGTCATGAAGGTGGTTGTGGCGGTGGCTCACCCAGCGACGAAAGGAGGAAGCGACCAGCGACAAGAGGGAGCACCCAGTGGAGGGAGGAGGCGCCTCCGGTGGAGGATATCATGCCAGAAGTGGAGATGGAAGAGGATGAGGCACCCGCGGCCGACCTCGAGGTGGCGGAAACAATTCGGGAGCAAGCACTGAAAACGTAAGTATCCGAGACCCTAATCCTTGATTTATATGTATGGATGGATGGTGAAGCCCCTAGAGGGCTCTATGTAGGGCGTGGCGCCCAGAGAAATGGCCGCCGGACAAGGGATATTCCGGTTGGTTCGCGACTGAGATCGTGACGGGTCGTCCCATCGCGACACCAGTTGTCGCGACGCGTCAACGGGCCGTGACCATGTAGCATCGGCCAAGACCGTCATGACAAGGTCACAGTTTACTAGGGGGGCGCGACCTGATTGTGACGCATCGGGGCGTCGCGACAAGGTCGCGACCCTCTGGGCCGTCGCGACCTCAACCGAGACCAAAACCTGAACAGGATGAAACTGACTGATGATTATAATTTGTGCTTGTAGGGAAAATGAGGGCCCGGGTTTCATGGATCTTAGTTTTAGCAGTTTTCCTAGCCTTCCCCAGGTTCCAGAGGGACTGGTTAGAGGAGATGGGGTTTGGGGAGGTGTTGAGGATAGAGGGATGAGGGCGGACGCCCCTCTCACCCAGGCCCTACGTAGCAGGTGGGACACGGAGGCGACTGCCTTCGTGCTTCCATGGGGACACATGATCCCCAACCTGGAGGATGTAAGCAGGATCACTGGATTGAGAGTCTACAAGCGTCCGTTGAGTGGCTATACCTACCCCTGTTATCGAGAGCTAGCCCATAGGCTCCTAGGTTTGACCGTAAGGCAGAGGTCCTCCCTTGTCTCTAGGGTAGAGCTTTAGGAGAGTTTAGGGCTGCTCGAGACCGGGAGGAGGTTGCCGAGTCGATAGATGAGCAGCTGTAGCGGCTGGCGAAGGGTTGCCGAGAGAGTCTAGCTAGACATAGACCTACGTCGCTTCCTCACCCTCTTCTTTGGTAGACTTCTGTTTTCCATGAGGGGCGACCCGGTCCACTGCCGGTTCCTTCCACTACTAGAGGACCTATGCAAGGTAGGGGGCTATGTGTGGGGAGCAGCATTCCTGGCGCATCAGTTCGAGAGCCTAAGTTCATCAAACCGGCAGACAGCTATCAGTGGATTCTACCCCTTCCTTCAGGTACACTCTTCCTCTCTCACTCCTTTTGACTTAAATTGCCCTTTTGATATTTTATTGTGATCTAACTGTGCATTCTTGTTTTCGTGCAGGTCTTGGCCTACCTCAACCTCCTTGGCCTGAGGAGGGGAATCCTGGAGCGACCGGGCATCGTGCCCCTTGCTCGACGCTGGGTGCCATATAGGGACACACACCCCTTAAAGGACCAGCTAGTATCCCTTCAGGACGCCATTGATGTCTACCCCCATCTAGATGTAAGGGATTTAACCATTCTCTCTAAGTTCGGGTTGATTTTAATCACTTGGCTACTAACAAGATGTGCTTGATGTGTAGGTGGTGTGGCGGCCATACCTAGAGGAGGGGACGAGGGACAGCCCTGGTTGGTGCAGGCCCGCCCCTACTTCGGTAGGTCAGTGAGGGTGCATGCACTCAACCTTGTGCTACCTCTCCATCTGCACCTGTCCTAGAGGTCGCTCGGCCTACGTCAGAGCGCCGTGGAGTTCCCTAGTCGAGACCGGACCCCTAGGCCTGGTCGGAGCTTCTAGGGACTTCACGATACGACCGACTGGCGTAAGCGGGCCAAGGAGCAGATCCAGAACTGGGAGCGCTGGGGCAAGCAAGTCAAGTCCACCACCACATCTGACGACGCGTACCTTCAGGCTTTCGCCTTATAGTACGGGGCAAGGGTCTATAAGGGCGCACGACGATAGGTAGATCTCCTAACCCCAGACCTTGTGATTTGCTTCTAATATAATTGAGCTAAAGGTTTAGAAATGATTGCAGGTGGATGTGGCTGGAGAGATTGCCTCGCTTTGGCCCTGCTTCACTCTGCAGTGCAGGACCGAGAGGTAGCCCAGCGGAGGCGGAGCAGCTGGTAAGCACCTACTCAGACTTCCGTACTCTACCAATTTCCTTAGCTGATTTGAGAAACTAACGTGTGTTGCATGCACAGCAGAGGGAGTTAGACAGGGTGAGGAGAGCAGCGGAGGCTGGTGCTTCCTCCTCCAGAGCGGCGGAGGGCTCCCAGTCGGATCTGGAGGATCGATTGGCAGCCACGATGAGGAGGGCCGAGGAGGCGCTAGCGGAGTTGGCCAAGAGGGTAAGCAAGACTTGATTTAAATTGAATATTATTTTCATTTGGCACTGACTTGGCTTTTCTTGCAGGAGATGGAGCTGAGGACTGCCACGGACTGAGCGACTCAGCTGCAGGGGCAGGTCGACACCGTGACAGGAGAGAGTGATCAGTTGCGCATCCAGGCCGAGGCAGCTGAGTCCTGGGTGGCAGAGGCGATGAGGGAGCTGGCGACGCTACGCGTGCAGGGATCGTCAGTGGACCAGGAGGAGCTAGCCCGGCTGCGCTCTGATGCACACACATCAGACATTAGCACGAGGTCTTCAGGAGGTGATGACAGCCATAGGACAATCACTGAGCCGGAGTAGCAGCGGCGCGAGTGGGCTAGTGGAGCGACGGGCGCCTCCGTTAGGCAGTACTTAGCAGGTTCCTCCAGCTGCCGGAGGAATGAGGATGAGGAGAGGCGTCTTGTGGTGAGACGAGCCCCAGGAGTGGCAGGGGTGGTTGTGAGATGCCACCACCACCAGATAGACATGAGGATCCAGGGAGAGTGGTGGTGGACAGTGAGGAGTTGTGAGCCACCTCCCCCTTATCTTTGTACATATTGCTTATCTCTCAGTGGAACTTTTTATTTTATGTCATATTTATGGAAAATGAATGAATTTGTAATTGACACGAGTGTGAAATGAGATCTGAATAAGAGAGAGAGAGGAGAGTACCCTGAGTACATCGTTGTGTGCGTTCCAAAGATTTCCTGTCCGTGCATACTTAGGAAAACAGGTTAGATCTGCTCCTTAGCTCAGCCCCTTGCGCTAAGTAAAAATGATTTCAACTTCGTAATTGTCAAGGGGCTGAGCCTTATTTAAATAGGCGGAAAGTAAATCGAAATAATGTATGCTAAAAGAAAGCGATTTGTACACACATTTTTTTGGATTTTTGGGATTTTCTAGATTTTTTTTGGATTTTGATATTTTCTAATTTTTTTGGATTTTGAGATTCTCTATTTGTTTTTTGAATTTTGAAGTTTTCTGATTTTTTTGTTTGTAATTTTCTGATTTTTTAATTTTGGGGCTTTCTGATTTTTTTTTTGGATTTTTCGGGTTTTCTAATTTTTTTTGGATTTTGGGGTTTGCTATTTTTTTTTTTTTTTATTTTGGGGTTTTCTGATTTTTTTTGGATTTTGAGGTTTTCTAATAACGACATCCTCTGCATTTGAGTGATTGGCTATGGATCTCATTCTTATCTCATGTTTGTCAAGATATCCCGTAACATAGTGTGCATTTGCTTTTGGCTTCCCAAAGGCCACTTGCCCCTAGTCACTAACATTCGAATGTAGACCAGGTGCGGGGTTCTCCAATCATTAGCAGGGATAGGAAGACTTAATGGAGACAAGACTTGGACTTGGTGCTTGGGAGACTGGCTTGTAGGACCAAGGGTGTACTTCACATGGAATCTGTCTGTTGTCCAGAGACTTTGTGGTCATTATTTTGTCCGGGGCATGCGTACGACCGGGCTCAAGGGCGTCCTGCGGGGAACTGTACTGCCACTCTTTGACATGTCCGTATTTTCAATTTTTCACTTACTTCTTATTCTTATCAATTTTCTATTTTCTTTTCTTTCTTTCTTTTGAACAGATCGTCTCTCTTTGAGACGTCATACATATGAGCTACACTTTCCCTAGTCCACAAGTCATTGTCCTTTTGCTCCTAGACCTTGTCCGAGAAAGAAGAGAATTGACCTTCGCACCCCATACTAGGGCTAGGCAAGAACACCACTAGCTAAGAAATTGCCTGGGTTGCCATGTGGTGTGTGTGACTGAGCATAAGGGTCATTTGACAGCACATGATAGGGAGTGAGACATATAGCTACTAACATTCTTTTGCAAAATGATGTCGTTATTGAAAACTTTTTATTAAGGGTAGAATCTTTTAAGATACAGCCCATTCCACGGGTGAGAGAGCTCCTCACCATCGGCATTGATAAGTCTATACGTGTTCCGAGGGTACACTTCCTTAACAACGTACGGCCCTTTCCAGTTCGCTTGAATTTCGACCTAGGACCTGCAGGTTTTATGAAAATTCACTTCAAACCATGTCTCCTTCTTCGAATTACGTTCAATCACTTTCTTTTGAAAAGATCTTGAGAGTCTATTTTGATATGAGAGCACATGATCGGCCGCGGCTAGACGTCGTTCGTCTAGGAGTTCCAGCTGTGTAAGTAACGCCTCTCGACGTTCTTCGAGATTAAGTTCTTTGTCCAGCTGAACTCTTAGCGAAGGAATGAGATCTCATGTGGGCATACGCCTCCATCCCGTATGTAAGTGAAAAGGGAGTTTGCCCAGTGGGCGTGCAGACGGAGGTACGATAGGCCCATAGAGCCTCAATCAATTTTTCAGGCCAATCAGCAAATTTATGAGACTCACAAGTTTTCTTTAAATTTTTAAAAGCGTTTTGTTTGTGGCTTCAGCTTGACCGTTGCCCTGTGGATAGTAAGGAGATGAATGATGCAAGGAAATATTGAATTTCTTACATAGGTCCTGAAGCTCTTGGGATATAACTGGGCCCATTGTCGGTGACAAAGCCGCTTGGTACTCCGAACCACGAGATGATGTTCTTCATGATCAACCTGCACACGTCGAGCCTTTGATTTCTGCAAATGCCTCTGCTTCGGCCCACTTGGTGAAGTACTCAGTAGCAGTAAGGATGAAAGATTTTGTTTTACTTGAGCATTAGGATCACCAAGAGGCTCGATGATATCAAAGGCCCACATGGAGAAGGCCAAGGAGAAGATAGTGGATGCAAAGAAGAGGATGGAGCATGGATCTTAACGGCATGGAGCTGGCACTTGACACACCAACGGACATAGATGGCACAGTCTTCTTCTAAGGTTGGCCAGTAGTAGCCCTGCCCAAGGATCTTCTTAGCCAACATTTGGCTATTGACATGCCCTCCACATTCACTAGAGTGGGCTCCTTCCACTATCTTCCAGGCTTCATCATCCGACAAGCATCTGAGGAGCATTCCATTTAGAGCGCGCCTGTACAGCACTTCCCCAACAATTGTATATCTCAGCGTCGCTCTACGGATAGCTCTCCTATCTTCAGCTTCTGCTTCTTCTGGGAAGGTACCGTCTCGGCAATACAACCCAATCTCGTGGTACCATGGCCTTTCTTCCTTCATCATTTCTCCTAGCTCTACCACAACACTTCCTTCACTTCTCTTCTTTCTGCTTTCAAGACTAAAGAGCTCCTGAGGTTATTGAACCAAGGATCCTGAGTGGAGGGAGCTTCTAACCTTTGGACTATATTTGTCTCAGTGCTACGGCTGAGAGGGAAAGAGAGAGATGAGGCCAGGGATGCGAGGGCATCGGCCAGGATATTCTGAGAGCGAGGAGTGTGAATGTAGATGAGTTTGCGGAACTGCTTAGCTAGGAGCGTGACCAGATCTTAATAGGGATTGAGTTTAGGGTCACGAGTGCGATAGGTAGAAAGGACCTGCCGGAGAACAAGTTGAGAGTCCCCTATGATCTTGAGGTGGCACGCGCCTAAGAGATAAGCGAGCTTCAGACTAGCTAGGAGAGCCTCATACTCGGAGACATTATTGGTGGCAGGGAACTGGAGTAGATATGCAAGTGGAATGGTGATCCCTTCTGGGGTGAGCAAGACAACACTATGCCCCGTCCCCTAGAATTGAGAGCCCCATCAAAGTGGAGCGACCAGAAGGGATCGTGAGAGATGAGTGATAGGTTTTCATCAGGGAAATCCTCTTGAACCGTGTCACTGTGAGGAAGAGGAAGGTGAGCGAGGTGCTCAGCAATGGCATACCCTTTTATAGCCTTCTAGACTACAAAGGTGATATCGAATTTAGACAAGAAGCCCTACCAACGCGCCAATCTGTCGGCGAGGACTGGCTTCTCTAGGAGATACCTAATAGGATCCATTCTAGAAATCAAACTCACCTTATGGGCTAAGAAGTAGTGCTTCAATTTCTGCACTACCCACATTAGCATTGCACATGTTTTCTCCATTGTGGTGAGCTTGAGCTCGGAAGGATTGAAGAGCCTAGATAGGTAATAGACTGCACTTTCTTTGCCAGAATCATCATGTTGCGTAAGGACAGCTCCTAGGGAGTCCTCAATAGTCGACAGATATAGGATTAAAGGTTTCCTAGGACAGGCGCCTACAGCACGGGCGGATTCATGACATAACTCTTAAGCTCATCGAAGGCTTCTTGGCATTTGGCGTTCCATTCAAACTTGGCTCCTCCTTTTAACAGTTCATAGAAAGATGACATCTTTGAGAGTTCTGAGATATGAATCTCCTTATGATCTGAAGCTGACCAATTAAACCTCGAAGCTTAGATATGTTCTTAGGAGAAGGCATTTCGTTTATTGCCTTGGCCTTGTGAGGGTCTATCTGAATCCCCCGTTTGTTGACTATGAAACCTAGCAATTTGCCTGAAGAAACTCCAAACACACACTTCTTGGATTCATCTTCAATTTATATTTGCACACGGCGGAACACTTTGGCAGCACAGAGGAGTGTTCTCTTCGAGTCCGAGACTTCACCACAATTCATCCACATAAACCTCAACATCATATGGATCATATCGTGGAAGATAACTAGCATTGCCCTTTGATAAGTGGCGTCGGCATTCTTTAATCCAACAACATAACCACATAGCAATAAGTTCCCCAGGGTGTGGTGAAGGAGGTTTTCTCTTGGTCCTCCGGGGCTAGATGGATTTGATTATATCCTGAGTACCCATCCATGAACGATGAGTTTCATACGCATCGGTGTTATCAATCAACACATCCAAATGATGTAAAGGGAAATCATCTTTTGGACATGCCTTATTTAAGTCCCGGAAATCAATGCAAATTCGCACTCTTCCATCCTTCTTCATTACTGGGACTATGTTCACCACCCACAATGGATAGAGGACTACACGGATGAAATTAGCTTTGTGTGTTTATCAATTTCCTCTTTCATCCTTAGAGCAATGTGGGGGAGGAATCGCCTTAACTTCTGTTTAATGGCAATTGCCCCTGGCTTCAAGATTACATATGTTCCACCAATTCGGGTCGATGCCAGGCATGTCGTCATATGACCAGGCAAAAGAATCCTTGAACTCCCTTAGCATTTCTATGAGCGCCTCTTCTTCCTCAGGAGGGAGACTAGAGTATAGTTTTAGGACCTGGGATCTTCTTCAGTTCCAATGTTTACCTGTTTGGTGGGTTTTGTCCACTGCCGATGTAGGCTCGTCAATCTTCTGATGCCACTCACATACATCTCGGCAGCGTCCTCTATCTCACCATCCTCTTCATCCACTGGGTCTTCCTCAGCTAAGATCTCATAAACTCCAAATCCGTCGTCTAGCCCTTCCTCTTCATGATGAGCTTCTATGTTTAGAATTACAGCTTCCCTGGACAAACTCTTCAATAGCTAGAAGATCACCACACCTTTGCACCAGATCCATCAAATATCTATTAGGTATGCCACTACCCTTTCTCTTCCTAGACGGGGACGGGACTTGCTAGATCCTACCCCTGAATCTAAACTAGGGTTGATATTACAGGAGGCTCTGGAGAAGTGTCCATAGGATTATTTGAAGGGAAAAGAAAGGTGCGCTTGACCACGGGATCCTCTGATAGGTCTGGAGGTGGAGGCGGGCCCCCGAGTGTAATCACGGTATTTGCTCCCCAAAAAATATATGTGAAAGGTAAGGAAAACTGACCGTGATCACCACCAAGTAGTTGCCAAGAATATAGATGGATGAAGATGGGCTAACTACCTCCGGAAAAGGAAGAGAAGACAGAGGGCGTACCTATTCTTGAACGCGACAAGATGAGGGCCGCGACCTGTTTACCTGAACGCGACGGGAAGACTGTGCCCTTCTTTGTCGCGACAGCAAGGTCGTCGCCTTCTGCTTCCAGTGGATGAAGATTGTGGGTTCTTTCTCTTACTCCTCAGACAGCCAAGGGCAAGAGCCTCATGTCTCTCCCATCTTCAACAACTGCCAAGATGGTCAAAAACAACAGGAAACCCATTAGAAAACTCGTTTATGATGAATCTATTCCAAAAATATGAAGAAACATGCACTATTTTGAGGGAACTCATGTAGGATGGCTTTTTTAACCCCTTTGGGTGATTAAGATCGGTGTGTGTGGTGTGCTCTAATGAAATCTATAAGAAAATTATGCTAAGCATGCATGAATGAAGAGAAGACTTGATGGAAAGGGGAGAGAAAGCATAGTTGAGGGAAAACGCCCTGGGGGGCACTTCCTGGTCGTCTGGAGGTATGGGACTCTTCTGAGGAGTTGGAGCTCTCTGGGAGATGGAAGTAGACGCTGGTCATTCCCTAAAAGACACAGTATTAATCAACTTATAGTGATTATTCCTAGAAGGGCTGTGAGGGAATAATGGGAAGAGTCCAGGTTTTGGGTAGGTATGGCCGTGCATGGGCAACTGAACTCGGAAAGGAGCATTAAGGAAGGTCTTCACGAGTTTTGGTAGGATTTGGACGCGTTTAGGTAGACCAAAAGAGGGAATATCCATGTATGACAAGTGTCCAAGTCATGCTCGGAAAGGATTCCCTGCATGGCATCAAGAACGTGACGGCCATCTGGTCGCTACCAAGGTGGCGACGCCTCGATACGTCGCCTTCCTTACAAGAAGGGTTGTCTGGTATTTCTGGTGATTTTCAAGGAATTAAGGCCAATTTATGAACGCGACGATCGAGTGTCGCCTTCTGAAGGGGATCGATTCTGACTTGGCAAATCATTATACGGCCAGATAGCGACAGGAAGGGTGTTGCCTTCTATAGGGGAAAATGACAGGAAATCTGTCGCCTTCAGGGACTTTTCAGCATATGGCCATACAAAGTGTCTGATCTCCTTGCACGGGCATCAGATTGACGCGTGGTTTGAAATGCCGGATTCCTAACCCAAAGTGCTACGAGATGATGATGAAGATTGATTGATTTGACTAGGGAGAACCCACCAGGTTGATGAACTAATGAAGAAGATATCATGATCGAAGGAAGCCAGCTTGGTGATGATGAGCCAACGTGGGGCATCAATGATATGACGAGGAATTTAGCTCGACTTATGGGTCAGAAATGGGTGTCTACAGATTGCCCCTCCTTGATGCCTGCTTTGCAAGGGAGTGCAGCAATAATGGAGCGAAGATGGCAAGAAATGAAGGTGTAGCGTAGTGAAGCGGAATAGATGAAAAGCGGGGCATCAAGGTAAAGAGATACCCATTCTGAGCGATAAGCAACAAGAATTATCCAGCTATCTTTGAACATTGCTGGAACAGAGTGCAAAGATGGTTCCAATTTAGGATAAA
>CM024756.1:34022422-34155819 GCA_014218235.1 Colocasia esculenta
TTAGAAAATGAAAAATCTCAGTCAATTCCCAAATCCAACATTTATTGTTTCAAGCAGTCCAAAAGTTTATGGATTAAGGCTTGAGGGTGACCAAGTGAGGAGAGGGCCAGTAGTTGTTGAGGCCCCGGTGGCTCCAGAGGCAGTGATACCACCTCCTAAGGAACAACCTCCAGCTAATGAGGACCAGCCTTGTCACGTCCCGAGAATTACGCAGCGGATAATTAATTCGAAGAATTCGGGTCGATATCCCGAAACGTGGACAGTCGGCAAATAAGCCTCTAGCTAGCACGCACTAAATGTGTATCAACACAACATAATAATAGGGGGCCCAAATGTTGAACTCAATAAAACTGCATTTCTAAGTTCAACTCAAATTATAATAATTGGAAACTAGTACAAGACTGAAACTCAAATAAAAAGGAAATACATTTACCCCTCACTTCCTACTACATGTTCTAACTCTAACAAAATAAACTACTAAACTAGACTCATATTTGGGACGCTCGTCACTCGGATGCATTCCCATCCTCAACTGGCTCTTCCTCTTGAACTTCACTGTCACCTAGATTGGGAAAAAGTAGGGGATGAGCAAACTAGCCCAGTAGGATTTATATCTCAATGTGCGGGCAATGATATAAGTGATTAACATTTTAGAACTAGGCAAGTACGATGAATGATATGCAAGTACGAATAAAACTCATTAAAACATGATATGTAAACAAGCTGGATAGAGTGAACAAGATAGAATAAGATTTTGAACAAGATGCCAAGAAAGAATTAGCTATAGATCACTTTGCACGAGCACGCAAGATTTCTCTTAATGTCAATAGTTTCAAGAAAGCAAGTTATCACTAGTTGCAATAAATGCAGGATGGCCATATCACGCAAGCAAGCAAGCAAGATTGCACAAGCACGTTCAAGTAACACTAATCAGGCACGTAGACACCAATGTACACCAAGAAGATCCATCAAGAATGTACACCAGGACACGTGTATGTGGTTATGTATCAAACATTCAACAAGCAAGAAAGTACTCCCAGCGCAGATGCAACGCCAGTAATCATTATACCCCATGGTTAACAGTATATTTATGACTCTCCGTCATTGGGGCTAGACTGGAGCCCTTGGACACACGCCGTGCCCTGTCAGCCATCTCATGTAAATTTTAAATGTAGATACCCACAGTCATTAATAATGGCCAATGAGAGTTCAATAAGTAAGCATGTGTAAGTCATGTTGTCATTATAATGGCCAATGAGTTCAATAGCATGTGTAATGTCATGTCATGATGATGATGAGAAGAAATATTAAATTGAACATGATTCCATGAGGACAATGGTCAAAGATAAATTTAACAGCTGAACGGTAGGATTTACATTTAGTTCAATCTTTACGTTAATGGTTTTAGTCTAGATTGTAATTCGTACTCACGAGAACAAGAAGAGAAAAGAAGTGCACGCCCTAGATGTATAAGTGTGTAGTGATGCACGTGTGTCAATTCACAATCCGTCGGTCTCAAATTCTCGGAAAAACACACTTAACGTGATGGCATGCAATGAACAATGCATTTAACTACATATGGGTTTACAAGATTTTAAGATAAAATTTATCATTTAAAGCAAACTAGAATGGTAACAAGAGTAAATCACAAGTTTCATGTATGATCATGTCATTAAGAAAGCAATTAGAATAATATTCATGTAATTAAGGATTTTTCAATGGGTTAAACACTTTTAAGCCATTAACTAGACAATCTTGTAATGATTTGACCCAAGACATGCATATTTTGCAAAATAATAAAAAACTGGTCAAGTAGTGTCGACACAGGATCAAGTAGTGTCGACGCTAGAGACAGCTTCCAGAAAACCCTCTGGTCAATGTGGGACAGTGTGTCGACACTAGCACAAGTGGTGTCGACACTAGATCAGCTTCCCAGAACTTTCTGGGTCAAACTGGGGGAGTGTGTCGACACACTATGGGGTTGTGTCGACACTAGAGGGCTTCCCAGAACACTTTCTGGGCTGTTTTGGGACACAGGTCGACCTGAGTTCAGGTCAGGTCGACACGGGCTCAGGTCAGGTCGACACGGGTTCAGGCCAGGTCGACACAGTGGCCCTCCCAGACAAAAAAACACATGACTGCAGTGCAGCGATCCACTTACACCTCTTATAACTCTCTAAAGAATGACATTTGGACAAAACGTTCAACATGAAAGATGAAGATAACAACTAGTAGAAAAACTTTTATGTTGAGAGTTTAATCTAATTCGGTCTCGAATCCCGAGAAAACATGTGTAGAACAGAAAGTCAATAATAGCCCGAAATTGCAGAATCATGCAGAGACTCTCTTATCATGCTTCTAACTCTCTAACGAAGGATTTTTGGACAAAACTTCCAACATAGAAGATGCTCGTGACTTCAAATAGAAGAACTTTCATGAAGAAAGTTTAGTCAAATTTGGTCTTAAATCGCATGCATAAATATGACGAACAAGAAAAGCCCTAACGGTGCAGGACTTCGGGAAAATCACCAATACACGATGAATACTCCATGATAATTGGGCAAATCAAGTGCAAATGATCCTAGACTCATAGAACTACATGATGGCATTAATTTTCTTAAGCTTGGCCCGAGAACACCTACCTTTGGTCGACTTCAAGACGATGGTCTGTGCAGGTCGCAGCAGACGAAACAGGGAGAAGAACAACTTGGTGTGGATGTTCTCCTGCTTCCCAGCCACCAAGAACTTCTCCACATGACCCCAGAAAGTTCTGAAACTCGTTCCTAGGGTTTGGTGATGGTATTTAGCAACCATGGTATTTTAAGAGTCCTATTATAACTAGGAAAGCTAAGCTGCGGTTTGACAGGCAGTTTCCCATCTTTTGAGGATTCCTTCCTCCTTAGAGTGTGTGAGGCTTTAGGAAACCTCCCACCATAGATAGACACGAATTTGGGTTGCCAAGCATGTATGATTGCATCCCAATTCAACTCAAATTGCCCCTTTCTAATTTCAGCCTATTTAGAGTTACGAATTTCCTTGCATTTTCTAGCTTCCTTTGATTTTTGGGTCATATGCGGTCATTGGCCCATTAAGATATCGGGTCATAATATATAATGTTGGAGTCTTTCCAACACTTTTATTAAATTTTTGGTTGCGTCGTATTTCCGTTTAACAATTTTTCGACTTGTTTCCTAATCTGGATAATTGGTCACCATGATGTTCACTGGTTAATCGAATTTTTCGATGTGTTTTGACACATACGATATAGTATGTTTAAATCTTTTCTTATTGAAAAATTATATATTTTCCATTTATTCATTTTTTTTATATAGCTAAAATTTCCGGGGTGCTACACCCTCCCCCACTTAAGAGAATTTGGTCCCCAAATTCATGTAGAAAATTATTGTACAAGTGAGATGTACTTACTTGTGAATAGCTCTGGAAATCTTTTGCGCATTGCTTCCTCGGTTTCCCACGTGTCGTCCTCATCCATGCGTTGATTCCATCTAACCCTTACTAGTGGGATAACCTTGTTCCTTAGTTGGCGCAGTTCCCGTCCACAATCTTAATTGGCTTCTCTTGATATGTTCCGTCTTTGTTGAATTCCAGAAGCTCATATTCTATGACATGCCATGGATCTCGTACATACTTTTTCAACATGGATATGTGGAACACATTGTGTATTCCATCCATTTGCGGTGGTAAAGCGAGACGGTATGCCACCTCGCCGACTCTTTCAAGGATTTCGAAAGGCCCGACAAACCTTGGTGACAACTTGCCTTTTATGCCAAACCGTCTGATCCCACGGCCTGGTGACACTTTCAAGAATACATGTTCACCCACCTGAAACTCCAGATCTCTTCTTCTATTATCTGCATATGCCTTTTGCCTTTGCTGGGCCACTGCCATTCTTTCTCTGATAAGCTTTACCTTCTCTGTGGTTTCCCTTATCATCTCTGGTCCTAACATTTGTTTTTCGCCAACCTCATACCAGCATATCGGAGATCGGCAACTTCTGCCATAAAGTGCTTCAAACGGTGCCATCTGAATGCTAGCTTGATAGCTATTATTGTAAGCGAACTCCACAAGAGGTAAGTGTTCATGCCAGCTACCTCCAAAATCTAGGACACATGCTCTGAGCATGTCCTCAATCACCTGGTTGGTTCTCTCCGTCTGTCCATCTGTTTGTGGATGGAAAGCCGTGCTAAAATTTAGTTTAGATCCCAAGGAGTACTGCAGTCCTTTCCAAAAGTGGGATGTAAACCTGGGGTCTCTATCAGACACGATAGACACTGGTACTCCATGTAATCTGACTATTTCCTTCACATACAATGCAGCTAGAACATCCACTGACCACTTATTCTTCACTGGCAAGAAGTGAGCTGACTTGGTCAAGCGGTCAACTATAACCCAGATACCATCGAATCCACCTCTAGATTTAGGTAGTCCGAAAATAAAATCCATCCCTATACCTTCCCATTTCCATGCCGGAATTTCTAGGGGTTTGAGTTTACCTGCGGGTCGTAAGTGTTCTGCCTTGACCCTTTGGCATGTTAAGCATCGGGCGACATATTCCGCCACCTCTCTTTTCATATTAGGCCACCAGAAGCTTCTTTTCAAATCCTGATACATTTTGGTAGTTCCAGGATGAATAGTATATCTGGTCTTGTGAGCCTCGTCCATAATCAATTTCTTTGTTTCTGCATGGTCGGGTACACAGACTCGATCCCGGAACAATAGCCTTCCATCTTCCGTTAATGAGAAATCTGGCCTCTGGTCCAGATTAGCCTTAATCTCCACAACTATAGGGTCATTGTCTTGGAGTGTTGTGATGTCCTCCAATAGTGTGGGTTGTGCTCTAACACTAGCAACCAAGCATCCCTTCTCTTTAATGTCAGCATCAATATTTAACTTGGCGAAGTCTTCTAATAACCTCCATTCACACCCACCATGAGACTAGACAAGGTAGCCATCGGCTTTCTGCTAAGAGCATCTGCCACAGCATTTGCTTTTCCTGGATGATATTGAATAGAGAAGTCGAAGTCCTTGAGATACTCCAACCACCTCCGTTGCCTCATATTCAAGTCCTGCTGAGAAAACAGGTACTTCAAGCTTTTATGGTCAGAAAACACAATGAATTTCTCACCATATAGATAATGACGCCATATCTTCAAGGCGAAGACTACAGCAGCTAGCTCCAGATCATGTACGGGATAATTGTCCTCGTGCTTCTTCAATTGTCTGGACGCGTAGCATATAACCTTCCCTTCTTGCATCAGCACACAGCCAAGGCCGATCCCGGATGCGTCGGTGTAAACCTCAAAACTACCTCCGGCAATTGGCAAGGTTAGTACGGGTGCTGAGGTAAGGTGTTCTTTCAATGCCCGGAAACATTCTTCACATTCATCAGTCCATGCAAATGGATTCTCCTTCCTGGTAAGCCTGGTCATTGGTACAGCTATCTTTGAGAAGTCTTTAATGAAGCGACGATAATAACCGGCTAACCCCAGAAAGCTTCTAATCTCCGACACCGTTGTCGGCCTTTCCCAATTCCTTACCGCCTCCACCTTAGATGGATCTACAGAGATTCCCTCCTTGGATATGATGTGACCAAGGAAAGATACTTCCTCCATCCAGAATTCACACTTGCTAAGTTTAGCATAAAGTTGGTTATTTCTGAGCACTTGCAAAGCAACCTTCAAGTGTTCCTCATGTTCTTCTTTGGATTTGGAGTAAATAAGGATGTCATCAATGAACACCACTATGAACTGGTCCAAGTAGGGCCTATAAATACTGTTCATAAGTTGCATGAAAGCCGCTGGAGCATTGGTTAATCCGAACGGCATGACCACGAACTCATAGTGACCATACCTACTCCGAAATGCAGATTTGTGAATATCCTCTTCCTTTATCCTTAGTTGATGGTAGCCAGATCTCAGATCTATCTTGGAGAAATATTGTGCGCCAGAAATCTGATCAAATAGTTCATCGATGCGGGGCAGTGGATACTTGTTCTTTATGGTCAACTGGTTCAACTGACGGTAGTCAATGCAAAGCCTCATTGATCCGTCCTTCTTTCTGACGAATAGTACTGGCGCTCCCCACGGAGATGTACTAGGCCTGATAAAACCTTGATCTAGCAGTTCTTGGATCTGTCTCTTCAACTCCTGCAATTCAACAGGGGACATGCGATACGGGGCCTTTGAAACAGGGGCTGCTCCCGGGAGTAACTCAATGGTGAAGTTTACCTCCCGCTCAGGTGGTATACCAGGCAAATCCTCTGGAAATACATCAGGATAGTCTCTAGCTATGGGGATGTCTTCTAGATTTGGTTTCTGCTTTTCAGTCACCATGACCGAAACTAGGAAAGCATCACAACCCTGGTTGATCAGCTTAGAAGCCTTCAAGGAGGATATCAAGATAGGGTGTTTGTGATAACGGGTGCCAAGTAGTGATAGAGTTGGAAGGTTTGATCTTTTAAAAGTGACCCTCCTATGGCGACAGTTTACATCGGCATCATATTTAATTAGCCAATCGACACCCAATATGGCATCATAACCCTTCATGTCTAAACAGATAAGGTCTGCAGGGAGATTGTGTCCTCCAATTATGGTTTCACACTTTGGCAAGTAGTGAGTGAGTTCAGATTCTGAGCCTAGTGGAGAGGCTACAATGATCTTGGATTTCAAGGGTACCGTTTGACAGGTAAAGTTGCAGCAAAAGTGGTGGAAATAAAAGAATATGCAGCTCCCGTATCAATAAGTACAAATGCAGGTTGAGAGTGTATGGAAATGGTACCTTCCACCATACCCCCTTCCTCGGGTAGGTCAGCTTCTATGACTGCATTAAGGCGTCCCCCACGCCGTGGTACATTTTGGGCTTTACCTGGTTGGTCCTTCAGCATAGGACAGTCCGGAATACGGTGGTCACGACCACCACATCTCAAGCATGCCCCGAGCTTCTTCCAGCATTCCTCAGCTCGGTGTCCTGGTTTATCGCAGAACTTGCAGTTTTCAGACAACTGCCTACCTTCCACTTTGACTCTTTTATCTCCCGCAGCATCTCTTCCAGCAATTGGTCTCTTGTTGTTGCTGTTAAAGTTGTTATTGTTGCTACGAAAGTTGGAACAGTATTAGGTGCTCCCTTCTTGACAAAGACCGGCTTAGAGTTGTCCTTGCCCCTCATACCATCCACCTTGGCCATGGTGTCCTCCACTAACTGAGCTCTTTGGACCATCTCAGTGTAAGTTTGGATGTTGTGTGGTCCGAGCCTTTCAATGAACATGGGCCTTAGTCCATCCATAAAACGGTTGGCCTTCAACCTTTCTGTGCCCACAAGATGTGGGGCATACACTGCCAGCGAGCAAACTGAGCTTCATACTCAGCCACAGACATGCTCTTTTGTTTTAGTGCAGCAAACTCTGCTGCCTTCTTCTCCTTCACTCTCTCAGAGAAATATTTCCCCGGAATATCTCCAGGAATCCAGCCCACTCTAGTTCAGCTATATTTGGCAGATGGGCCGAAGTGGCCTTCCACCAAGCTCGGGCATCTTTAGTAAATTGGAAAGTGGCCAGTACCACTTTCTCCCTATTAGTGCATTGCATACCTGGAAAATCCTTTCCATCTCCTCTTGCCAATTTTCTGCCTCGTCCGGATCAGGGGATCCAGAGAAACGAGGAGGGTTTAAACTCCTAAAGTTCCGGTGCAGATCACCGGCTCCATTTCTTGCAGCTCCTGCCTGATTCCAGCCTGAACTACATTTTGTAGTGCCTGAGTCAATCCAGCCACGGTTTCCTGCATCGCTTGCCATTGGTTGCGAGCCATTGCAGTTGTATGAGAGTGTTATGAGGTTCCTGAGAAGAAGGATGGAAACCAATTAATGTCTCTAGATACTTATAAGAGTCAATGGGTAAGAGTGTTTTATTTCTTTCTGACACATTCCAGTCTCTACCCATTCTCACCAGGAATTATATTTAATTTCCATGACCTAGGTTCCATAGGTATCTCCTACTCCTGAGACATATCCTATTTGGTATTCCTAGGCTCTGATACCACTAAACTGTCACGTCCCGAGAATTACGCAGCGGATAATTAATTCGAAGAATTCGGGTCGATATCCCGAGACGTGGACAGTCGGCAAATAAGCCTCTAGCTAGCACGCACTAAATGTGTATCAACACAACATAATAATAGGGCCCAAATGTTGAACTCAATAAAACTGCATTTCTAAGTTCAACTCAAATTATAATAATTGGAAACTAGTACAAGACTGAAACTCAAATAAAAAGGAAATACATTTACCTCACTTCCTACTACATGTTCTAACTCTCAAAATAAACTACTATAACTAGACTCATATTGGGACGCTCGTCACTCGGATGCATTCCCATCCTCAACTGGCTCTTCCTCTTGAACTTCACTGTCACCTAGATTGGGAAAAAGTAGGGGATGAGCAAACTAGCCCAGTAGGATTTATATCTCAATGTGCGGGCAATGATATAAGTGATTAACATTTTAGAACTAGGCAAGTACGATGAATGATATGCAAGTACGAATAAAACTCATTAAAACATGATATGTAAACAAGCTGGATAGAGTGAACAAGATAGAATAAGATTTTGAACAAGATGCCAAGAAAGAATTAGCTATAGATCACTTTGCACGAGCACGCAAGATTTCTCTTAATGTCAATAGTTTCAAGAAAGCAAGTTATCACTAGTTGCAATAAATGCAGGATGGCCATATCACGCAAGCAAGCAAGCAAGATTGCACAAGCACGTTCAAGTAACACTAATCAGGCACGTAGACACCAATGTACACCAAGAAAAGATCCATCAAGAATGTACACCAGGACACGTGTATGTGGTTATGTATCAAACATTCAACAAGCAAGAAAGTACTCCCAGCGCAGATGCAACGCCAGTAATCATTATACCCCATGGTTAACAGTATATTTATGACTCTCCGTCATTGGGGCTAGACTGGAGCCCTTGGACACACGCCGTGCCCTGTCAGCCATCTCATGTAAATTTTAAATGTAGATACCCACAGTCATTAATAATGGCCAATGAGAGTTTCAATAAGTAAGCATGTGTAATGTCATGTTCATGATGATGATGAGAAGAAATAAATAATTGAACATGATTCCATGAGGACAATGGTCAAAGATAAATTTAACAGCTAACGGTAGGATTTACAATTTAGTTCAATCTTTACGTTAATGGTTTTAGTCTAGATTGTAATTCGTACTCACGAGAACAAGAAGAGAAAAGAAGTGCACGCCCTAGATGTATAAGTGTGTAGTGATGCACGTGTGTCAATTCACAATCCGTCGGTCTCAAATTCTCGGAAAAACACTTAACGTGATGGCATGCAATGAACAATGCATTTAACTACATATGGGTTTACAAGATTTTAAGATAAAATTTATCATTTAAAGCAAACTAGAATGGTAACAAGAGTAAATCACAAGTTTCATGTATGATCATGTCATTAAGAAAGCAATTAGAATAATATTCATGTAATTAAGGATTTTTCAATGGGTTAAACACTTTTAAGCCATTACTAGACAATCTTGTAATGATTTGACCCAAGACATGCAATATTTTGCAAAATAATAAAAAACTGGTCAAGTAGTGTCGACACAGGATCAAGTAGTGTCGACGCTAGAGACAGCTTCCAGAAAACCCTCTGGTCAATGTGGGACAGTGTGTCGACACTAGCACAAGTGGTGTCGACACTAGATCAGCTTCCCAGAACTTTCTGGGTCAAACTGGGGGAGTGTGTCGACACACTATGGGGTTGTGTCGACACTAGAGGGCTTCCCAGAACACTTTCTGGGCTGTTTTGGACAGGAGGTCGACCTGAGTTCAGGTCAGGTCGACACGGGCTCAGGTCAGGTCGACACGGGTTCAGGCCAGGTCGACACAGTGGCCCTCCCAGACAAAAAAACACATGACTGCAGTGCAGCGATCCACTTCCACCTCTTATAACTCTCTAAAGAATGACATTTGGACAAAACGTTCAACATGAAAGATGAAGATAACAACTAGTAGAAAAACTTTTATGTTGAGAGTTTAATCTAATTCGGTCTCGAATCCGAGAAAACATGTGTAGAACAGAAAGTCAAAATAGCCCGAATTGCAGTATCATGCAGAGACTCTCTTATCATGCTTCTAACTCTCTAACGAAGGATTTTTGGACAAAACTTCCAACATAGAAGATGATCGTGACTTCAAATAGAAGAACTTTCATGAAGAAAGTTTAGTCAAATTTGGTCTTAAATCGTGTGCATAATATGACGAACAAGAAAAGCCCTAACGGTGCAGGACTTCGGGAAAATCACCAATACACGATGAATACTCCATGATAATTGGGCAAATCAAGTGCAAATGATCCTAGACTCATAGAACTACATGATGGCATTAATTTTCTTTAAGTTTGGCCCGAGAACACCTACCTTTGGTCGACTTCAAGACGATGGTCTGTGCAGGTCGCAGCAGACGAAACAGGGAGAAGAACAACTTGTTGTGGATGTTCTCCTGCTTCCCAGCCACCAAGACTTCTCCACACGACCCCAGAAAGTTCTGAAACTCGTTCCAGGGTTTGGTGATGTGTATTTAAGCAACCATGGTATTTTAAGAGTCCTATTATATTAGGAAAGCTAGCTGCGGTTTGACAGGGCAGTTTCCCATCTTTTGAGGATTCCTTCCTCTTAGAGTGTGTGGGCTTAGGAAACCTCCCACCATAGATAGACACGAATTTGGGTTGCCAAGCATGTATGATTGCATCCCAATTCAACTCAAATTGCCCCTTTCTAATTTCAGCCTATTTAGAGTTAGGAATTTCTTGCATTTTCTAGCTTCCTTTGATTTTTGGTCATATGCGGTCCATTGGCCCAATTAAGATATCGGGTCATTAATATATAATGTTGGAAGTCTTTCCAACACTTTTATTAAATTTTTGGTTGCGTCGTATTTCCGTTTAACAATTTTTCGACTTGTTTCCTAATCTGGATAATTGGTCACCATGTGATGTTCACTTGGTTAATCGAATTTTTCGATGTGTTTTGACACATACGATATTGATACGTATGTTTTAATTCTTTGATCTTATGGAAAAATTATATATTTTCATTTATTCATTTTTTTTATATAGCTAAAATTTCCGGGGTGCTACAAGCCTCAAGCTAAAGGGACCAGCCTCACATTCCAGAGAACAGCCTCTTGCTCCTGAGATCAGCCTCAAATTGAAAACTGAAGTTCAACTACCCCAGGATGCCCCTCTCACTCCTCCATTTCCATTTTTCACCCCTCCTCACCCACTCATGCTGCCATGGATAATCCTACTTCATTCAAGATCCAACTCAAGCTCAATCCTCTAATGTCTTTGGTGACCTTCTGTTCCACCATAGTTTTTACTCCTTTCTGAATGAGAAGTTTGAAGCCTTCACCTCAACAGTTCTAGAAATGTCAGAAAGCTTCCATTTGAAAGTACAAGGCTTGAGAATACAAGACTGCCAAATTCATTAAGCAGAAAGCAGCTTCAGAATCATGCAGTTCAAAGATCTAATAGGTTGATTGGAACCTTGGCCGATGCTTCTGTTGAGCTGAAGGAGCATCAAGATAAGTTGAAACGGTTCTTCAGGAATTTTGGAAAATTCCCAGGCTGATGTCTTCAACACTACGGAAACACTCTCTCAAATTTCCAAGGCTAGACTTCTTTTGCTCATCTTGTTGATGACCTAGAAAGCATGAAAAATCTGTCAGCTCACATTGACAGTGAAATGACTGCCCTCAAGAAGGAGCTGAAGAACATTAATCAGTATGGACATGGAAGTTCATCTTCTAGTGCACAACCCTCTTCAGTTAACTTGTCCTCACTTCAGTATACTTTGTCTAATAATAGTCAACGCTAGAAGAGATTGTTCACACTAGACTCTCCACCATGCAGAGGCAACTTAATTCCATCCTCATGCTATGGACTCCAGACTTAAGTCCATCGAAGCCATTCTCCTTCCAGTACCTCCTCCTCCTTCTGCTTAATGTATCTTTTTTGCTGATGTCAAAGGGGGAGAAAGATTGAAAGCTGGATGATTGTAAAGATTTTCTGAAATGTTTCTTTTGAAAGATTGTAATGAACATATCATTATGAATGAAATGACACTTGTTGGTTGAAATGAAAAGAAACATCTTTTTCTTGAATGTGATTGAATTTTGAATGAATGTCATGAATATGAATGTGCATGAATGGATGCTTGTCAAGCTGCTTGGCCATTTGTGAAAATAGTTCATCACTAGTAACATTGTGTCTCTAATGTTGCAAATTCCAAATGTTACTAAAATATTTCAAGGTCTTTGACAAGTGTGAATAAAAAGGAAATGAAACATAGCTCATTGTCAATCAATTCTTTTCAAATTAAGTGATTGAGTAAATAAAAAGCTTAAATCACATTTCATTGAAACTTCAAATTTTCATATGAACTAATGTTGCCATCATCAAAAAGGGGAGATTGTTGGGTTGAGTGTGAACAATTCATTTCCCTTCATATTTTTGATGATGACAAGGTGTGATTTCAATGCAAAATAGTTGGAACATGTTAGATGCACCACACATGTTAACGCCACATTCAAAAAGCATGTTTCCAAACATATTTTCACTTATATACATGATAAATCAATGGACTAATGATTATATGTTTTTAATTCTCAGGGACAAACATTTCTTGCAAAGGTAGTGTCGACACACCTCTCACTGGTGTCGACATAATGCTTCAAAGCCAAGCAAAAAGGGTGAAGAAATGGTCAACTAGTGTCGACACTAGACCAAGTCAGGTCGACACTAGAGGCAGCTCCCAGAGAACCATGTCAACAGGCCTCCAGCAGGTCGACCTAGATGCAGTCAGGTCGACACTAGAGAGCCTTCTCAGAAAGCCTGTTTTGAAGGTGTCTACAGTGTGTCGACACTAGACCATCTCAGGTCGACACTAGAGACCTCTCCCAGGAAGTTTTTCTGCCAGTCTGGGACAGTGTGTCGACACTAGACCAAGTCAGGTCAACACACTCCGGAAAGTCTATGACTTAATCAACTCCTGGACATGTGGCACCCTAGGATTTGGTGGATCGGCCTTGGATCATGTGCCCATGACCCCTAGGGTAACTTTTGGACACTTGGACTATAAATACTCTCCTAATTGGCCATCCACCAACGAGAGAGCCGAAGAGAGCCTCCAAGATTTCTCCAGAAGAAGTTTGACGGCAAAGCTGTTCTCCTCCCTGTTCGTGCATCCTCTTGTGCTTCTTCTTTCAAATTCCATCATCTCCAGCACCAGAAGGGAGATCTGATCAAGATGGAGCAGTAGGATCAACTTCCAAGGTGCAATCAAGTAGTAGCAGTCGTTTGTGAGGAATTCGAGGAAGATCCTAAAGATCGAGTTGCAGAGCATCGCCCAGGGAATTCCAGAGATCAAGCCTCTTCACAATACGACATCTACAAGGGAGTCTTCTAAAGAACAAGGACTTTTCAATCCATTTCTAATTTTCCCTTATGTCTTCTTGGTTGTTCTAGAGATTGTGCAGTATCTATTGCATCAATTCTCTTGAATAAGCCTTTTGAGATCAGATCTTAGCTAGAGGATCTGGATCTTTTGTGTGTGTCTAGCAAAGTATTTGTGAGTCATTGTACTCAGTGGTTTGTGAGCCTGTGTGCTCATTTTTGAGTCGTCGCACTCAAGTTTGGTTGAGCAATTGTGCTCAAGTGTCTAGAGTAGTCTTGCTCTAGGTGTTGTGTTGAGTTTTGTACTCATCGTGTTGGAGTTGTCAGGCTCCAGGTGTGGTGTATCCAGGTTGTTTAGTGGATCCTTACTGTGTGAGGGGTGGATGTAGGATCACATGGTGTGATTTCCGAACCACCTAAAATCTCTGTGTAGTGGTTTGTGTGTGACTTAAATTCACTTTACGCTAGATGCATGCATAGGGGTTTTCGAATTCTCTATTGATCAACTTGATTCCACATTTCTATCATCTAATTCACACATTCTCTCATTAGATCTAAATTGCTCTTTCAAATTGCCTTTGATTCCATGCATTGTTTTTAAATTGGTTAGCTTCCACATAAGTTGGCCTAGATCTATTCAACCCCCCCTTCTAGATCTTGTCAACATCCTTTTTGATCCTTCAGGTTGGTGACGTTGTTGGAGCTTCTTCAGTACTGTTGTTCCATGATGACGGAGGAGACGTGAGGTGACTAGGAGTCTGAAACAGCTATTTGAACGGGTTGTGCGAGCGGCGAACCACCATTCTTATCTTTGAATCTCATGCCTCTTCTTCTTTTTATAAGGAAAGGGGGGGGGGGGGGGAACGCTTCACGCTTTCTTGCTTCGAATGTCCATCCGCTTCTGCTGCCAGTCTTCTCATTCCCTCGCATTCTGCATTCGCCATCTCATCTCCTTCGTCTCCCACCTCTGGCACAGAGGGAAGGGAAAGTTGCTGCTGTCGTAGAGGTGAGCGGACAGTCGCCGATGAAGATGAAGACAATGAAGTATCGAAGCTTCAAGGGCCTACGCAAGCGATTCCGGATCGGGGATGAATATGAGATCATCCTAATGCGCGAGGACCAGATCTACTTGACGGACAAGCCCGGATGCTTCATCCTCTCCCTGGACCTGATGGAGGTAGGGTTCTGGTTGACAGTGCTAGAGATCGTCAAGGACCTGCTCAGTGCCTGGAAAATTACACTGATCCAGTTGACACCGAACTCGTGGAGGACGATCTTTGTCTTCTATGTCATGTGCCAGAAGTGAGGAGTCCAAGCGACAACAGACTTGTTCCGCAACCACCTCAGCCTAGCATCGTCATTGCAGTTCGGGTATGGCATCGTTATACCAAGCATCGGGCAAACAGGATGCGGGTCCTCTTCTCCCCCCGTCTCTCAAACAACAAGGGGTGGACAGGGCGGCTGTTCTTCATCGGTCGAAAGAAGGGGAGCGGCTCTCCAGAGTGGATTCCCTACTCGGGCATGCGAGCCACTGAAGAAGGCAGATGCTGCGCCCCTTCTCATCCAGGACGCAGCCAAGGCTTCGATGGATCTATCGAAGGTGCTTGTGGAGCAAACCGAGCTGCTCCTGACCGAGTACAAGCTTGTTAAGTACAAGCTGAGCCGAGCATGGGGTGAGTTTCCTATCTTTGGCTCGGTTTCTCATTCGGTTGCAAAATAACTTCTAACCTTTGTCTTCTTCCGCAAATGCTGCCAAATTGACTGCTGGTCGGGACCAGAAGGACATGGCCAAGTATGCGGAGCAGATCCCCGTCAGGTTGTACCTGACGTACATTGGTGAGGATGTGTCGACAATGATGACAGAGGCCATTTGGCCTGTGGCCGGGGGTCAGCCTTCCGGGCAGGAGTCCTCTAAGGATCAGTCTTCGGAAGGAGACTGGTACTTCGGCGAGAGAGGCAATGGCCCCAAGGCACGAGGCCGAGGTGGAAGGTGAGGTGGAAGCTGAGGAGGAAGAGGAACGCTGCCCCCAACTTCAGCCCTGGAAGCAGAGGAAGTTGGTGAAGGCGGCCGAGCAAGAGAGGCCGAGGACCTCGTTGGCCGCGGTGGAGCCCCTGACTGTTGAGGGGATGCTTTTGGAGCTGGGTCTTGGCGGAAAGGACATAATCGCCGTCGATGATCAGTTCGACAGGGACCTTGGAGAAGCTCCTCGGAGCGTTGGGAACCCTAGTGCCACCAGCGGAAGCGGGGCACCAGCGGTGGTAGAGGGAGCGCCTACGGCCGCAGAGGAGAAGCCGACAGCGGAGGTGGCCACGGTGGGTTCCTCAATAGGGCATGCGCCAGTCTCTGCACCGCTCGCGAAGGAGGCGTCGGTCTACGTCGATCGCGGAGGGGGTGTTGGCCTCCACGCAACCACGAGGGAGGCGTTGGTCTCCGCACCGACCGCAGAGGAGGTGGCGAGGTCACGGCGGAGCGAACGGCGGTGGTTCTCAGTGAGCGGTTGACAGATCAAGAGGAGGAGGAGGTGGTGATTCCACAAGGGTCGCCCGTGATGTGGGAGACGCCGAGGACGTGGGCCTTGTGACTAGGGTCGTCGACGAGGGGTTCGAGGGGTGGTTTGGTCGACCCTTCCGAGCAAACTGTGGGGGCGGCTGGCGCTAGGGCTTGCACGGTTCGTTCAGTTCAAACCGAAATTCATTTTTTTGGCATTTTTTGTGTTTTCTGGCATTTTTTCTGCGTTTAAAAAAAAAGGACAACCATCTTTTCGGTGGTCGCGAGTTTCGAACTCGCGACCACCACGCGCAGTGAGGGCGCCGACGCTGCACCTCCACTGCGCTACTATTTTTTGTATAATGTTTATTATGTATATAATTATATCTTATATTCATTCATTTCGTTTCCCACCCTGAAATCGACCGAACCCCTGACTCATGAAACTGAACCAACATGAACCGAACCGGTCTGTTCGGTATCGGTTTTTTAGTTTGACCCAAATTTTTCATAGCCTAGCTGCGCGACGATAGAGACCGACGATGATCGCGTACACCCTGACGAGGATTTTGATGGCGAAGACCCCCATTCGCCTTTGGAGGCCGACCTGGATGGCTGCTCAGACCTCCTCTGAGTATGCCCCTCCATCAATACTGTGCCCCCTGCCCTAACGCCTCACAGCTGAGGTACTCATTGGTGCCAAAGGGGGTCTCGGAGGACAACGACGCAATGTAGCAACCCGAAAATTTATACTTTAAAAAATTCTGAAATAAATTTTCTTTAAAATTGAAATAATAGAAACATACGTACCATTATCGTATGTGCAAGAAAACATCTAAAATTTCCTTAAAAAATATAAATCAACCCCAAATTATATCCTAAGTGTTCCACGAAGAAATTCATGCAACGAAAATCCATTGGCCAAGCGTACGTCACAATGTGACTAATTATCCAAATTAGGAAACTAAGTCGGAAAACTGTTAACACGGAAAGAATAACGCGCCCATAAATTAAATGAACATGTCGAGAGACTTCCAACATCATGTGATGATTAACCATTATCGGTTTGGACCAATGGACCTCTCATAGCCCATGAATAAATTCAAATAAGAAAATGCAATAAATTCATAACTCTATTATTCCCTAATTAAAAGGGAAAAACCTATAAGATAAATTCCAATAAATAATGGGCTTGGTTAAATTGACCCATTAGAATTTAGTGGTCCAAAATAAGGATTTTAAAAGAAGATAATGGGAAAATTCCCTAAATTCGCAACTTAATATTACTTAAATAGAAAAGAGACATTTAATGCATTAAATAAGCAATTTGAGATGGAATTGGATTCCTAAACCTACCCCATATGGTTTAGCACGAATTTAGACCTCAACCTAACCCAAATAGAAGTTGGAAAGCAAGAAGGAAAGAAGGAGTTAGGAAATCTCGTAATTAAAGAGAATTTGAGTAGTAGTAGGAATAGAACCCTTACTAGCTTAAATACTCTCTTAACTCTCCATGGCCGGCCCTAAACTTTGCTGGGGCTTGCTGGATGGAGAGAACCAAGGAGGAGGAGAATTCGTGGGGAGAAGGCTCTCTCAAGCATCTTCCTTTGTTCTTCAAGTTCTAGCCCTAGAAGAGTAAAACGACTAAAGGTAGGCATTCTCACGAGCAAAACTCAATTAAATCCATCTGTAGATTGTTCCATACATCAGGAACAAAAGCCCTCTTGTTTCACTCTTTTTCATCGAGCCAATCTTTTGATCTCTATTTTTGAAATTCTGCAAATATGAAACCCGACCCTTCTTCTTTATTCTTGATCTCCATGTATACTCAACCTCGTGCTCTCAAATTTTAACTAGAGTTACTGATGGATGTTAGGCATCTTTTGCCCCTAAAAGCCCTAATTTTATCCATCCTTTGTCACGAATTAAATCTTGCATGATTTCGACAATGTACTGTTGCGGTTTAACCTTGACTTGTGTTACAAGTTCCATACCTCTTTGTGGAGTCGTTTTTAGACCAAGTGTTCAACAGAGAACTGTTACCTCATGTGTCTACTTTCATTTGGCACTGGTTTCCCCAATTTTTGTTGACTATAGTGAGAGTATTAGTCCGAACATTACCACTGTGTCAGATTCACACAGTCAGTCACAATATGTTTTATTACCTAGTCAAACGACCTTTGTTTCTCAATTATTTGCTACTGTAAAAGTATTGGAAGTAATCTAACTAAAAAGGTGGTTTCACTCGATTTGGATCACCCTAGCATTTGTTTTGATTTTTCAAACCCACAGCTGTCAAACCCAATCCAAGTCGGAGTTGGAAATAGGTAGAAAAAGCAACCCAAACGTCATTTTCAGGTAGCGACGGTCGACACGTCGCTACCATAACGCGACAACATCATGGTCGCGACCCATACCAAAAATCAGGCCGTTTCGTGGTCTTTTTCAGAAGGCGACAAGATCATGGTCGCCTTCATGTTCTGAAGGCGACAGGCACTGTGTCGCCTTCTGCCTATGTCCACTTAATCGGCCATAACTTTTTCTATAGACCTCGGATTGACGAGCCGTTTTCTTTGCTGGATTCCTCATTCAAAGGGCTTCAATTTGGTATATTCATGTGTGAGATTTGAATAAAAATCAATGAGTTATGACCTTAGGAAGTGAAGGGATGGATTGCATTTGCCTTCTAAAAGGCATACATCTTGGTTTCCGTCGTTTTGCGTCGTTCTTGCATGTGTGAGTTTGATCTCTTCTAAGAAGGTTCTAGAAAGTCTTAACATGCATTTTCAACCCATATCAAAGTTAAAACATGTTTACATAATTTTAATTGATTTTAAGTTCATGATCATGCTCTCTACTTGCCGATTATCCACTTCTTGCCTTGTTATCAAACTTGCTAAAAACATGTTATAAAATGGAGTCATATTGAATGATTTAAAATGTAATAACACGACATCTTTCTATCTATGATTTCTCTCACACGTTCACACACTTGAACCATCCAATTATGGCTTGACTTGGCAAAATATCTCATAATGTATCTGGTTAATTTATTGCAATAATGTACATTAAATTGCTCTATTTTAAATGAACTTGTCTTCGTTTCTCGCGTTGTTTGGGAATACCGTTACCGACGCTCTACTGTTCTAGAATTCCTCTAGAACGTCGGGCACTTGTTTCTATATACACACTTTCCTTGACTTGGACGAACTCTCCGTCGGATATTCCTTTTGCCGGACTAGTGAATCCTTGTTCAAGACCTCCGTAAGTCTCCTCTGTCCATGGATTCCCACATGGTCGACGAGCCGGTTGTACCCTAACACCTATGATACCCTTTAGGGATCAACATGATCCAAACGGCCTTAGTTTGCTCTCATTCTTACCTTGATTTTACGTCGGACCTCTGGATCTGTACATAACATGGCCAGCGAAAGGTAGTGTATTCCACCTGACTGCCAACACCAGTGCGCGTGTTGTGCAACTGTTACTATCGTTCGTTACTCGACATTTCACGTGCAATGACCATAAGATCTCATCTATACTCTACTCGCTCATCTATTACACGTTCACTCTACTATCTCGTCTATTCATCTAGTACTCTCTTGGTACCTTTGAGCTGTGTGGCTCCACTGTTTTTGTACTGTTCATGACTGTCTAGCGCTATAATGGGTCTTGTGACTCTACTGACCAATGCATACTGTGCAGGCACGGAGAGTGTCCGAGGGGCTCCAATCTAGTCCTGGGGGCAGAGAGCCACCCGAAAATACCTGCAGGGGCTATTGACGGTGTTCTGCATTGCACCGGTTCTGACTATACTGTATTGGCTAGACATCTGACTATTATCCTTTTAGTCTGAGGAGTTCAGACGTACTGTGATATTACTGTGCTATCACAAACTGTTATACTATTAGTCTGAAGAGTTCAGACATACTGTGCGATTACTGTGCTATCGCAGACTGTTACTGAACGGCTACTGTCCTAGAAGTGACTATTGTCGTATTCTACTAGTGCACCGTTGTGCAACCATACACGCTATCTCGTTACACGCTATCTCGTTACCTATCTTGTCATACGCTCTACTTGCTCTACTTGATACTTGCTATCTTGAGTTATTGCGTACTATCGTGACTTAATCGCATTCAAAGTGCTCTACTCTCTCGTTGTCTAATGACAATAAAAGTGCTATACTCTCTCGGCTATCTACGGATAACCAAAGTGCCATTACTATTTCGATTGACAAAAGTTAATCAAAAGTGCTATACTATCTCGATTGATGAAAATCAATCAAAGTGCAATTTACTCTTTACATGACCACTACTATCTCTCCTTGCTATACCTGTCGCTTGCTATTGCTTGCCATTGTCGCTACATGCTGTGCGTTGTTATCGTTTCTTGACTTTATTGATGTTTTATCATCGTGCTACTTGATTTTTCTGCTATCTGAACCATGTTACTTGTGCTATTACTTTCTCACTTTACATGACTCGCTCTATCATTAGTTACTCTGCCATTTAATGCATTAATTATTTAAAGCATGCTTGATCCTGAGATTTAAGTCCTACTGGGCGTTATCGCTCACCCTTCGTTATTTGTTATTGTGTCTCAGGTAACTCAGACAATGACGTTACACACACCAATGGGACATGACCCGAGTGATGAGTGACCCGGAGTCAAGTCATGAAGTTGCCCTAGTACAATGGAGTCTAGTAGTTATTGCTTTAGATTTCTTTTCAATGTAATGATGTCATTGAGCCTTATGTGTGGCTCTGAATTAGTGGTTGTAATAGTCTTAGTGATTTTATAATGAAATAAGAGTTTATTCCAATTATTGTTTATTAGATGCTCTGATGTTTGCGAAAGTATGCGCATTGTCGTTACCATACTCGTTGTTCACGTTCTCCTCCGATTTATTCCGCTGCTAAATTGGAGGGGCGTGACAGTTGGTATCAGAGCCTAGGATGTCCTTATTAGGATATTTTAAGTCTAGGGATGTTCTAGGTGAACTGCCATAACCGTGTCTAAGTCAACCACCATACCTATGTGAGATTGGGTAAAGCTTGGGGTTATGCTAGGAGCTAACTATATGTATAAGTACCCTAAGTTTAAGAAGGAAATTAATAAGTATTATTGCTCGCAGGAACTAGAGGAGATGGCTGGCGAGCATGCACCAATGCACGAATTACAACAGACCGTACAGGGGTTAACTCAAGCCCTTAACAACGTAATTCAAGCAGGAGCAAGAAATGGGGCAGGAGACTTATATGAACTTTCAACGAATAAATCCCCCTAGGTTTAATGGAACTCCGGATCCCGATGAAGCTGAAAATTGGGTGAAGGCAATGGAACGGATCTTTAGGGTTATGCAATGTTCAGAGCAGGAGAAAGTCCTTCTGGCAACCTTCCAATTGGACCGCGATGCTAGAACCTGGTGGGAAGCTGCCAGTCGACAATTACCCAACATCAACATAGAGTGGGATAAATTTTTAGAACTCTTCAACACCAATACTTTTCCGAGAGGATTCGTGAGAAGAAGGCAAATGAATTCGCCAATTTAAAACAACGAATGATGTCTATAGCAGAATATGAAGTGCAATTTGAAAGACTAGCACAGTACGCACCACATTTGGTGAGTACGGAGAAGATGAAGGCGAAGAGATTCCTAGAAGGGTTGAGACCTGTGTTCTGGAAAAATTGGCTCCACTAGACATTGAAGTATATTCAGTCATGGTATTGAGAGCTCAATTAGTAGAAGACACCATGGAACTTCTTGAAAAGATTCATAAGAAGAAGGTGTTGAAAAGGGAACGTGCTACTCATTCCAATGATAATAAGGAAGAAATAGTAGATAGCAAGAGAATGAAAGGGGAAGTGAAGCAGAAGAAATTCTGTAAATTTTGTAAATGCCAGGGCATCAGATTGATAACTGTTGGAAGAAATTGGCAGATGCTTGCGATGTGGAAGTCAACAACATCGAGTCATCGATTGTCCAACAAAGAAGAACCAAACTTCACGCCAAGGATGATTACAAGCCCTTGTGGATATAAATCATACCAATGAAGGTGAACAAGGTATCATCACTAAACCCTTAGATAAGTTCATATTATTTTCACGATAGCAAAACCCTAAGTGGGGGAGATGATGGATTGAAATATTTAGAATAAATTGCTATAGTTGTATCATATCATATGATTTTGGGACCAATTCTTGTTAAGTGGGGGAGGATGTAGCAACCCGGAAATTTTAATACTTTAAAAAATTGAAAATAATAATCTTTAAAAACGAATAATAGAAACATACGTACCATATCGTATGTGCAAGAACACATATTAAAATTTCTTAAAAATTATAAATCAACCCCAATATTATCCCTAAGTGTTCCACGAAGAAATCATGCAACAAAAATCCATTGGCCAAGCGTACGTCACAATGTGACTAATTATCCAAATTAGGAAACTAAGTCGGAAAATCGTTAACACGGAAAATACGCGCCCATAAATTAAACGAACATGTCGGAGAGACTTCCAACATCATGTGATGATTACCATTATCGGGTTTGGACCAATGACCTCTCATAGCCATGAATAAATTCAAATAAGAAAATTAATAAAATTCATAACTCTATTATTCTAATTAAAAGGGAAAAACCTATAAGATAAATTCCAATAAATAATGGGCTTGGTTAAATTGACTCATTAGAATTTAGTGGTCCAAAATAAGGATTTTAAAAAGAAGAATAATGGAAAAATTCCCTAAATTCGCAACTTAATATTACTTAAATAGAAAAGAGACATTTAATGCATTAAATAAGCAATTTGAGATGGAATTGGATTCCTAAACCTACCCCATATGGTTTAGCACGAATTTAGACCTCAACCTAACCCAAATAGAAGTTGAAAGCAAGGAAGGAAAGAAGGAGTTAGGAAATCTCGTAATTAAAGAGAATTTGAGTAGTAGTAGGAATAGAACCCTTACTAGCTTAAATACTCTCTTAACTCTCCATGGCCGGCCCTGAAACTTTGCTGGGGCTTGCTGGACGTGGAGAGAAGGCAAGGAGGAGGAGAATTCGTGGGGAGAAGGCTCTCTCAAGCATCTTCCTTTGTTCTTCAAGTTCTAGCCCTAGAAGAGTAAAACGACTAAAGGTAGGCATTCTCACGAGCAAAACTCAATTAAATCCATCTGTAGATTGTTCCATACATCAGGAACAAAAGCCCTCTTGTTTCACTCTTTTTCATCGAGCCAATCTTTTGATCTCTATTTTTGAAATTCTGCAAATATGATGAACCCGACCCTTCTTCTTTATTCTTGATCTCCATGTATACTCAACCTCGTGCTCTCAAATTTTAACTAGAGTTACTGATGGATGTTAGGCATCTTTTGCCCCTAAAAGCCCTAATTTTTATCCATCCTTTGTCACGAATTAAATCTTGCATGATTTCGACAATGTACTGTTGCGGTTTAACCTTGACTTGTGTTACAAGTTCCATACCTCTTTGTGGAGTCGTTTTTAGACAAAGTGTTCAACAGAGAACTTGTTACCCATGTGTCTACTTTCATTTGGCACTAGTTTTCCCAATTTTTGTTGACTATAGTGAGAGTATTAGTCCGAACATTACCACTATGTCAGATTCACACAGTCAGTCACAATATGTTTTATTACCTAGTCAAACGACCTTTGTTTCTCAATTATTTGCTACTGTACAAGTATTGGAAGTAATCTAACTAACAAAGGTGGTTTCACTCGATTTGGATCACCCTAGCATTTGTTTTGATTTTTCAAACCCACAGGTGTCAAACCCAATCCAAGTCGGAGTTGGAAATAGGTAGAAAAAGCAACCCAAACGTCATTTTCAGGTAGCGACAGGTCGACACGTCGCTACCATAACGCGACAACATCATGGTCGCGACCCATACCAAAAATCAGGCCGTTTCGTGGTCTTTTTCAGAAGGCGACAAGATCATGGTCGCCTTCATGTTCTGAAGGCGACAGGCACTGTGTCGCCTTCTGCCTATGTCCACTTAATCGGCATAACTTTTTCTATAGACCTCGGATTGACGAGCCGTTTTCTTTGCTGGATTCCTCATTCAAGGGCTTCAATTTGGTATATTCATGTGTGAGATTTGAATAAAAATCAATGAGTTATGACCTAGGAAGTGAAGGGATGGGATTGCAATTGCCTTCTAAAAGGCATACATCTTGGTTTCCGTCGTTTTGTGTCGTTCTTTGCATGTGTGAGTTTGATCTCTTCTAAGAAGGTTCTAGAAAGTCTTAACATGCATTATCAACCCATATCAAAGTTAAAACATGTTTACATAATTTTTAATTGATTTTAAGTTCATGATCATGCTCTCTACTTGCCGATTATCCACTTCTTGCCTTGTTATCAAACTTGCTAAAAACACATGTTATAAAATGGAGTCATATTGAATGATTTAAAATGTAATAACACGACATCTTTCTATCTATGATTTCTCTCACACGTTCACACACTTGAACCATCCAATTATGGCTTGACTTGGCACAAAATATCTCATAATGTATCTGGTTAATTTATTGCAATAATGTACATTAAATTGCTCTATTTTAAATGAACTTATCTTCGTTTCTCGTGTTGTTTGGGAATACCGTTACTGACGCTCCACTGTTCTAGAATTCCTCTAGAACGTCGGGCACTTGTTTCTATATACACACTTTCCTTGACTTGGACGAACTCTCCGTCGGATATTCCTTCTGCCGGACTAGTGAATCCTTGTTCAAGACCTCCGTAAGTCTCCTCTGTCCATGGATTCCCACATGTCGACGAGCCGGTTGTACCCTAACACCTATGATACCCTTTAGGGATCACATGATCCAAACGGCCTTAGTTTGCTCTCTTCTTACCTTGATTCACGCCGGACCTCTGGACCTGTACATAACATGGCCAGCGAAAGGTAGTGTATTCCACCTGACTGCCAACACCAAGTGCGCGTGTTGTGCAACTGTTACTATCGTTCTTTACTCGACATTTCACGTGCAATGACCATAAGATCTCATCTATACTCTACTCGCTCATCTATTCACGTTCACTCTACTATCTCGTCTATTCATCTCGTACTCTCTTGGTACCTTTGAGCTGTGTGGCTCCTACTGTTTTGTATTGTTCATGACTGTCTAGCGCTATAATGGGTCTTGTGACTCTACTGACAACAATGCATACTGTGCAGGGCACGAGAGTGTCCGAGGGGCTCCAATCTAGTCCTGGGGGCAGAGAGCCACCCGAAAATACCTGCAGGGGCTATTGACGGTGTTCTGCATTGCACCGGTTCTGACTATACTGTATTGGCTAGACATCTGACTATTATCCTTTTAGTCTGAGGAGTTCAGACGTACTGTGATATTACTGTGCTATCACAAACTGTTATACTATTAGTCTGAAGAGTTCAGACATACTGTGCGATTACTGTGCTATCGCAGACTGTTACTGAACGGCTACTGTCCTAGAAGTGACTATTGTCGTATTCTACTAGTGCACCGTTGTGCAACCATACACGCTATCTCGTTACACGCTATCTTGTCATACGCTCTACTTGCTCTACTTGATACTTGCTATCTTGAGTTATTGCGTACTATCGTGACTTAATCGCATTCAAAGTGCTCTACTCTCTCGTTGTCTAATGACAATAAAAGTGCTATACTCTCTCGGCTATCTACGGATAACCAAAGTGCCATTACTATTTCGATTGACAAAAGTTAATCAAAAGTGCTATACTATCTCGATTGATGAAATCAATCAAAGTGCAATTTACTCTTTACATGACCAACTACTATCTCTCTTTCTATACCTGTCGCTTGCTATTGCTTGCCATTGTCGCTACATGCTGTTGCGTTGTTATCGTTTCTATCGTGACTTGACTTTAATCATCGTGCTATACTTGATTTTCTGCTATCTGAACCATGTTACTTGTGCTATTACTTTCTCAACTTTACATGACTCGCTCTATCATTAGTTACTCTGCCATTTAATGCATTAATTATTTAAAGCATGCTTGATCCTGAGATTTAAGTCCTACTGGGCGTTATCGCTCACCCTCGTTATTTGTTATTGTGTCTCAGGTAACTCAGACAATGACGTTACACACACCAATGGGACATGACCCGAGTGATGAGTGACCCGGAGTCAAGTCATGAAGTTGCCCTAGTACAATGGAGTCTAGTAGTTATTGCTTTAGATTTCTTTTCAATGTAATGATGTCATTGAGCCTTATGGTGGCTCTGAATTAGTGGTTGTAATAGTCTTAGTGATTTTATAATGAAATAAAGAGTTTTCCAATTATTGTTTATTAGATGCTCTGATGTTTGCGAAAGTATGCGCAATTACGTTACCATACTCGTTGTTCACGTTCTCCTCCGATTTATTCCGCTGCTAAATTGGAGGGGCGTGACAGCAAGGGCCGATGAAGCCTCTTACTCGGAAGGAGGGGCTCCTGAGGTCGACGTCGATGACCTTATGAGCGGGATCTTACGCTCGGTGGAGGCCCTCCGGAAGCTTGCCTCATGGGGGTAGTTTTACCAAGCCCTCTGGGATGTTGAGATGGCGACTTCGGCGGAGCAGGAGGAGCAGAGCTGACACCGCGAAGCCGAGTAGCGAAAGGAGATCGATGACCTCCGAGCTACACTGAAGGCTTCCGAGCTGAAGCTCACCATGGTCGAGGCTGAGAAGGCTGCCGTCGTCACCGTGCTCCATGAAGCCGAGACTTGGGGCGTCGTCGAGTATAAGGTTGGCCTGGGTTCCAAAAGGATTTAGAGCAATACGACACCGCTTGTTACGAGGTTGGCGATGACGAGGGCGTCTTCATGCCACGATGGAGTACGCCCATGTGGCCTTCAACGCCACTCTTCAGGAGTGTCGACGATGGATGCGGGACCCTCACCTCGACGGGATATGCTTCGCCAGCTTCCGGTCAGGGCAAATGTCCTCCGGCGTCAAAGATGTTGGCCCCTCCAACTAGGCCCCTTAAAACATGTATATATTTTTTGTTTTTTTTTTTTGGGTATGTAACTGGCCTTCCCAGGATATGTACAAAATTTTGGACCTGAATGAAAAAAGTTACCCTTTTTTATCCTATTCCTTTTCGTGTCTAGTTTTTTGCTGAATCGGAGTTCGTTGGGGCTTTTAGGTATCGCGCAAGCTTTCCGAGTTGAAGAGCTTCGACCAGAGGTTGTATCGAACACCCTTCTCCCTCCAAAAATTGATAGAAAAGGAATGGAGAAGTAGGGGATTGACTTCTCTAAAAAGAGATACAAGAGGCCCTATTTACGAATAATAAGCTGCAGCAACTTTGATTTTGAATCCCAATAAAATAAAAAATTAATAAATGTGATAAATAGAATTAAATTAGAATAAAGAAGGAATAAATGGAATAAAAGGGAATTAAACTAAAACCCTTAAGCTAAATAAAATGGGTTCAATTAATGGACCACACATAATGTAATGGGCTAAAAATGCCAAAAGCCCATCTTTGGATGGGAGATCTTTTGCCTAATTTCGGAGTTAATTAATAAATAATTAAATAGGGCAAGATAAACACTAAAATAAGTTGTAATATCCTAAAAGGAGTCCTAAGCCTATCCTACCCATTGCCCATGGATTTAGACTTCTCCCCTATCCTATTAAGTAGATAATGGTAGAAAAATAGGGAGATAATAGTGAAAATTCAGAGTTTGGAGGAGAAGGAGAGTTTTAGACTAATAGGACTCTTATACTAGCTAAAACACCTCTAATTCGTCCCTACCAAGCCATAACTCATTGCTGGAGCTCTGGAGAATGAGGAGGAGAGGCTGAGGACAAGGAGCAAGGAGAGGAAGGGCTTGAACAAGGGATTTCTACTTTGTTCTTCATCAAAACCCCTAGGATTTCTTATCAGCGAGAAAAGGTAGGCAATCCCTCAAGCACAAATCACATAACTTCGGCCATAGGTAGCCCATATATTCATCTTTAAAGCCCCATGATTTCCCCAATTTTCGTTGCTCCATGAGAGCGAATTAAATGTTCAAATCTCCATCATCATCATGTACCTGAACCTTCATGTTTGCTTTCAATCCATGCATGTACTTGATCCCATGCCATGTGAATATTCTCATAAATACTACATGTTGTTAGGCTTCAAATGCCCATATTTCCCCCAATTTTCATCATGTATCCGTTGCTAATTAATTTGTTTTCCATGACTGTGCATGTTTAGGTCACCAAAACGTAACCTAATCAAAGCATGCTCATGACTCATCTATTTTCTAATTAATCATGCCTATAGATACTCGCCTTCATGTCTAGTTTCGTTTAAAAGTTGTTTCATGATTTTTGGACTTGTGTGCGATTTATTATTGATTTTTAAAGAGACCTGTATCATGTATGGAAGGAAGGAACCCAACCCAAAAAGGGCCGAATTCCCCTTTCTGGGCTCGGACCGCCTTCTGAAATCGCAACGGCCCGACCCATCGTGATCTCAGAAGGGATCGCGACAGGGAGGACCATCGCGTCTTGAACGCGACGGGCTGACCCGTTGTGATTTCCATCGGTTCACACCCACCCGGCCCGGTTCAATTGTCGCGACCGGCCGCAGTGTCGCATTTTGTAACGCGACGAGTACCCCCGTCGCGATTTCAATATTGCGGCTAGAACCTGAATTTGCTCTTATACCCCTACTATTTACACCATTTGACCCTTGTTTAAACTTAATTAAACACTGTTATGCATAGTCTTGATCTAAACATTAATATTTTGTAATAATTACATAAATTCAATTAATTAAAAACCATATGCCAATCTTTCATGCTCTCATGATTTCTTAACACTTGCACATACTAAACATAAATGTTTGCCATTAGACCTTATATAATTACTCAATTCTATCTGGTAATTAAGTGTAATAATTCACTTAAATTCCCTATTATTTTAAATGACACTTGTCTTTGTTTATTTGCGTGATTTGTACACCGTTATCGCGTCCCTCTGCCTTCGAGCACTCGAGGCAAGACGGACAACGTTTGGTTACCCACACTTTTTTTTCTTGGTATGACCACCCTCTCGGTTGGGATACTCCTGACTGGACTAGGGACTCCTTGTCAAGGCTTCCGTAAGTCTCCTTGGCTTTGGCGCACGTTCATTGCCGACGAGCTGGTTGTACCCTTAAAACCCGTTACCCCTTAGGGATCAGCATGATCCAATGGCCTTAGTGTGTTTCTTTCTTATCTTGGGATCACACCGGACCATCTAACATGTGTTCATAGGACGGCTAGTGGGCGGTTGTGACGTCTACCGGACTGCCGGCACACGACCGTGTGCTGTGCAACTGTTACTATCGACTGTTTAACCTTGTTTTACGAATATGTCCCTATTCTTATCTACTATCTCTGTCGTTTCATCTGTTCACTTTCTCTCTGCACTCTCATCTATTCGTCTACTATTCTCATCTATTCTTGTTACTCTATTTGGCCATCTATATGATTGTCTAAGATAAGAAACATGACTATGCCAGTGCAATAGGGCCCGATCAGGTCCAGGGGAGAGCGTCCGAAAAGTGCCATTTGCCCAGGGAGTTAAAATGATCAGGATGTTGGCATACATCCAGTGCCATTATACTATCAAGATTTAATCTATGACAATCAATCATTGCAATTTATATCAGTGCTATCTATACAAGTGCTATCGTTACTAGTGCACCGTTGTGTAACTTTACGTGCTATATCGTTACATGGCCAATCCATTATCGTACTTGATGTGCTATTCTTCATGTACAAGTGCTATCATTCTCTTGCCATCGTTATTTCACTTTGCATGACTATACTCTCTAGTTACCCTACCTTTTTAAGACATTAATCATTTAAAACATGCTTGTTCTTATGAGATATTAAGTCCTACTAGGCATTATTCGCTCATCTTGCGATATTATTTCATGTGTTTCAGGTGAGTCTTATGGGGATTACCACACTCACGAGGAAGGGAATGAGGATGGTCGTCAGGAGTGACCCGTTTCGACAACCACTGCTTATTAGTTATTTAGATAGTCATCAGTTAGTCAATATGTAATAGTTTGAGTTTGAATAAAGTACTCTGGGCCCTAATTTTGGCTCTGATTAGAGAATGTAATAGTTAGATGATGAAGCATTAATGAAGTTGGATTACCTTTGGCTTTATTCCAATTGTGCAATGATTTGATGTCTATTTTATCACTCGATACTATTTAATAACTATAATATCGCTCCAATATTCTGTGTCGGGACGTTACATTTTTGTGGCATCAGAGCCTAGGTTATTCTTAAGTATAGGATGATCTAGGATTAATCTGCCTCGACTTAGAGTCTAAATCCATACCGATGTGAGAGATGGGTAGAACCAAGGGTAATAAGATAAAATAAATTCACACACGCACAAACTTAGTGCAACCTCATTATCTTACATTAAAAATTCTATTTTTGAAGAAACATAAACCATAGCAATGGCAGCGGAGCTTGCACAACTCAGTTACATGCAGCAGACTATCCAGCAACTCACTCAAGCACTACTTCAGGCTGGCGGAGCCAATGGAAACTGAGGAGCCGAAAATCTGCACCGAAATTTCCGCAACTTGAATTCGCCTCGTTTCAGCGGGACTGCTGACCCCGATGAGGCAGAAAAGTGGTTGAAGGAAATTGAACGTATTTTCGTGGTCATGCAATGCGCGGATGGAGAGCTACTACTACTTGCAACATTTCAGTTAGAAAGGGACACCTATGCTTGGTGGGAGTCCGTTGAGGTAACCAGGGTTGATGCACAATCACGTGGAATGAATTCAAGGAGCACTTTACTCCAAGTATTTTTATGAAGAGTTCAAGAGAGGAAGGCTTCCGAGTTGTGGCACTTAAGCAAAGGACCTCTCTGTAGCCGAGTACGAAGCCCAATTCTCCCGGTTGGCACGATATGCCAATCACCTGGTAGGCACTGAGAGAATGAAGGCGAATCACTTTCTTAATGGGCTCAGCCCACATATATCACCCAACTGGCACCTCTGGATATCTAGACCTACCAGAAATGGTCAAGAAGGCACAGCTACTGGAGATGCGACCGATCTCACTGATCGCATCAAGGGTAGAATGGTTAAAAGAACAGTCATCAATGACAAGCAAGCCCACTAACGGCAAGAAAAGGACATTTAGCATCACTGACAGGCCAAGCCAAGAGCGAAAGCCCAGGTCTTCACCCCCACTGCCCATAACAAGCCTAGATGCAAGCACTGTGACAAGCTAGGTCACACTACCAATGAATACTGGAGAAAGATAGGTGCATGCCTACGTTGTGGGAGTCGAGAGCATCGCATTCCTGACTGCCCCCTTCTTAAGAAAAATGAGAAGTGCCCTACTGGCCAGAAGAAGCCGGGCAAACTGCAAGCTATCCAGGAAGTGGAAACCATCGAGGAGGGTGGAGTCGTTGAAGGTACTCTACCAGTCTTTTCTCAGTCAGCATTTGTTTTATTTGATACCGGCACAACACATTCATTCATATCACAAGCATTTGCTGACACATTAAATGTTAAACCCGTATCTATGGGAACTGAATTACCTGTTACAACCCCACTGGGCGAGAAAGCCCAACTGAACAAATACTTTCCATTAGCTGATGTGAAGATTGGTGAACTAAATCTTAGAGCCGACTTGATCTGTATGCCCATGGAAGGCTACGATGTCATTCTGGGAGCTGACTGGCTATCCACTTATGGGGCTTGTGTTGACTGTAGAAGAGGGAAGATAACATTTAGTGAATTCCCTAAGCTGACCTTTACGGGACGTAGACACAAGAGACACTTGTCTCTCGTCTCTGCTATTAAGGCACAGAGCATGATAAGAAAAGGGTGTGTGGCATTTCTTGCCGCCATAGTTGTAGAAAAGAAGCCATCTAAGATATCTGATATTCAAGTAGTACAAGAGTACCCCGACGTGTTCCCCGACGAGCTGCCAGACATTCCACCTGAACGAGATGTAAATTTCTCAATCGACTTGATTCCTAGAGCTGCACCGGTGTCACGTCAGCCATATAAATGTCCCCTGCTGAATTGAAGGAACAATTGATGGAACTACTAGAAAAGGATTTTATCAGACCAAGTACTTCTCCGTGGGGAGCACCAGTGTTGTTTGTCAAGAAGAAGGACGGCTCCCTGAGGCTATGCATCGACTACAGGCAGTTGAATCCTCTGACTATCAAGAACAAATACCCTCTGCCTCGTGTTGATGAATTGTTTGATCAAATATCAAGAGCCAAATATTTCTCTAAGATTGACCTTAGATCGGGATATCATTAAATGAGGATTAAGGATGCAAATATTTACAAATGACTTTCAAGAGCAGGTACGGTCATTATGAATTTGTAGTCATGCCTTTTGGACTAACCAATGCTCCTGCAACTTTTATGCAATTGATGAACAACCTCTATCGGCCATACCTCGACAAATTCGTCGTGGTCTTTATTGATGATATTCTCATATACTCAAAGACCAAGGAAGAGCATGAGGAGCATCTGAGGATCGCTTTGCAGATCTTGCGCGCAAACAAACTCTGAGGATCGCTTTGCAGATCTTGCGCACAACAAACTCTACGCCAATTGAGCAAGTGTGAATTCTGGCTCGAGGAGGTGTCATTTCTAGGCCATGTTATATCAAGGATGGAATAGCTGTTGATCTTCCAAGGTTGAAGTTGTACTCAACTAGGAGATCGACCACGTCACTGAGATCAGAACCTTTCTTGGACTTGCTGGCTACTATAGACAGTTCATAAAAGACTTCTCCAAGATAGCTGTACCTCTTACTCCTTATGCGAAAAGAGCCCCTATGTCTGGAGTAAGGAATGCGAGAAAAGCTTTTAGACACTGAAACAATGTTTGACCTCTGCACCTGTCCTCGCGTTACCAGTCGAGGGTGAAGGATTCTCAGTCTACACTGATGCATCTAGAATCGGTCTAGGCTACGTGCTAATGCAGAATGAGAAGGTGATAGCTTATTCAACAAGACAATTGAAGCCTCACGAAGTTAATTATTCTGTCCATGACCTAGAATTAGCCGTTGTGGTGTTGCGCTTAAAATATGGAGGCGATTATATGGAGAGCAGTTCATTGTCTATTCTGATCATAAGAGTTTAAAGTACTTATTTTCCTAAAAGGAGCTCAATATGCGACAAAGGAGATGGCTGGAATATTTGAAGGATTTTGATTTCAATATCTAATACCACCCAAGCAAGGGTAATGCAGTAGCAGATGCACTCAGTAGGAAGCCAGTGGCATCCTTATCTTATTTAGTCATGGGTGAGATGCAACTATTAGAACAATTTGCCAGTCTGAATCTAAATATTGAGCAGAGAAGTGATCAAGTGTTAGTGGCCAACCTTAGAGCTCAACCCGCATCTTTGTCGAGATCAGGGAGCAACAAGCTAATGATCCATTTCTAATCTGAGTCAAGGAAACCATAGCTGACAGACTCGATTCTCCATCACCGAGGATGGGAGACTATATTTCAAGCTAGGACCTATGTGTCTGACAATGAAGAGTTGAAGAGAAAGCTGATGGATGAAGCCCACAAGACTAAGTATACAATTCACCCAGGTGCAACCAAGATGTACCAAGACATGAAAAGGTCATTTTGGTGGCCCAACATGAAACATAAGGTGGCTGAGCATACCGCGCACTGCCTCACATGTCAGCAGGTAAAAGTAGAACACCGACGTCCTGCGAGTGTACTCAGACCCCTGGACATACCGGAATGGAAATGGGAGAGTATTGGCATGGACTTCATCATGGGTTTACCCCGAACTCGTGGTGGACTTGATGCTATCTGGGTCATTGTGGACCGATTGACTAAGTCCGCACATTTCCTTGCAATCAAAAGTACATGGAGTGTGGATGTACTTGCAGCCCTGTATGTAAAAGAGATCGTGAGATTACATGGAGTCCCCGTGTCCATAGTCTCAGATCGTGACCCCAGATTCACTTCTAGATTCTGGAATGGACTTCAGACTGCTCTAGGTACAAAACTCAATTTTAGCATGGCATTCCACCCACAGACTGATGGGCAGACGGAAAGGACAAATCAGATCGTGGAGAATATGCTACAAGCCTGCACTATAGGTTTTGAGAGGTATTGGAATGAACAATTGTCACTAATAGAATTCGCCTACAATAACAGCTACCAGGCCAGCATTAAGATGGCCCCATTTGAAGCACTGTATGGAAGAAGCTGTAGATCGCCAGTCTACTGGAATGAAGTAGGAGAACAACAATGGCTGGGACCAGACATGGTACAGAACACTAGCAGGGATATACAAATCATCAGGGATAGAATTAAAATAGCTCAGTCCAGGCAGAAAGCTACGCTGACAAAAGAAGAAGGGACTTGGAATTCCAACTGAGTGATCTAGCGCATTAGGAAAATTCACAAATGGAAAAAAACTCTTTAATATTAAAAGGTGCTAGAAGATCAGGTAAAAGAAGAATGGATTAGGTTATACACCCCCGGATAATGAAGAACAATAATATATCCTAAATATACCCCACTCCAAAATTTGTACCTGAAAACAAATAACATACAAAGCAAACTTTAAATATATAGAAAAGTAACTAAACTATCCTGTTGCAGTCACTGTAACAAATTAGGACATATTAACTAGACATGTCCAACTAAACATAAGAAATGGATAATAAAAGGGGAAACCAGTGATACTAACCAATCAGGACTCAAAGAACTTGGGTACCTAAAACTTAATGTTTTCATTTCAGGGTAACCTTCGAGCATCCAAATGGTATCTGGACAGTGGGTGGTCAAGGCACATGTCAGGTAATCGAAAGCTATTCTCTCTCATCTTCAAATGAAGAAGGATGTTAATATGGAGATACGGAAAAGGGACAGTGATAGGCAGTGGTTCTATGAACAATAAAGGAAAGACAGTTACTGAAGATGTATTGCTTGTCAAAGGGCTAAAACATAATCTCATTAGCATCAGCCAGCTTTGGGACAGAGGCCATCAGATCTAGTTTCAAGAGTCAAAGTGCAGCATATTAAAGGATGGAGCAGTAATTTTGAGCTATAGAGAAAAGAACTTATATGTGCTCTATCTTGAAGACTCAAGGATCAAAATGTCTGTTTAGCAGCAAATAAAGATCAATCAACTGAATTGTGGCACAGAAGATTGGGACATTGTAGCATAAACGGTATGAGAAAGTTGTTAAAGAAAAATCCTATGGAAGGTCTGCCAAAGTCAGCACTAAGATGGAAAGTGTTTTGTAGACCTTGTGCAAAAGGAAAGCACACTAAGAGCTCCTTCAAGTCGAAGACTGTGGTAACCACCTCAAAACCTTTGAAACTCCTTCATATGGATTGTTTTTGGCCATGAGGACCACCAGTCTTGGAGGAAAGAATTTGGTTTTGTGTATTGTTGATGACTACTCCAGGTTTACATGGTGTCATTCCTAGAACATAAAGATGATATGTTTGAAAGCTTTGTCAATTTCAACAAGAAGGTCCAGAAAGACCGAAGTTCAGCATCGTTTGTATTCGATCAGACCATGGGTGAGGTGAATTTCAGAATGAAAAATTTCTAAATTCTGTAATGACCAAGGAATTGAGCACAATTTCTCAGCACCAAGAACACCACAACAAAATGGAGTTGCTGAGAGAAGAATAGAACTTATTGGACATGGCAAGAACAATGCTGTCAGAGTATGATTTACCAGGTATTTTTGGGCTAAAGCAGTGAACACAGCAAGCTATATTATCAACAGAGTAATGATCAGGTCAATCCTAAAGAAGACTGCATACGAACTGTTCAAAGGAAAGAAGCCAAGATCAGCCACTTCAGGACATTTAGATGTCCTTGCTTTATCCACAAATAATGGAAAAAGGGACATTGGTAAGTTGGATGCCAAATCAGATGAAGGCATCTTCATAGGGTACCCTCTAAAACCTAAAGGCTATAGAGTATTTAACAAGCGCTCCTTATTAATTGAACAATCTGTTCATATCATTTTTGATGAAACTAACCCTTCCTTGAGAAAGGAAGAAGATAGTGACATTGATGATGTAGATAATTGTCTAACAATTAAAGGATACATCAATCGAAGACAAGGATGATCCACCTCTGGAAGACCTACAACAAAAGGACATTACACATGATATCTTCCAAAGGAATGGAGATACAAGAAAGATCACCCACCCGAAAACATCATTGGTGATCCATCTGTAGGGGTAAGAATAAGAGGTAATGTAATACCTTGTGATTACTTAGCATTTGGTCTCAAATAGAGCCTAAGACAGTCAATGAAGCTCTTACTGATGAAATCTTGGATTATAGGCATGCAAGATGAACTTAATCAATCAAGAGAAAGCAAGTATGGTCACTTATTCCCAGACCATCAGACCATCCAGTATTGGCACCAAGTGGGTGTTCAGAAACAAACTGGATGAGACTGGTGTGATCCTAAGAAACAAGGCCAGACTGGTGGCTCAAGGCTATTCCCAAGAGGAAGGCATAGAGTTCGATGAACCCTACTGTCATGCCCCGATATTTAGCAGCGGAATAAATACCGGGAGGCTTGAACGATACAAATAGGCGTATCACAGTTGAATAACGCAGAGTCACAATTGAACAAAAGAACACATTTGAGACTATAGTTGGTCACCAAAAATACCTTTATTCCATTTCATTCAACTAGTTGCAACCTTACATAAGAAAGAACTCACTGTAAAGAGTTCATTATTCACATAAAACTTCTAGAAAGTTTCACTATTACATACACTACTCAAAATACTACTCCTAAACTGTCAACTACTTATATGGCGGGTGCTCATCACTCTTGCCCTACCCATCCGACTCCTCTGGTTCCTCATCACTACCTGAAAAAGGGCAGGATGATAGGGGTGAGCGAACTAGCTCAGTAGGATTTACATCTCAATAGTGTGCGGGCACTGATATACATGATTAGCATTTTAATAGGCAATATGCACATGAATATGATGACAATGCATGCTTTTCTAACAAGTTGAATAGTAGAATAGAACAGATATCATATCAGATCAAATGTCGAGTTTCATATACAATGAACAGATTTTCAAGAGTAGAATCGCATCAAAAGAGATTGGCCATATTCAGACAGATATCATGTGTTCACATGACCAGACTATCAATATCAAATCATATCAGATCAGATCAATCAGACTTATCATATCAAACAAAAGCACATTCACACTAATCTTGCTTATTTGTTTGTGCTATGCCAAGCACCAGAAGTCCATACTCCCATGGTTAATAAGATAAGGGGCGCTCCTCCCCAGGACTGGACCATGCCCCTTTTTTGCACAGGCATGGATCAAATTTTGGACCGGAGTCCCATGTTGTGCCAAACAAACAGTTCATATTATGGCCACAGAGTTTCAATAACAAGCTCATAGTAAAAGGAACATGATCATTCATAGAGTCAAGGTATGACAAACAGCTCAAGAGAACAAGGCAGATAAACATATCTTTGTTTCATAATTTATTGATGTCTTGACATGAGGATGTTTCAAAAGACAAATCATATGCAAACATGTGCTCTCAATTTCCCAAGAAGGGTGCCATTCGTGCAAAAGTGTAAGTGAGTCACGGATCTTTCCTAGCATGTATGCATATGACAAATATTAATTGAACACCGGAAAGCATTACTATTGAAAACTTATATGCAAATCATGACATTAACACCACTAACAGTCCATACTAACAGTATTCATTCCATATCACTCATATTCTTATCTTATCGTTGACAATAGGTAAGATCACAAGATAATCCAATGAACATAAGGACAATCAAATTACACATTAGAATCATATTCGTTCATTACATTTTTTCATGGGTTGATTATTTTTAGGTCCATGCTACTATTAACATCATGCTCATGCTTGTAGACATCATGGAATGATCGACCCAAAATATGCAAATTTTGGTAAGGGTAGTGTCGACAAACCCGACTGGTGTCGACACAGTGCTTCAAACACAAGACAAAATAATGCAAAACTGGTCAAGTAGTGTCGACACTAGATCAAGTATGTCGAACACAGCTTCAAATACAAGGCAAAAAGTCAAGTAGTGTCGACACTAGACAAGTAGTGTCGACACTAGAGACAGCTTCCAGAAGACCTCCTGGCCAATATGGGACAGTGTGTCGACACTAGATCATCTAGTGTCGACACTAGATCAGCTCTTAGAAACTTTCTGGGTCAAACTGGGACAGTGTGTCGACACTAGATCAGGTAGTGTCGACACTAGAGACCTTCCCAGAACACCTTCTGGGCTATTTTGGGACAGTGTGTCTGTTAGTTATGGGTGTCCTCAAGCCATCATAACTTGTACAATCTTGTTCTTTGATAATAATAATAAGGCTTTTATATTCATTATGTGTAATTTGTTTATCGTTTCATTATGAAGTTCATGAATATACGCAATGGATATTAATTATGATGAATCATAACAATGAGATTAATATCCTTTAAACATATATCCTTAATTGTTCCTAGTCGGAGGATATTCGAGAAGGACATCGGATATCCGGTTAGACTAGTACAGGTTGCACCTGCTCATATGATGAGGGTGACTGGTCTCATAGTCACTTGTGTGGAGACACTAGGTGAATCTGTAGGTGCTCATTGGAGAATGAGTTCACTGAACTGATCCGTTATGAATCGCTGGATGATAATATTACCTAACTGTCAACCAGCTAGATTCATTGTCACAGTGGCGTGATTGGTCCTTAGACCTGAGACACCAAGGACACCTTGTCGGTGGACTTCTAGATTTTGACCTTAACTTATAGATCTCTAGCCATGGGGTCTTAATCAGTTAAGTGTTCGGATCTAGCGGAATACCTTCGAAGGTGATTGTGTGGTCAACATGGGATCGCTCGCTCTCGATAATAAGAGAGTGAATGCTCTAGGGAAAGATGTCTGATAGTCCCTGGCCAGGGCATGACTACTTATCAGAAAAGGAGTTTTCTGATATTGTTATGCGGCATCTAAACCAGTGAGTGCACATATTAGGGTTTGACAGTTGACCATACCCTAAGTGCGCTCGGGAGCATTGTACGAACGAAGGACTATAGTCACGTGGTATCTGTTGACACAAAAGGTTCCTTGAATGGGTTGCTGAACCCCAATGATTTCCAGGATCAAGTGGTGTTGCTTGGCACCCAACTTGATTGGAAGCCTGGTCAATTATCGTGAGACGATAATTGATTGTGTAATTAATAATATGAGATATTATTAATTATAGTAAGTCAATAAATAGTTATTGGGCTTAATGGGCTGAAAACTGGACTAGCACTTGGGCCTAGAGGGTCACACGCATTAGAGTTCCGAGCAGACTGGGCAGGATGGTCATCTATACTATTATAATAAAACACAGTTCTGAGTGCTGCCATGTGGCAGCATCAGGATTAATTTTTTCCCGCCATACTTTGTTAATATAAAAATTTACTAATGTAACTTCTCTCCTCTCTTTCTTTCCCATTAAAAACTTCTATTAACATCTCACATTTTCTAAAAACTCACATCTTTATTCAAAATCTTTCCCATTTTACTTTCTTCATCGATACACCTTCTCTCTTTCTAAAAATAATAAAAAGATATTATATGTGTTAAATAATTCTTTTTTTAAATTATTATATTAATAATAAATAATATTAATCTCATGTATACGACTTAAAAATTTTATTTATTTAAATTTAATAATTTTCCGTGCATCGCACGGGTATAGAGCTAGTTATAGACAATAACTGAGTTTTTGTGAAAAACCGCAGTGTCTATAAATATTAGCGGAGAGTCAAACCCTGGGCCAAGCTCCAGGCTCTCTCCCTGGCCGCCCCACTCCTCTCTCTCTCCAGGGCGCCGCCACCTCTTCTCTCTCCTCTCTCTCTGGCACATGGTGGAGTTGAGATCCGGGAGACGCGTGGAGACCGAGGAGATCCCGTCTGCGTCCGGAGCTCGCGTGGATACGTCTAGAGGCCGGACACCTGAACGGCTTGAAGCACCAGCGCCTCCAGCGCTACCTCCTCCCCGGATTCGGGAGTTTCGCAACCCCGCAAAGGTAAAGATCGGATCTTCCTACGTGTGGCTTCTCCGTTTTTTGTTCGATTCCGACCGCCGGCAACGATATCTACCGGAGGGAATCGCATTTCTGCTGCGCTCTGATCGATTCTTTATAGTGGTATCAGAGCCAGGTTGCTGGTTCGGTCGAAATCGGCGTCATATGAATGTCATTTTATGCGTTTTCGTCGATTCGCGTTCTGCATGAATCCCTAATTTTTACCTCGTTCTTGGGTCGCACATGGGATGTGCACTCCCCGTTTTGTATATGGAAGTTGTTCTTGGTACAAAGGACTTCGCGAAGCACCCTTCGTGGCGTCGTTTGGCCCTCTGTAGAGGCCACACGAACCCCTGCAAGATGTCGCCGCCATGCTTCTTGGACAGTCCAAGATGGGCGAAATTTTGCAGGTTTTTAGGGCTTTTTCGGGATGGGTTTTCTGGGCATGTGGGGCGATGGCAAGCGGTCTCCGGCGTCGCCGGCGCTTTCCGCGGCCGCTAGAGGCGGCGCGGAGGGTGGCGTGGCCGCGCCGCACCGGCGCTGCGCCGGTGGGGGCGGCGGCCAGGGTTTCGCCCTGGCCGCAGCCCCTGTCGGGCGGGAGGGGCGACCCTCGCAGGTCGCCCAGCGGGTCCCCCGTGTCCGGGTCAACTTACCCGGACCCGGGGCAGGGCCCGGGGCACACACGCGGGTGCCCGCGCCGGGCCGCCTCTGGGCGGACCGACTACCGGATCCGCCCCGCCCGGATCCGGACCGGCCCCCACTTACCTCCATTTTTTAAGTTTTAAATTGTTTAAAAAAATCAAAAAAATGTTTTAAAATCCCAGAAATTTATGAAAATTAGTTTTAAGAGTTTTAAAATTGTTTTAGCTCTCTGTAAATTAATTTTCAGATGTTTGACCCATTGCTTAATTAGTTTAAGGGAATCTAAAATTGTTTTAGTTATTTCCTCTCATCTAATTAATGCTTGTTAATTAATTTAAGAATGTGATTGTTTTAATTAATTAACAGTAAATTTTGGCGGATTCATGCAACAACGGTGAATGACGTTTATCTAATGTTGATTAGATGTTATCCATGCTAGCTAAATTGTTTAGTTAAATGGTTTACACAATATAATATATATTTTTGAAATAAAAGTTATTTCAGAAGTAATTATGTGATAATTGCTTGTGATGCATGTGATGTGTTGATGGTTGTGGGTGTGGATGATCATGGACTTAGATGTCATGTGATGATGTTTATGGTTTATGGCATGTGATGTAATTTATGAGGACTGCGTGCCTCCCTCTCTCCCTCTATTACCGGGCTGTACATTCTATCTCCCTCCTGTTATGTACTCCCCTTGACTTGTTAAAGGTTTCTTATAATTATCTGATGTATATTTATGGCCTGCGAGCCCAATTTAATGTTACTTGTAATTTTAAGATGCGGATTGGCGGAGATGGAGGAGAGTACCATGCAAGACCTTCATGGAGATAGAGTTACATCAAGCAAGAGCAATCGATGGGGGCTGCCATATGTTTGCCATGTTTGTGGATTACCAACTGGCTCTGGTAATGCCACTCTAGGTTAAAGTCCATGATCATCCATCGTTTTTCTTCATATATATGATATATGTGGAATGTGCCATGATATATATAATTAAATATATGATATTCCAAATTCTATATATCAATAGCACGCAGATATAGAGACCAATATAAAATATGTCAAAATCCCTCCTCGTTTAAATTTTAAGCCGTAGCGTAATCATTGAGAATGAATTACGTGGCCCTCCATCATTATAGTTTTAGGATTGCCATTAGATCGGGCAAGTTTGTTGTGCTATCCACAAGGCTTGCCAATCTGATGACAGACTAAAACTATGGCATGATGATGCCTTAAACGGGATAGAGGAACGTGTAGCTTTGTTGTGCTATCCACAAGGGCTACATCTAAATCTATGCTCGTTACGTAATGATGGTACTGCTTAACTGGATTTAATGACTTGTTGTGCTATCCACAAGGTCATTAAAATTCAGGGGCCGAAATAAGATCGGATATTGCAAGAGTTGCAAGTGTCAAGGGTTGACCGCTTTCAGATCATAGTATGGTTTGTTGTGCTATCCACAAGATCATGCTATGAGTCTGTGAGATTCCGATCCTCACTAGGAGACTGTCGGCGTCTCCCATTCTGTATATCTGAGGGTTATACAGTCTGTCGGAAAATAGTGGGAGCTAATCTTGATTAAAGTCCTAATCTAGATTTAATTATTATTATGAACATCTGCTAATTGTGTTTACATTTTCTTTATAGGCAAAAATGTCGTCGGGTAACCCACTCCGTGGCATACTGGATGCCAACAAATTGGCAGGCCCGAACTACTCGGATTGGCTCAGGAACCTGAAGATTGTCCTCAGGTCTGAGCGCATTGCCTATGTCCTGAAGGAGAGTTTAGCTGAGATGCTGAACATGCTGAAGACTGTTGAGGGCAACGTTAAGAAGGAAAAGCCCACTGTTCTCATGGTTGGAAAGTCCAACAAGAAGAGGAGAGCAGTGCAAGCCTTTGAGAAAGGCAATGCAAAGAAGCAGTCCAAGCAAAAACAAAAGAAGGACATAAGCAAAGGAGAAGAAAAGGGCAAGTGCTTCCACTACAAGAAAAAGGGACGCTGGAAAAGAAATTGCAAGGACTACCTTGCAATGAAGGCTTAGGAGAAGCAGAAGTTTGGCGAAGCTTCATGTATCTATATGATAGATCTTCACTTGTCTCTTAGAGATTCCACATCTTGGATTTTAGACACTGGATGTGCTTCTCATGTCTGCAATGATATGCATTGGTTGACAAGTAGAAGGAAGCTGAACAAGGGTGAGGTGAACTTGAGGCTTGGAAACGACGCAAGTGTTGCTGCACATACTGTGGGGACAGTGAAGCTCAAGTTACCCTCAGGAGATTTTCTTTCATTAGATGATTGCTACTTTGTGCCTAGCATTATTAAGAACATTATTTCTATTTCTTGTTAGACAGAATTGGATACAAGTTTACCATTGAGAACAATAGTTGTTCAGTTTATTTGAGAAATAAACTAGTTGCTTTAGCAAATTTGGTAAATGGTTTGTATCTACTTGATGTTTCTTATGCAAATCTCCATGTTGATGTTTCTCCTAAGAGAAGTAAGAATAGTGTGACATTGCCTACTTATGGCATTGTAGGCTTGGTCACATTGGTGAAAATAGGCTTCAAAAGTTGCATAAGAATGGATACTTAGATCCATTTGATTATGAATCATATGCAACTTGCGAATCCTGTTTAATGGGTAAGTTGATCAAATCTCCATTTAGTGGACATGGGGATAGGGCCAAGGACATATTGGAACTAATACACTCGGATGTATGTGGTCCAATGTCTACCCAAGCCAAGAGTGGCTACTCATACTTCATTACATTCACGGATGACTACTCAAGGTTCGGATTTGTTTACTTAATGAAGTACAAATCTGAAGCTTTGGAAGTTCCAAGAATTTAAGAATGAAGTTGAGAAGCAAACTGGAAAAAGCATTAAAATCCTACGGTCAGACCGAGGAGGTGAATACTGAGTACAGAGTTCACACAATTCTTAAAGGATAATGGTATCCTTTCTCAATGGACTCCTCCCTATACACCACAATGAATGGTGTATCGGAAAGGAGAAATCGCACCTTGTTGGACATGGTACGATCCATGATGAGCCGTTCACAGTTACCAGTTTTCCTATGGGGATATGCGCTAGAGTCAGCGGCATATCTACTTAACAGGGTTCCCAGTAAATCTGTGTCTTCTACTCCATATGAGATATGGAAGGGTAGAAAGCCTGATTTTAACATGTTAAAATCTGGGGCTGTCCTGCCCACGTGAAGAGACACGACCCAGATAAACTGGAATCCAGAACCGATAAGTACAGGTTTGTTGGATACCCAAAAGAAACATTTGGGTACTACTTTTACCATTCTGGTGAACAAAGAGTGTTTGTCGCCAGGAGAGCTGTCTTCTTGGAAGAGGAGTACCTTACCCAAGAGGACAGTGGGAGTAAAGTAGATCTAGAAGAGGTTCTAGATCCAAAAATTGTGCAAAGTCCACCAGTTGAAACATCGGTTCCGGAACCTGTTCAGGAATATACACACATTCAGCGTAGGTCTGGTAGAGTACCTAGACAGCCTGAAAGATATTTGGATATATCAGTGAAGGCATGTCTTATGATGAGGATGATGATCCAAAGACCTACCAAGAGGCTGTTGATTGTCCTCAATCAGGGAAATGGCGAGATGCCATGAATTCTGAGATGCAGTCCATGTACACCAACCAAGTTTCGAACTTGGTAGACTTGCCTGAAGGTATTGTACCTATCGGGTGCAAGTGGATCTTTAAGAGAAAGATCGGTGCAGATGGATAGATCGACACTTATAAGGCAAGGTTGGTGGCAAAGGGGTATCATCAAAGGCAAGGAATTGACTATGACGAAACTTTCTCACCAGTTGCCATGATAAAGTCGATCAGAATTCTTCTCGCCATTGCTGCATACTTTGATTATGAGATCTGGCAAATGGATGTAAAAATGCTTTCCTCAATGGAAACATTGAGGAAGAAGTGTATATGATACAGCCTGAGGGTTTTGCATCCAAAGAGTGTCCAGATAAAGTATGCAAGCTTCAAGGTCCATCTATGGATTGAAGCAAGCTTCTCATAGTTGGAACATAAGGTTTGATGAGGCTATCAATCTTATGACTTCATTAAGAATGAAGATGAACCATGTGTGTATAAGAAAATTAGTGGGAGTGCTATCACTTTTCTCATACTTTACGTTGATGACATCTTGCTCATTGGGAATGATGTAGGGTGATGTTATCATCAGTAAAGGTTTGGTTGTCAAAGAACTTCTCCATGAAAGATTTGGGAGAAGCATCCTACGTATTGGGAATACGTATCTATAGAGATAGATCTAAGAGGATGCTTGGCTTGACCCAATCCATGTACATAGATACCATTGTCAAAAGGTTTGACATGGAAAATTCCAAGAGAGGTCTCATACCAATGAGACATGGGATTAATCTCTCTAAGGAGCAGTCTCCTAAGACTCCTGAAGAGAGGGCAGTCATGGATAGAGTCCCCTATGCCTTGGCTATAGGGTCTATCATGTATGCCATGCTATGTACAAGACCTGATGTGGTTTTTGCTCTAAGTGTTACGAGCAGATATCAGGCAAATCTAGGTGAAACACACTGGATGACAGTGAAATGTATCCTTAAGTACTTGAGAAGACTAAGGATATATTTCTGGTTTATGGAGGAGGGGACTTGAAACTTCAGGCATACACTGACTCGAGTTTCCAGTCAGATCCAGATGATAGCAAGTCTATATCTGGGTTTGTGTTTACCTTAAACAGGGGCAGTGAGCTGGAAGAGTTCCAAGCAAGAAACCACTGCAGACTCGACGACAGAAGCTGAGTACATTGCTGCAGCTGAAGCCGCCAAGGAGGCAGTGTGGATGAAAAAGTTCATCACCAACCTTGGTGTGGTGCCGGGTGACTCTGATCCGATCCCATTGCTGTGTGACAACAATGGGGCCATTGCAAAAGCGAAAGAGCTACGGTCTCATCAGAAGTCGAAGCACATTCTGAGGCAATTTCACCTGATCAGGGAGATTATCACTAGAGGAGATGTACTGGTGGAAAGAGTTCCTTCAGTTGACAACATTGCAGATCCACTGACGAAGCCTCTGACTCAAATTGTGTTTGAGCGCCACCTAGAGTCTATGGTTTTAAGACATAAAGGTGATTGGCTTTAGTCCAAGTGGGAGATTGTTAGTTATGGGTGTCCTCAAGCCAATCATAACTTGTACAATCTTGTTCTTTGATAATAATAATAAGGCTTTTATATTCATTATGTGTAATTCGTTTATCGTTTCATTATGAAGTCCATGAATATACGCAATGGATATTAATTATGATGAGATCATAACAATGAGATTAATATTCTTTAAACGTATATCCTTAATTGTTCCTAGTCGGAGGATATTCAAGAAGGAATCGGATATCCGGTTAGACTAGTACATGTTGCACCTGCTCATATGATGAGGGTGACTGGTCTCATAGTCACTTGTGTGGAGACACTAAGGTGAATTTGTAGGTGCTCATTGGAGAATGAGTTCACTGAACTGATCCGTTATGAATCGCTGGATGGTAATATTACCTAACTGTCAACCAGCTAGATTCATTGTCACAGTGGCGTGATTGGTCCTTAGACCTGAGACACCAAGGACACCTTGTCGGTGGACTTCTAGATTTTGACCTTAACTTATAGATCTCTAGCCATGGGGTCTTAATCATTAAGTGTTCGGATCTAGCGGAATACCTTCGAAGGTGATTGTGTGGTCAACATGGGATCGCTCGCTCTCGGTAATAAGAGAGTGAATGCTCTAAAAGATGTCTGATAGTCCTTTGGCCAGGGCATGACTACTTATCAGAAAAGGAGTTTTCTGATATTGTTATGCGGCATCTAAACCAGGTGAGTGCACATTTAGGGTTTGACAGTTGACCATACCCTAAGTGCGCTCGGGAGCATTGTACGAGCGAAGGACTATAGTCACGTGGTATCTGTTGACACAAAAGGTTCCTTGAATGGGTTGCTGAACCCCAATGCTTTCCAGGATCAAGTGGTGTTGCTTGGCACCCAACTTGATTGGAAGTCTGGTCAATTATCGTGAGACGATAATTGATTGTGTAATTAATATAATGAGATATTATTAATTACAGTAAGTCAATAAAGAGTTATTGGGCTTAATGGGCTGAAAACTGGACTAGCACTTGGGCCTAGAGGGTCACACGCATTAGAGTTCCGAGCAGACTGGGCAGGATGGTCATTATAGACAATAACTGGGTTTTTGTGTGAAAACTACAGTGTCTATAATATTAGCGGAGAGTCAAACCCTGGGCCAAGCTCCAGGCTCTCTCCCTGGCCGCCCCACTCCTCTCTCTCTCCAGGGCGCCCCCACCTCTTCTCTCTCCTCTCTCTCTGGCACATGGTGGAGTTGAGATCCGGGAGATGCGTGGAGACCGAGGAGATCCCGTCTGAGTCCGGAGCTCGCGTGGATACGTCTAGAGGCCGAACACCTGAACGGCTTGAAGCACCAGCGCCTCCAGCGCTACCTCCTCCCCGGATTCAGGAGTTTCGCAACCCCGCAAAGGTAAAGATCGGATCTTCCTACATGCGGCTTCTCCATTTTTTGTTCGATTCCGACCGCCGGCAACGATATCTACCGGAGGGAATCGTGTTTTCGCTGTGCTCTGATCGATTCCTTACAATGTCGACACTAGTTCAGGTAGTGTCGACACTAGTGGCCCTCACAGACAAAAACACATGACTCTAGTGTAACCAGAAAACACGTCTCATGCAGTGATTCACTTCCACCTCTTATAACTCTCTAAATAATGACATTTAGACAAAACGTTCAACACAAAAGATGACGAGAACACCTAGTAGAAGAACTTTGATGTTGGAGGTTTGATCTAATTCGGTCTCAAATCCCAATAAATCATATGAAGAACAAAGTCAAGTGTAGCCCGAAATCGTAATATCATGCAATGACTCTCTTCCCATGCTTGTAACTCTCTATCTAAAGGCTTTTGGACAAAATGTCCAACATAAAAGATGATATTGACTTCAATTAGAAGAACTTTCATGAAGGAATCTTAGTCAAATTCGGTCTTGAATCGTGTGCATAATATGAAGGACGGGAAAAAGCCCTAACTGGGCACGACTTAGGGAAAACGACCAATACTCCATGCATACTCCATGAAAATTGGGAAAATCAAGTGCAAATGAACATAGACTCGATGCTCTACATGATGGTATAGGTTTTCTTTAATCTTGGCCCAAGAACACCTACATTTAAATGCTAAGAACTCTCTACAGATTTCTGGGTTGATGCAGAGCGAGGTTGGAGAAGACCACATTTTCCATAGCCGTTCTCCACTCCTCCAGCGCTCCAAACTTGCTGCTCACGACCCAAACTTGTTGCTAACCCTTCCCTAAATGTTTTGTGAGGAGTTCTTATAGATTTAGGGTGTACCAACAAGTCCTAACGGGACTAGGAAAGGGCTGTGAATTCTGTTTCCTACTTTCTAAGAATCTGGGATTCTCTCACCCAAAAGAGGTAGCAAAGGTTTAGGAAACCACCTCTTAGTGTTGGGTTCGGTTTTGGCTTACCTTACATGACTAATCACACCCATCTTTTAACCCTATATTGCCCTCCCTAATTATTGCATAATTACATACACGAATTTCTGGGTATTTTCTTGTCCCAGATTTTTATCCTTGGGCCAAAGTACTCCATTGACCCAATCTTGTTAATGGGTCATTTATACATAATGTTGGAAGTCTCTCCAACATGTTTATTTAATTTATGGTCAAGTTATTTTTCCGCATTAACAATTTTCCGACTTAGTTTCTAACTCAGGTAACTTGGTCACGTGTGACATATACTCGGCCAATCAGATTTTCCGTTGCACGAATTCCTTTGTGGAACGCTTAGGAATAATATTTGGGGTTGGTTTATAATTTTTACAGATTTTTCGATGTGTTTTCTCACGTACGATAGTGGTACGTAAGTTCTATCATTCCTATAATATGGAAGTTATTTATTACTAATTTCATACTTGAATTTGTTCATGGGTCATAAGTTGTCCATTGAAACAATTTATTTTATGGACTATCCCCACATATTGTTTGGAGTCTACATAAATTTCTCATTATTTTATGATCTCATTTTATACACCTGATAATGGGTTGTCCAACTTATTTCCTCATTACGATAATAAGTCATACTAACTCTTGAATATACCCCAAATGACTTCATTGACCCAAATTTCTTGATGAATCATTAGAGGATATTATTTGAAGTCCATCTATGATTTTTATTAATTTCCTGACTTATCTAAGTATGTGTGATAATGATTTCCTGACTTATCCCCTGATTACGATACTCAGTCGCAAAACGCCTTAAACTTGGACCATCCAATTTTCCTTTGCACGATTTCTCAGTGGGTCATTAGGGAGTATTATTTAGAGTTGAACTATGATTTTTATGAAATTTTCTAATCGGTTTTTGTATGTATGATAATGACACGTGCATTTTTGCTATTTCACAAATATGATTTTATCGTTTTCGATTTCGATTTATTTCTAATTTTCCAATTATCGAACTTCGGGGTGTTACATCCTCCCCCACTTAAAAGAATTTGGTCCCCAAATTCACATGTGTTTACGGGCTGGACTTACAGGGAATCAAATTGTGGATTGCTAATAATATAATGATTGATTGGTGATGTAACTTCAGGGTCAAATAAAAGTGAGTTAGAAGAATACCTCTCTCATACCTCCTTCTTTGGTTTGTTCTGCCATTTATTCCTTGAGCTTGATTTCTCGTTAGGGCAATCCTTAACCTTGTGGTCTTGGCTGCCACAACAGAAACACTTGCCTTGAAATATCCAGCACTCCTCAGACCGATGATTTCTTCCGTTGCAATGCTGGCATCTTTCTGCAGGAGCGTAAACTAGTTTCTTATTGCATTCTTGCACTTCTTTCTCTTGTTCGATCTATTACTGTTGTTGGGCCGTTTCCCTCTGGCTATAGGTTTGGAGTTTCCTGTGGTTGTAATTGGTTCTTTCTTATTAGTTTCGCCAACTCCTTTGTCATCCATAGACCTTTCCTTCCCATTTGTATCTCCCTTAGCCATTATTAGGGCATCCTCTAACAGTTGAGTAGCTTGTCGTAGTGCTTTGGTTAATCTTTGGACCGATCTCTGTCCGTCCATTGATGGTATAGGTATATCCTCCATTGCTGTATATTTAAGTTCCTTCAAAAATAAATTATCCCCGGTTAGTCCTCTTTACTCCTTGTTGATGCCTTGTAACTTACAATATTTAGTTATTAATAAAAATTTTGGACTAAGCCCAAGTTCTACCCAATCTCACCAGGTAGGTAGATAGTTCTTGATAGTCACTGGTTTAGTTGTCTGTAATCTATATAGCCCTCATCGCCCATCTTTCTTCTTGACGAAGAGGACAGGTGCACCCCATGGCAATGTACTTGGTCGGATGAAACCCTTCTCTAACAGTTCCATCAGTTGCTCTTTTAATTCCTTCCCTCTGCGGGGGACATTCTATATGGTGCCCTAGATATTGGTGCTGCTCCAGGGACCAACTCGATGGTAAAATCAACTTCTCGCTCAGGAGGAATTCCTGGCAAATCTTCTGGAAAAAAATGTCAGCGTATTCGCTGACAACTTGGGTATCCTGAACTTTGACTTCCTTCTTTGTGATGACAACAGCGGCAAGAAAGGCCATACAACCTTTCCTCATCAGCCTTTTGACTCGAAGTGCAGAGATAAGTCACAATCTCCTGCGGTTTCTATCCCCTGGTTCTACCCAAGCTCACATTAGGTACGACAGATTTTGACTCATGTGATCTAGTTTCATTCTATGTTCCTATTCCCTTGGACCCTAAGGTTTAGGGCTCTGAGACCAACTATCACACCCCGATATTTAGCAGCGGAATAAATATCGGGAGGCGTGAACGATACAAACATGCATATCACAGTTGAATAATGCAGAGTCCCATTGAACAAAAGAACACATTTGAGACTATAGTATGGTCACCAAAAATATCCTTTATTCCATTCATTCAACTAGTTGCAACCTTACATAAGAAAGAACTCACTGTAAGAGTTCATTATTCACATAAAACTTCCAGAAAAGTTTCACTATTACATACACTACTCAAATATCTACTCCTAAACTGTCAACTACTCATATGGCGGGTGCTCATCACTCTTGCCCTGCCCCATCCGACTCCTCTGGTTTCTCATCACTACCTGAAAAAGGGCAGGATTATAGGGGTGAGCGAACTAGCTCAGTAGGATTTACATCTCAATAGTGTGCAGGCACTGATATACATGATTAGCATTTTAAATAGGCAGATATGCACATGAATTGATGACAATGCATGCTTTTCTAACAAGTTGAATAGCAAAATAGAACAGATATCATATCAGATCAAATGTCGAGTTTCATATACAATGAACAGATATTCAAGAGTAGAATCGTATCAAAAGAGATTGGCCATATTCAGATAGATATCATGCGTTCACATGACCAGACGTATCATATCAAATCATATCATATCAGATCAAATCAGACTTATCATATCAAACAAAGGCACATTCACACTAATCTTGCTTATTTGTTTGTGCTATGCCAAGCACTAGAAGTCCATACTCCCATGGTTAATAAGTACGTTGGGGCGCTCCTCCCCAGGACCGGACCAGCCCCTTTTTTTTGCACAGGCATTGGATCAAATTTTGGACCGGAGTCCCACGTTGTGCCGAACAAACAGATTCATATTATGGCCACAGAGTTTCAATAACAAGCTCATAGTAAAAGGAACATGATCATTCATAGAGTCAAGGTATGACAAACAGCTCAAGAGAAAGGCAGGATAACGACGTATCTTATGTTTCATAATTTATTAATTTCTTGACATGAGGGTGTTTCAAAAGACAAATCATATGCAGAACAGTGCTCTCAATTTCCAAGAAGGGTGTGCCTATTCGTGCAAAAGTGTAAGTGATGAGTCACAGATCTTTCCTAGCATGTATGCATATGACAAATAATTAATTGAACACCGGAAAGCATGTAACTATTGAAACTTATATGCAAATCATGACATTAACACCACTAACAAGTCCATACTAACATGTATTCATCCCCATATTCACATCATATTCTTATCTTATCGGTTGACAATAGGTAAGATCACAAGATAATCCAATGAACATAAGGACAATCAAAATTACACATTAGAATCATATTCGTATCATTACCATTTTTTTAATGGGTTGATTTATTTTAGGTCCATGCATACTATATAACATCATGCTCATGCTTGTAGACATCATGGAATGATCAGACCCAAAATATGCAAAATTTTTGTAAGGGTAGTGTCGACACACCCCTGACTGGTGTCGACACAGTGCTTCAAACACAAGATAAAATAATGCAAACTGGTCAAGTAGTGTCGACACAGTGCTTCAAATACAAGGCAAAAAGGTCAAGTAGTGTCGACACTAGATCAATTAGTGTCGACACTAGAGACAGCTTCCAGAAGACCTCCTGGCCAATAGGGCAGTGTGTCGACACTAGATCAGCTCCCAGAAACTTTCTTGGTCAAACTGGGACAGTGTGTCGACACTAGATCAGGTAGTGTCGACACTAGAGACCTTCCCAGAACACCTTCTGGGCTGTTTTGGGACAGTGTGTCGACACTAGTTCAGGTAGTGTCGACACTAGTGGCCCTCACAGACAAAAACACATGACTCCAGTGTAACCAGAAAACACGTCTCATGCAGCGATTCACTTCCACCTCTTATAACTCTCTAAAGAATGACATTTAGATAAATGTTCAACACGAAAGATGACGAGGACAACTAGTAGAAGAACTGTTATGTTGGAGGTTTGATCTAATTCGGTCTCAAATCCTGAGAAAATATATGAAGAACAAAAAGTCAAGTGTAGCCCGAAATCGCAGTATCATGCAATGACTCTCTTCCCATGCTTGTAACTCTCTAACAAAAGATTTTTGGACAAAATGTCCAACATAAAAGATGATCGTGACTTCAAGTAGAAGAACTTTCATGAAGGAAGTTTAGTCAAATTCGGTCTTGAATCATGTGCATAATACGAAGGACGGGAAAAAGCCCTAACTGGGCATGACTTAGGGAAAACGACCAATACTCCATGCATACTCCATGAAAATTGGGCAAATCAAGTGAAAATGAACATAGACTCGATGCTCTACATGATGGTATAGGTTTTCTTTAATCTTGGCGCAAGAACACCTACCTTTAAATGCTAAGAACTCTCTACAGATTTCTGGGTATGCAGAGCGAGTTGGGGAAGACCACATTTTCCCCAGCCGTTCTCCACTCCTCCAGCGCTCCAAACTTGCTGCTCACAACCCAAACTTGTTGCTAACCCTTACCTAAACATTTTGTGAGGAGTTCTTATAGATTTAGGATGTACCAACAAGTCCTAACGGGACTAGGAAAGGGCTGCGAATTATGTTTCCTACTTTCCAGAAATCTGGGATTCTCTCACCCAAAAGAGGTAGCAAAGGTTTAGGAAACCACCTCTTAGTGTGGGTTCGGTTTTGGCTTACCTTACATGACTAATCACCCATCTTTTAACCCTATATTGCCCTCCCTAATTATTGCATAATTACATACACGAATTTCTGGGTATTTTCTTGTCCCAGATTTTTATCATTGGGCCAAAGTACTCCATTGACCCAATCTTGTTAATGGGTCATTTATACATAATGTTGGAAGTCTCTCCAACATGTTTATTTAATTTATGGTCGGGTTTTTTTCCCGCGTTAACAATTTTCCGACTTAGTTTCTAAACTCGGGTAACTTGGTCACGTGTGACATATACTCGGCCAATCAGATTTTTCGTTTCACGAATTCCTTTGTGGAACGCTTAGGAATAATATTAGGGTTTGGTTTATAATTTTTACAGAATTTTTCGATGTGTTTTCTCACGTACGATAGTGGTACGTAAGTTCTATCATTCTGATAATACGGAAGTTATTTATTACTAATTTCATACTTGAATTTGTTCATGGGTCATAAGTTGTCCATTGAAACAATTTATTTTATGGACTATCCCCACATATTGTTTGGAGTCTACATAAATTTCTCATTTAGTTTATGATCTCATTTTATACACCTGATAATGGGTTGTCCAACTTATTTCCTCATTACGATAATAAGTCATACTAACTCTTGAATATACCCCAAATGACTTTTATTGACCCAAATTTCTTGATGAATCATTAGAGGATATTATTTGAAGTCCATCTATGATTTTTATTAAATTTCCTGACTTATCTAAGTATGTGTGATAATGATTTTCTGACTTTCCCCTGATTACGATACTCAGTCGCAAAACGCCTTAAACTTGGACCATCTAATTTTCCTTTACACGAATTTCTCAGTGGGTCATTAGGGAGTATTATTTAGAGTTGAACTATGATTTTTATGAAATTTTCTAATGGGTTTTTGTATGTATGATAATGACACGTGCATTTTTGCTATTTCACAAATATTGATTTTATCGTTTTCGATTTATTTCTAATTTTCCAATTACCGATTTTCCGGGGTGTTACACCTATGCACCTGTAGCTAGACTTGAGGCTATTCGAATCTTACTTGCATATGCATCAGCATTAGATTTAAAACTATTTCAATAGATGTTAAGTCTGCATTTTGAATGGTTTTATCAAGGAGGAAGTTTATGTGGAACAACCTCCAAGTTTTGATGATATAGAATTTCCGAATCATGTTTTTAAACTTCATAAGGCATTGTATGGTTTAAAGCAAGCACCTAGAGCCTGGTATGAAAGGCTTAGTTCTTTTCTATTAAATCATGGTTTCACTAGAGGACAGGTAGATAGCACTCTTTTTGTAAAATCGAAAGTTAAAAGCATATTACTTGTACAGATTATGTAGATGACATTATCTTTAGATCTATTGATGAATCTCTCTGCAAGTATTTTGAAAAGTTAATGCAGGGAGAGTTTGAGATGAGCATGATGGGGGAGCTCAATTATTTCCTTGGATTACAAATCAAGCAAGGAAAAGATGGCACCCACATATGTCAGCCAAATACACCAAGGAACTTCTAAAGAATTTGGTTTCGATAACTCCAAGCCACTGTCTACACCTATGAGTACATCAATAAGGATGGACAGTGACAGGAATGGTAAGAAGGTAGATCAAAAGACCTACAGAGGTATGATAGGTCCCTGCTTTTTTAACAGCTAGCAGACCTGATATTTTATTAGTGTATGTATGTGTGCTAGGTATCAAGCAGATCCTAGAGAATCTCTTTTAATCAATGTTAAAAGAATTTTTAGATTTAGCTAGAACTCATGATTTATGTCTGTGGTATCCGAAGTCATGTGAAATTGATTTGATAGGATACTCTGATGCTGATTATGCTGGATGTAAGGTAGATAGAAAAAGTATCAGTGGATGTTGTCAATTCCTTGCAGGATGTTTGATATCATGGTCCTCCAGATAAAATTCAGTGGCACTATCAACTGCTGACGCTGAGTATGTTGCTGTCGAGCTGCTGTACACAACTCCTGTGGATCAAGCAACAACTTGAGGACTAAGACTTCACATCAAAACAATTCCTCTGCTGTGTGACAACACAAGTGCTATAATCTCACCAAAAACCCAGTACAGCATTCAAGGACCAAGCACATTGAGGTTAGATACCATTCATTCGAGATCATGTAGCTAATGGTAATTTAGAAATATCTTTTATTGATACAAATGGTCAGTTAGAAGATATCTTCACTAAAGCCTTACCCGAAGAGAGATTCACGTCTCTTAGAAGGGAATTAGGCATGTGTAATTTGTGAAAAGATTTCTGTTTATTCTGATATATAAATTTTCAGAATTTAAGGTATTTTTCTCTCAATGGAGTTAAGCAAAAGATATACTCAATTATCCTATTTTTTTATCCCTCTTGAAAAGTCTTTTTGAAAAGTCAAACTTGTTTGTCGTTTCCTCCCGCCTTTTGGCGCTTCATCTTTTTTTTTAAAGGTATTCATTATTTACTCAAACATCGATGTGGGAATGATTCATCTCCTACTTTCACCTTTTTCCTCTTTTGTCTGGTTGCCTGAGCCGATGCCCTAACGATTCCGACACCGACTCTCTGCAAAGTTCAAAGTCTCTCACTCTTCTTCCCCGCGAAGAACTTCTTGAGGATTTCACTTCTGTCACCATTTCCTCCTTCCTGAAAACCTACTCCACCCAAATCCATGGCCGCGTCCGTCGTTTCCGACAGTCTTGGGGGCTACGGCGCTGAGTACCTTTCACCTGAGCAGCAGGAGAGGTTCACATTTGTGAAATCAAGCTTTGTGGCAATAAAGCAGTGGATATTACTGATCTTGAGAAGAACGGTATGCACAACATAGTGACCGCCGTAAGCAGAATGCAGTGGACAGTCATCTCGACCTTTTCAGAGGTAGTTACCCAGACCTCGGAAGGCGTTTTATGTGTGCTTGAAATCTGAGGCAGATGGGTCCCTGACATCCATAGTAAAGGGAACCCCGATCAAGATTGATCATGTTCTCCTGAAGACCTTGTTTGGCGTGAGCACGACCGTCACAGTGGAATCCACACTGTGGACACCCAGGTCAAGGGTCTAGGAATTATTGGTCCTGATTTCTGGTTAAAAGATGGAAAAATAGACATAAATCAACTGAATGCTTTCAACCGTCTCCTGCACTTTATAGTCTGCCAGATACTCGTTCCTAGAAGTGCTACCTTTTCAACCTGTACCAAGGCAAACTCAGATATGATGTATTGGGCCATTCAGAACAAAGAAATCAACATGGCCGAAGTGATGATGGAAAGGATGAAGTTTGCCCGTGATCAAATCTGGGATACCAAGAGTAAGCTAAATGTATCCCTGCCTTATGCTCATCTGCTCACCAAAGTTTTTAAGCATTTTGGAGTAGATGTGTCTGGAGCTGTTGTAGAAAAGATGGGCCAAGCAATTAGGTCCAGAAATTTAAGGAAAAGTGGATTTTCAGTGGTCAACGGAGTATGGACCAAGACCTCTGTGGCTGAGGGTGAACCCATCATAGGGGAAGCCCAAGACGTCCAGCTAGAGGCAGCAAAGTACAGTCAGAAGGACCATCAGCAGTTGCAGAACCAACAGTAGAAGAAGCCGCAGTGTCTAGAGCTTCACAGGAAGTACTGCAGTCAGAGAAATTCTATGGAAACTCCAGTAGCTCAAGGAGATGTAGCAATGGAAGATTCTGTCAGAAGACCAGAGGATCCTCTACCCACCTCCTCAGTGACATTTGTGCTCCGAGAAGTGTTGAATTCCATTCACTCCCCCCAGTGATTCCACAAACTGTGGAAGTTCGGCAGAAGAGGTTGTGGCAGCCGTCCCAATTCATAAGGAGCCATCCTTATTCCAGAAGAGATTATGATGGAAGATGCTCCCATTCAGGGGCAGCAAGAAGGAGTTGAAGGAGGGCTCCCATTCAGGGGGAGCAAGAAATTGAGCAAGAGGTAGCAGCATCACAGGGGGAGTAAACTGAAGATGATCCTGTAAATGAAAGGCCTAATGAAGTTCATATAGAGGTCGAGGAACAAGTGGAAAGGAGAAGCAAAAGCAAGAAAATTGTTCACAGAAAGCAGAGGAAAATTCAAAAGAAGTGACCTTGAAGCCTATCTTGAAGAGGTTGGATGATCACGGTGAGATCTTGACCTCAGTACAGTCAGATGTGAGTTCTGTTATTGTGCGCCAGGAATCAATGTCCAATGATGTTTCTCAATTAAGTAATGCCATGAAATGGTTCAATAAGGATTGAGCACTATGAAAGTAATGGTGTCTGAGATTTTGAAGGCAGTAGGACCTACAGATTCTACTCCTCACCCTTCTATCCCTCAGAGCACTACAAGCGATGTTCCTAGCCATCAGGGCCCTCCCTTCAAGAGTGTGGGCCTCTAGGGCAAAATGAAGGTATTTCAGGGCCATCCGGGCCCATTGACGTTGAACAGGAGGAGCAGCCATCAGGGACTTTAGTTGAGGCGCCATCAGGGCCGTTATTTTAGTTCAGCCATCTGAGAGTTTGCAAAATGAAGATTCTAATATCAGTCAGCGGTCTGGGCCATCTGGACCGGGAGAGGAGATTCTTATCCAGTAGAACCTGTAGCTGAAAGAGCAGAACAGGCTGTAGCTTCTGAGCCCCCTGCCACTTCTACTTTTCCCACTCCAGCCCCTCTTTCTCCACCTACCTCATCCACTGCACCTCCAGCTCAACCACCTTTAACGACCCCGTCCAAGACCTATATCCTCTCCTACATCATTTCCTTCTCAATCTGGTTCATCTCCTATTTCTTCCACCATTATTCCTCCTCCCTCATCTTCTCTTCAGATTCCTCCAGCATCATCTTCAGCTGGACCCTCTTCTTCTTCTGGTCCTTCCTAGTCTGCTCGCTCTGCTCTCCCTACCATAACTCATGCCTCAATCTTCCATCCACCTACACCTCCTTCCTTTATTACCATTATTCCTTAGGGTGCCCAACTCACTCAGGTTGAAATCCAGGATATCAAGGATGAATTTGAGGTAGCAATACTTCGTTCAGTCCTGGCCGTTGGCACCCATACTCACAGGACAGGCTCTCTAGTCATGTCTCTAAAAAGAGGAGACTCACTTCCACCCATCCTGTCTCCTCTGAAACTTGTTATCCTCCCCTTTGGTTTTCCATTTCTATCTCCAATAAGAAGAAACTTATCTATGAAGAATATCTTCAAAAAGTAGTTTTTGACCACATTTTTGGCCTTCCCTTCCAAAATCTTTCTGATCATCTTACCACCATCTTTCCTTACACTCTCTCTCTAAGGCTCAACAGTCAAAAATTTTCTCCATGACTGAAGCCAAACCTGAAGAGCAGTGGGCTCGGAGCAATAGAGATCTGTACAGTAAATTTCGCCAGGCATTCCCTGTCATCAGGCGCTTTGCCTCCCTTTTGTCTCCTGCTTATTATCTACCTATACCTCCTCAGAATTAATCAATACAGTGTTGTTTGGGTGCTCTTCAATCTTTTCTCTTCTTCTTTGTCAATGTTTATCTTTTTGCTTAATAACAAAAAGGAGGAGAAATTTCCTTCGCATTTCTGACATACAAAACCTTCATTTTCAGAAATACAAAGTTAGGTCACTTATTCTTATTGATAAGTTTAGTTTAGTTTTGTCATCACCAAAAAGGGGGAGATTGATGATCAGTCTGTCCTCCTGTAATTTTAATTAATATTTATTTGGTGGTTAACAAAACTATGTCAAGATTACTAACACATATTTCATAAGTCTTGAGTACAGGAAATACTACAGGAAAATCAAGAAATTTGGTAAGTATTACCTTTCTGAAGCAATATTAAGTTCACCATGAAATTTCTCAAAGTCCACATCGATTTTCCTTATGCTACAACGATTTCAGTAAAACTGTAAAGATTTCATCATAACAATTTCTTAAGTACCTTAACGATTTCTTCATAATCTGAAACATTGTTTAAAGTTAATCAGGAATCGTTATCGTAACAATTTGTTCATCGCAACGATTCCTTTAGTCATCGTAACGATTTATTCATCGCAACGATTTCTTTAGTCATCGTAACGATTTGTTCATCGCAACGATTTCTTTAGTCATCGTAACGATTTGCTCATCGCAACGATTCATTTAGTCATCGTAACGATTTGCTCATCGCAACGATTTCTTTAGTCATCGTAACGATTTGCTCATCGCAACGATTCCTTTAGTCATCGTAACGATTTGCTTCGCGCAACGATTTCTTTAGAGCTCATAATGATTTGCTTCGCGCAACGATTTCTTTAGAGCTCATAACGATTTGCTTCACGCATCGATTTCTTCAGTGAACATAACGATTTGATTATGTCTTATAACGATTTAGCTGATCATAACGATTCCATAAGTCATAAATGTATTGACTTCTTATGTACAACGATTTGCTACTGGTCAAAACATTGAATCGTCAAAGTCGTCACGTATATCCTTCTGACACCTTTGTATTTAATGTAGACTGAACGCATCTATGCATGCATGTAGACGATAACATCCATTATCCTGTGTACTATGCATCTTTTAGATATAGCAAAATGGCATTACTATTTTGGTGTATATTCACATCAACGTTTATTGACAATAAGAGACAGCCTAGCTATCTACTGTTCTAGCATTTAATGTATGCAGGGCCCTAAAGACATTTCGTCATACAACGTTGGACCATATAGACGCCAGAAGATCCTATCTCTTTGCGTGCACAAATGGATAAAAGACTGTTGACTAGAAGCTTCCAAGTATCAAACAGTCTAACGTCTACCAAAGCTAGAGACAACAGTTACTTCAACGAATACATTTCAAATTGGAGATATAAATACAAGATAATAGCTCCATAAGAAAAGTGACATAGTAACCAGCAAATACTTCACGCAAGTCTTAGCAATTCAAATCTTCTGTGAGAATCCAAGAGCCAAGAATCTCATTCCTGATCTGTCTCAAGCTCTTTAGCTATCTGTGTTGCAATAGAAATCTTGAAAGAGAGCCTGTGTAGTTCTGAGAGAGACCATTGTGTAGATCTCCTTCTCTCAGGGCTATTTCTGCTTCAGATCGTTGCTTGTTAAAGCTTGATCTAGGGGCTTGATTTCATTGCTCATCATTTCTGTGTTGTTCCCTTCGTGTGTGAAGGAAGACTTGGTGGGGTATCCAGGGTGTCGTAGTTCTCTTCGGTTGTGAAGGAAGACCAGATGAGCTGGGTGTTGTATGTCCATAGGGGGACTGTACCCTAGTTAGTGGAATCCTGAGTGTTGGTCAGGGACTGGACGTAGGACTCCTAAGGAAAGGAGATCCAAACCAGGATAATTCCTTGCGTTGTGTGATTGATTTCTTATGAGTTTATTATTTATACTAACCTTCATTAACCTATTTCGAAGAACGTCTTTGTGTGAAATTCTACGTACAGGTTTAGTCTAGATAATTTCATAAAAAGACCCATTCACCCCCCCTCTGGGCTCGTCAGCTGGGCAACAACAAGGTAAGGAGATAGAAAAAGCGAAGTCATCCATAAAGAAAAAGGATCTATTCAGATTCTTTACAAGCTCGCCCCGGCAAGAGAAGCAAGTGGCAAGTACATCAGGGGGCTTGCTCCGAGGGGCCGGCGTCATCGTCAACGGAGGGCATCCGTCCAGAAATGAACTGGGCGAAGCGTACTCCGTCCAGATGAGCATCATTTGTGCAGCGCCGGCACTCCCCCACTGCAGCCTCAAAGGTTGCTCGGGCCCGCTCCGTTGTTGCTAGCTTCTGCCCGAGCTCCTGTCTGGCATCGAGACCCACTTTGTAGCAGCGGGCCCCGAATTGCTCCAAGTCTTCCTTGAAGCTCGGACCCGCCTTGTACTTGGCCACCGCTTGCTCCTGTGCATCTGCCAAAATGAGAGCAATCGCCTCCTTTTTCTGCCCGCGCGACAGCTACATTGAGGTCGGAAGTTCGGAGCGCATCCTTGAGGCAACTCACCTCACCTAGCAGCTCGGTTTCGTGAGCCTTGTGCTGTTGCATGAGTCGTTGCAGAAGGTGAACTCTGCCTCCCACAGATGACTCTGATACTGGGCGCGTAAGGCAAGCCTCTTCAATACGGCCATTGAGCTCGCGATTCCATCCACCAACGCCCCCACGTCGACATTGCCATCATCTTCGTGTTCTGCGAGGTGCCCTGGGCGGTAGGCCGTATTGGAGTGCTCAGGGTTTTTTTCGGGCTCAAGTCTTGGCACCACGCCATCCTATCCAGGTAGGATGCGGATGGACACGGAGGCAGAAGCCTCGAAGCATCACTCCCAAGCCTGCCAAGCGTGGCTTCCAACATCGCCTGCGAGGGGAGCTCGGACGACTTCCCCTTTAGTACTGCGGAGAGAGGTCTCTGGTCCTCCTCAGAGCTGACGGCCTCCTCAGCGGCGTCTGGTTGCTCGTTGGAGACCTCCTCTCTCCCAGCGGTCTCAGCAGCGGCATCAGCAATCTCCTCGTGGCCCTCTGTCGCCAGGGCCATCTCCTTAGCCCCTCGCGCGGCTTCTCCAACCACTGTGGGGACCAAAGTGGTTGCCGATGTCTCCACTACCGAAACCATTTTGGTGGGGGGCAGGGGGGCCACGGCAACTTCCTTCGGCAGAGCCGGCATCTCTCCGGTAGGAGTGGCCCCCGTGGCTGAAGCAGTCGTCTCCTCAGGAACATCCCTCTCCGACACCTCGAGGCGAGGAGAGATCCCCTCCCCTACGACAGGGGTCTCTTGCACCTCGAGGCGTGGAGAGGTCCCCTCCCTCGCGACAGGGGTCTCTTCATTACCCTCGCTCCTTCGAGCAAAGGTCTCTGCAGCGTTGCCAGCAGTATCCTGCTCCGCGCCTCCGATGCTCGATGCCGCTGTATGAGCAACTCCCTCTTCGCGGCCCTCGTTTGGGCCCGACGGCGTGGGCACTTCCTTCTGCTCCTCAACAGAGCTCTCTGACCCGTCGCTTAGCACGACGAGCCTGAGCTCGGTCGCCATTCTCTGGGCGACCTCGGGCCGTGCCGTGGAGGGCATCCGCGGTGCTTCCTGTTCGGCCGTCCCAGCGGCCTTGCGCTTCTTGCGCAATAGCAACTGCACCCCATCGACCTCTTCCTCAGTCTCCTCCTCGCTCTGCTGAGGGGTAGCACGAACCAGCTTCTTCTTCTTCCGAGCTCGGAGCTGGTCCTCGGCCTCCACGCCCTCGTCGAGCAGCATCGGCCTCTTCTTCATGGCGGCGGAAGGCCGACTCGCTCCTTCACCCTCCTCGAAAGAAGGCCGCAGCGCGTCTGCTGAAACCACCTTGATGGTGGCCTTCTTCTTCAAACGAATTTTTTCGGGCCCCTTCTCAGGGACCCGTGTGCTTTTCGGGCACCCCTTGGTAGGTGAAGGCGCCACCAATGTGGTCGTTACCGCAGTACCAACCCTCACAACAGAGGGGACCCGGACAACAACAGTAACGTCATCACCCTCATATACCATGTGAGCCATGATAGGGATCTGTTCGGAGAAATTCTCATTCGCCTCCTGATCTCTCCCAGCCTCCAACTCCGCAGCGGCTGCAAAAAGAGGGAAGTTGTTAGAACACAGTCACCGAACTGGCGCGCAACAAGACAAGTTTGAGCACTTACTTCATGGTTTGCTCAGATCATGCCGAACAAGTGAAAACTCTGTCACGTAGCCCTCTCCATTCCTCACGCTGGCTCGGAGCAGGCTATCCGAGACCCTCGCCTCATCTTGGATCAGCTTGGGAAAGCTGTCCTTCTACGCCGATCGGACGATGGTGGGGAACCCCCACTCTGCACCGTCCCAGCGCCAGACGAAGAACAGCCTGTCCATCCAACCTTTTTTGTTGGAATATTTATCGGATAGTTGTATATGCATCATGTCCGTTCGGTGCTTTGCATAATAGACGTCCGTCCCCGACGACCGTGAAGCAGAAAGTTTAAAGTGAGCTCGGAACACGTCTGCCGAGCCTCGGATCTGCTTGATTCTGAAAATAACGCCGAAAATGCAGATATACCTCCACGTATTCGGCGTCAGTTGAATCGATGAAACTCCCCACCGGTTTAATAGCGCCTTCACCACCTCTGGCAACGGCAACCGGAGTCCTTCTTCCATGTGGTCCACGGAGAGGGGAAGACAACCTGGTTTGTTCACCAGGTACGACTCTCCTTCCTTCGCGTCGATGATCTCATATTCATCGCCGATGCGGAAGTGCTCCCGAAGCCTGCTGTAGTGGCAGCATCGCGGCCCTTGAGCCGCGGCCACGGTGACTCCACTCGCCCCGGCGACTGTAACCGCTTTCCCCTTGCCTGCCATCGCCGGAAGTCGCAGAAGGGAGCAAGGAGCAGGGGGAAAACGCGAGGAAGAAGGCGACTGAGAGCTTGGGGGGCACGAAGGTCCTGAATGCAGAAAATTTCGAGCGATTTCGAAGGCGTGGCTCCCGCCTTTGCCCCCCTCTTTTCCCTTATAAGGAAGGAGGGGCATGAAATTCAAAGCGGACCGGAAATGGCGGTTTGCACCCCCCGCTCCAAGTCGCTACTCGAGTACATCGCTGGTGACTGTTCAAGCGGAGCGCGCGGCGTCCGTGGCTCGACACGACCCCTGCGCTCATTATGAAGCTCTATGTTCGAGGGTAATCCCCAACGGCGTCGTCATGTATCCGTTTGGATCTCCGAGGACGATACATCATTTAATGTAGATATGACGTCCGGGCAAGTTGCCGCTCTCAATCGCTCTGGTTCCCGAACCACTGAGAGCGTGGGGGCCAAGTGTGGTGGCCATTTCTAGCCACCTAGGCTCATCAGAGCCCCGTCGGAGGCTCCCCAGGCAAACATGGCCCCTCCACAGGGCGCCACGTCTCCTCAAAGACCGTGCCAAGGACTCCAGGAAGCGACCGTAAGGTCCGAGCACTACCGAGCTCCCTAGGGGCACGTCCCCGGACGCCTCTCGTTCTGTTCGGTTCAAGCATGGCCTACTGAACAGACCCTGTTCGAAGCACGCTGTGGCACTGTCTGCACAAGCCGTGCCTCCGAGCACCAGGCACCGAACAGCGGGCTCGACTACCGAACAGCAGGTCTGGCTCACCGAGCAGACTACCTGCTCGGTACCTTCCGACCAGAAGAATCCAAGTAGCCCTTCATCTCCTCGCGGCGGTTATAACGGCTACACCACACGCCCCCACGATCAAGTGGTGCGTTAACTGCAGAACTTCTCAGCGGACGCCTCAACGCGTAACCCCCCCCCCCCCCCCCTCGCTGAGGACGCTAACAGGCGCGCCCTTTGCGGCATTGATCAGGGACGTTCCGTCCCTCTCCCTCAGCACTTCTGTCTATAAAAAGCCCCGGTTGAGACACATCGCTCCTGCATAACACCGAACCCTCCTTCTCCAAAGTCTGACCTGCAGTTCACTGACTTAGGCATCGGAGGGTTCTCCCCGGTTCTTCAATCGGCCCCCTGATTCCGTTCTAATTTTGCAGGCATCCGTCAGCTACCGGCGGTCTTCTTCCCTTCCTCCAAGTGTAGGCCCACTTGGCTCCGACCCAAGCAGAAAAACATCTCCACACTAAATAAATGGCATATTGGTATATATATCCTGGTGAATATTCTATATCGTCTTATGTATTTTTCCAAATATGTTGCAGATTTAATTGAATACTGCATCAACTTTGACGGCATTAGAATTAGATTATGAGGGTTATTATGCAGTAGAAAAGTGTGCTTTGGGAACTCATGACATGGTCGCCCACAAGGGCGGTCGACCAAACATGAGCAAAGCCAACTGGGCAAATCGGTAAGAAATTTATAAAGGCATGACCAGTTGCGAATATTACGCCTCGGTTTTTCGGTCCAGGGGGCCAGAATTGGTATTCGCTCGATGAAGTATACGTTCACAAAATTATGAAATAAGATATTATTATTTTTAAAATATAAATCTACAAAAATAATTTTATAGAACAAAATGATCTATAGTTTATGTATCTATACTTTTTAGAAACAAAAAATTATGGGAATAAAATCATATACTTCTATTGGCATTAGAGGAGAGAGAGAGAGAGATAATGCAGAAGAAAATATTTTTTTAAATTCTTTTCTTAGCTAAGATAGAAAACTAATTGTAAAAATTACTGGATACTTTGAAAAAAATAAAACTCTTGATTTTCATTTTATCTTATTTTTAGAATCTATATAAATCAGTTAAAATAATAAAATTGAAAATTTGAAGAGTACAACTTAATGTACAAGAATGTGTCGATAACTAACAATCTACCTAAGTTTAATTTCTCATTTTTGTATTATCCAAAAACAAATAAAATGACTTTCTAATCGACGATCAGCTGGTGGTGATAAGAAAAGCCCAAGACTGCCCCGCCCGGTTTGGTCTTTTCACAACATCGCGGAGTTCCGACGCTGTCCCCCCCCCACCATCCTCGGCCTCTATTTGGGTGCCTATAAAAGGGATCCTCTCTACCCTCGCAACTTCCAGACGCGCGCAGAGAGAGAGAGAGAGAGGGAGAGAGGGACACCGGAGAGAAGGGAAGGGAGGAGAAGCGGAGATGTCTTGGCAGACCTACGTCGACGAGCACCTGATGTGCGATGTGGGCGACGGCCACACCCTCACGGCCTCCGCCATCATCGGGCACGACGGCAGCGTCTGGCGCAGAGCGAAACCTTCCCTCAGGTATCGCGTTTCTTTCCTTCGCACCACCACCTCCGATTCCTGTGATGCGTTTTGGGGCCACAAAATCCACCATCGGGGGGATGTGATGGCCTTGCTTGATGCGCGCAATTGTCTTGGTTGTTCTTTGCTGAGTTGCTGTGGGCTTTTGCCCGACGTGGCCAATGAATTGGATCTTGCAAGCTGAGCTCTGGATCGGACTGGAGCTTTGGAGTTTGATTCTTGGCTTAATCGCGGTCGGCAGTGGTGCCAAATTTGTGGTTCAGTTCTTTTGTTTGCCGCATGTTTTTTGTGCGTTCTCTGTGGTTTTCTTTCACCTCGTTTTGGATTTGATCGAGTTGGTCGGTTTAGTTCGTTTGTGTTACCTTTTTCGATCCAAATTTTTGTTTTGTTGGTCTATTGATCTGTTATTTTACATGCATGCGCGTTTTTATTCGTTCTCGTCTTTCACAACTTTTCTCCTTATGATCGTGTCGTGGCTGCTAGCTTTCCCATTGCTGGAGATTTTGCATCTTGTGATTTATCCAATAGAGAATGCGTTTATTTTCCCATGTACTCGCGTCGAATTAACGTACCGGAGACATGAACAAGTATGATTGTTTACTTTGAATGTTATTTGCTGACATGAATCATGGTGTGAATAGCTTTTGCCCAACGACATGACAGCATTTCCCAAGGATGAAGTAAGAATAGACCAAGCAATGGATATGTCAAAATAAGGGAAACCATATCACGCCGCGGGGAATGATGTGTAAAGAGATGAAAACAGCTTCTAGGAGTGCTACTAGGGACATGTCTTATAGCCTTCTTTTGATTCTTTTCTAGTTAAATTTTTTGGGCCCTTTATTTTGTGAATGCATGCACATGTCGCCGTCAATGTTACAATCGAATTTCCATTTTTTTTTTTCCTTCAGTGGATGCCATTTTCATTGATTTGAAATCTGAATTTCCCTGCATTCGTTTGGTGCTACAGAATTTCTGGAGTTGGATTGATGTAGCTGTCAGGATACGCGTTTTAACCATTTTATGCTTATCCAAGCAGGCCAAAAAGTGTGATTCACACTTTAAAACTCCATATAACTGATGTCTAAACTCTAAACAATATCTATTGCTATTTTCATTTCTTAGCTCCTCTTGGAGTTTACATATGCTGTCAGAGGTCATGTTCTGAAGCATCAGGATTTCTTTTCCCTTTTCTGAAGATGGATCAATAGCAACAACCAAACTGTCAACTTGGGGATTTTAGATTTAATTTTATTATGTTGGCACGGGATCACTATAGGTGACTGCATAGTTGTTAAGGCGTCAAGGCGACCAAGGCGTAGGTGGGGTCTCGGATCGCCTAAGCGCTTAGGCGCTCGCCTAAGCGCTTAGGCGCTCGCCTAAGCGGTGCCTAGGCGTTTAGGACAGAACCAAGTATGAGTTGTTTTCAAGTGTCCCTCTTACATGATATTTATGTATCTATAATATATATAATGATGAAAATTCAATAAAAATATCATAATATGACAGACATAAAGACAATGAAAGCAACAAAAATTAAACTCCAAGTAAACAAACTCACATTATATATCATAAAGTCATAAAAAATCTAAATTGACATCTTCAAATAAATAAGCACACTAAATAAGAACAAGAAGTGCAAATATCATTCTATCATCAGAAAACTAATTTTCAACTTTTAAAACAAGCAATACACATACATGTAAATATGTTAAATAAAAATAAGAAGTGCAATATCTTAATACACTTAAAACAAGTAAAAACTAAATGAGTCCATTACATAATCCCACAATATGCCTAAAAATTGAAAAGAAACTAGAAAATGACAAGTCTCATGTGTTTGGGTGATGATAGTTTAAGTTTGACCAAATCCTGAGAGATCTCAAACAGACTAAGTGCTGTCAGTAGGAGAGCGGCTCCCTTGGAGAAGTCATATGCACATTTGACTTTTTTTACCGGACTTTGGATTTTTAGTGTTCCATATGGTTTATTTGAATTATCAAATTTTTAGATATGTCAAATTATGAGAGATTAAAAAGTTAGCATTTCGCTAAAATCATCGAAATCGTGATTTTCTTCTTCGATGGAGAGTTGACTTTTTTTTGATAAGAGATATGATTTTTTTGATATTTTTATTGGATTCAAATGAGGGGTACTTCCTTATTTACATGTAATATCTTAAGTAAATGAAACAACAAATTATAACATTTACTTAAATAATATTCAGGTAAATAAGATGTTACCTGGAATCGAGCTGGACTCAGCCCTGAAAACCGACCTGAATCTACTGTCTAAGTGGGATATTGCGGACCCCTAAAGGGTTTAGGCGCGCCCAAGCGCCCTTGGCGTGCGCCTTGGCCGCCTTAGCGGCGCCTGGGGCGCCTTTTCTCCTCTTAGAAAGGCAAGGTGTTTTAAGGCGGCTGAGGAAGCGCCTTGGCGCTTAAGCGGCGCCTAGGCGCCGCCTAGGCGTCCGCCTTGACAACTATGGGTGATTGTTATATTTTTTGATATTCATTTACGTATATCTCTCTTAGAAACTATATTTTTCCATGTGACATTTTGACGAGCACTTCCTTTCTAGGGCTACAAAGTGGGGTAGGCACTTACAAGAGGAACATACTTTATGTGCCTTTTAATTTCATTTGTTTTATACGTTGCAAAATTAGTTGCTAGCAAATTCTTATTATCCTAAAATTAATTGGGGAATTGGAGGTACTCTTGATGAACACTAAGCATAAAAATGGTTATAATGCATTTTCATCCTTTGCCTGAAATCAGCATTTCTCCACCCAAGGGCCAATTTTTTCTTCTTTTGTCTGTCAATGGCCTTTGGGGAAAAGCTATGCATTTGTCTTCTTTAGACGTGTGTCATCCTTGTAATATGATGTTGATCAATTAATATGACCTGGTAATCACATGTAGTGTGATAGCCCAATACACAAGTGCATCTTTATTCATGCATAGAGTTGTATGACCTAATAATCATCTAGATTGATAGCCAGTCAATCTGTTCTTTGTGATATCTGTCTCAGTATGTCTTTGGACTAATTTTTCTCCGCCAAAGTTATATTGGCATATGAAATCCACTTTCTCCATTTGTACTTTTCCCTGAGGATCATCTTTATTGTCATGTTACTTAAAGAAGACTGTTTAATATTGATTGTAATTGCAGTTTTGGTTTAAATAGTAGTGTGTTTTAAAATCTGTCTCTGTGTCGCTTGAGGGTGATGTAATGTTTCTGTATAATGATAGTTTGGAGAAAGAGAGTAACTAATTTATCTTGTTTAAAAGAGGAAGGCCAACATGCCACTTTGGCATTTACGACAATCAAAGTGGAAAGGAGGGAGTATTTGTCTGGACATTTGCTTTGTGTTGGCAAGCTACTTGCGCTTCACATATCCATGTTCATCATTTCATGTCCAACCTGTTTATCCCAGCTCTAATTCACATTTACCATGTTTCTGTGAGTTTCCTGCAGACCATTTGACATTTACTGGAACATTGTTGTGTTTGTTGCACTTCTGCAGCTTAAACCTGAGGAGGTGTCTGGTATTATGAGTGATTTTGCTGAACCAGGGCACCTTGCTCCTACTGGCTTATTCCTTGGAGGGACAAAGTATATGGTTATTCAAGGAGAGCCTGGGGCAGTTATTCGTGGAAAGAAAGTCAGTCTCTTTTCTCACCTTTGCATTTTCATACCTGTAGTTTTTTGTTACCCATTATGCAATTCTTTTGGAGTGTTTGAGGAGATGCACTAGTATATTACATAAAAAAGGACCATGGATAGGGGTGTCAATTGGGCCGGGCTGGCCCGAAGACCTGGTGGCCCGGCCCGGTTTTACACGGGCTTGGGCCGGACATTTTAACATTTTTTTAATTTTGAGTCCAGCCCGGCCGGGCCCGGAGTAAGATTGGGCCGAGCTCAGGCTTGGCTCGGCCCGCCCCGGCCGGCCCGGTGGCCCGATATTTTTTAAAAAAAAAATAAGTAACACGGTGATAATTCTAATATTCTAAAATTTTGGATTCAAAATTGTGTTGTGAAACTATATTTAATGACTTAACATTTATTTTATATTTGTAACAACTAGAAATAAGTTTATCTAGATTAGTCTAATGTTTGTTTTATACTATTTTGATTAAATGAACACTAAATTTATTATAAAAATAAATAAAAAATAGTAAAAATATCTTTAAAAAATAAAATCGGGCTGGGCCGGGCCTTACCTTATTTTTCCGGGCCGGGCCGGACTTCAAAAAACCGGGCCTCGTCTCGGGCCGGGCCGGGCTTGGACCGAACGATCAAAGATTGGGCTGGGCCCGGGCCAGCACGGGCCCGGTCCAGGCCCGGCCCATTGCCACCCCTAACCATGGAGGTGCAGAAGTGCAATATCTGAAGCACTCGCTTTATGTTATTCTATGTTCTATAGGTGCCACAGATTTTAATCATGGATTCATGAAAATAATGCTTAGGCAGTTGTCTTATGTTTATTAAAATGAAAATATGTATTTTTACACTTTCTTGATTCTTTAATGGTTTATTGCAGAAAAAAGCAATTAAAGAAACCATGCAGATAACTCTTCTTTTTGCAGCTTTCACATGTTAGTACATTAGCAACTGTCTTCTTATAAGGTGCCACGAATTTTAATCATGGATTCATAAAAATAATGCTTAGGCAGTTGTCTTATGTTTATTAAAATGAAATACATATTTTAATACTTTCTTGATGCTTTAAAGGGATTATTGCAGAAAGAGCAATTAAAGAAACCATGCAGATAGATACTCTTCTTTTGCAGTTTTCACTTGTTAGTACATTAGACAACTGTCTTGCTAATTAGGTACCACAGATTTTAATCATGGGTTCACGAAAATAATGCTTAGGCAGTTTTCTTATGTTTATTAAAATGAAAATATGTATTTTTTCACTTTCTTGATTCTTTAATGGTTTATTGCAGAAAGTGCAATTAAAGAAAGCATGCGTATACTCTTCTTTTGCAGTTTTCACATGCTAGTACATTAGCAACTGTCCTTCTAATTAGGTGCCACATTTTTTAATCATGGATTCATGAAAATAATGCTTAGGCGGTTGTCTTATGTTTATTAAAATGAAAATACTTTTTTTAACACTTTCTTGATTCTCTATATGGTTTATTGCAAAAAGAGTAATTTAAAAAAACATGCAGATACTCTTATTTTTGCAGTTTTTACATCTTAGTAAATTAAGGTGATAAGATCAAGATTTAAACTCATTTCTGAAAGGATGTAGAACACTGTCCACTAGCTCATTGAAGAGGAACTAACTGTTGAAGCCATTTACATTAACACATCATTGTCAAGCTTAAAAGAGTAGGTCTCTGCAACTAAAGCCAAGACAGCTGTACAAATTAATGAAAAACACAGTTGAATGTTATTAGAACACATTTTGCTACCATTTCTGTCACACTCTATTGGAGCCATCCAATCCACGAAGCAATGATTCTTGTTAAGGAACTTTTCTGCACATCTCTTTATGCTGCTTTTAAGGAAAGCCCTCAGATCAAATGATCAGAGAGCTCCTAGTAAATGTGATGAAAAGGGTCTTCTAGTTGGTATTTGCAACTAATTGCCTTTGCATTTCAAAATTTGCATAGAGATTATTTGTTGAGGATAAATCTAGAGTTTGATTTTTCTGTTATGTCCTTTGGGGACTTGCATGGGGCATCTTACTCTCCTGTTGTGCCAAAGCTGAAACTTGTGACTGTTAAGTTGTGCAATTATTTGTAGTTTTAAGTCCGCTTTATGCTGACCTTAAACAAGAGAATAGATACATGGTAGTTCTGGAACCACTTGAAGCTGTATAAGAGCTTCCTAGAGCCATCATAAAAAGGAACCTAGAAGATCAACTGCAATCTATAGGTCTTCAGTCACACCTACCAGTGTTAAAACCATTGTTGGTGCTTATGCTCTGTGCACACATCCGTGTTTGTGGAGTTATCAAAACTAGCAAAGAAATGTTAAATGATATCCCTTATGATCTTCTGAGGAATACATTGATATCACAACTTTTTGGTCAACGCTCATGTAAGAGCAGATCAATCATTTGATGAAATAGTTTTTGCTAGGGCACTTTTTTTTTTTGTAGCTAGTTCATTTCGTAAGAACCGTGTGATTGTGAGGTTACTTTGGTATCACATCTCTTTTGTCGATGCTCATGTAAAGTGCAGATCAATGTTTTGGTGAAATATTTTCTGCTAGAGGCACTTTTGAGATCTGTTTTCTGTAGCTAATTCATAAACAGGAACCACATGATCACATTATTGTATGACTTCCAATGTTTCAACCTGATTGCTCCCAACAAATTTCCAGGGATCAGGTGGCGTCACCATTAAGAAAACTGGTCAGGCTCTAATCATTGGCGTCTATGATGAGCCTGTGGCCCCAGGCCAGTGCAACATGGTTGTTGAGAGGCTGGGCGATTACCTCATTGACCAGGGCCTGTAAATTGCAACCAACCTCATGCGTCCTCAACTTTTTTGTTTTTTGGAATGTGTGGTTTTGGTTCTTCCCAAGTTACCTTTTCCTAGCATTTGACTACATTAATTCTGAAGGTTGTATCTGCTCTATTTGTGAAGTGCAATAATTATTGTGACTTCAGAAATTATACTCTTCACTCCGTATCAATTGCTTTCTACTTTTCGGAGCTGTCTTGAGGTTCTTCAGCTTTATGTATTACATCCTGATATTGACTACTGATTTGCACATTCGTAGATAGCTTTTGCAGTGTCCAATCCAGCGTCTTGATGATTTGATCAATCGTTTTAGAGAAGCTTTAAGTTCTGAAGTTTTTCTTGGAGTCCTTTCTTTGCTGTCTGTAAAACCGAGGCATCTCATACACAGACTAGGTCGGATCTTGTGTGTTTATCAGGCATCGGTTACTGACGAGGTAATTTATAATCCTCGGGCCATTTTTCACAGAGGACAGGTTATCATGGATAGGCTATCGCATTATTTCACTAATTTGATAGCTCGGGTTTTGGTTTTTGGGATAGTGCCAGATAGCCTATTCCTGATTTGGAGTGGAACAGCCGTATCCCAGCTTATTATCCACCCTAATATGTAGTGTCAGATTATCACATCCGCACCGCAGTCCGACGGTTCTCGAGTTATCCGGCAGATAGCACCTTATCCTTTTATCAATCCGGCCCTTCAGGTTTGTGGGCACAAGACCTCACATGCTTTCCGCAAAGAGCGGGCTTGTGGAGTTAACCTGCGGTGAGAACTTGTGATATGGAGATTCATATCACGTCACCCAAATAGGAATAGTCTATCTTGGTTAACGCAGAAAAGTTCCGATTTTATCATCTAAAGCATTCTTCTATATGGCGCATCCGATATAAATCATGTCACTCGGCGGCTTGATGGGATTGTTGAAAGCAAGAGATTGGATAAATCAGCACATCTTTGCATTTATGCACGGGATGCCAAAGGACCATCTGGTATGAACCATGGGTAAATGGACAGACTATATTTCACATGTATGGAGAGAATACGTCGAGAATTGGGACTGCCCAAACATTTGACAGTTCCCCACTTCATACAGAATGGTGAATGGAGGCTCCCTGACGTTCATCAGATCTTCAGTCTTTGTGGGCTCATATTTCAGGAATTAACATCTACGAATGACATAGAGGATTGGATTCCCCGAACCATGATTGGTGGAAACTTTTCATCACAGTTGTAGCTTGGAATGTTATAAGAAACCATTCGCCACCACTCTCTCACTACTCGCGTATCTGGTTAAGGTCCACTGTGCAGCCAGCCTTTTTATGCTCTTGGCTAGTAGCCTTGCATCGTTTACCAAAGCAGGATTTCTTAAGAAGGCGAGGTTTTCATCTGGCTAAAGCATCAATAGACCCTTTATTATTATTATTATTATTTTAATGTAGTTATTCTCGTGAAGTATGGAGCCAAATCTTGAACTGTGGTTTAATTTGGTCAGAGAGGTAAGTTCAACTTTGCTTGGAGAACTTGACTAACTTCCCTTAAGACAGTGCCATCACCAAACTGGGGAGATTGGCCCCGGGAATCACCATTTGCTGGCTTTGGAGAGAGCGGTGTCCCAGAATCTTTGAGAGTGGGAAAAACTCTAGTGTGCAGTTGTTACTACATATTTTGCATGATGTCGCAGCACGCTTTGAATGTTATGGGCGTCCTGCCAACCTCAATCGAAGAGGGATGAACATCTTCAAAGGATTTAATTTCACAGTTCCATGATCCATGATCTGGCACAGAATAAATTCAACAGTTGGTTATAGATCACATTCTATGTGAACTTACTCTCCTATTGCATCCTCACTTGAGGAGATTCTTTGTACATATATTATTGATTAATATGCATTCCATTACCTACCAAAAAATAGTTTCGATTTTGTCGGTCTCTTGACGTATCTTAAAGCAACATAAAGCATCGGTTTTGAAATGCCAGTTTTAAAATCCAGAAAAATGATATGTTTTACTTATAAATGTTCAGTTTTAAAGATCTCTCTGCCTTTGATTTTCAATGGTTTTAGACTGCAAACGGGAGTTGATACAAATAGTGCCAATTTTGAAATCTAAGAATTTAATAACATTCTAAACACAAGAATTAATTTATAGCATTCTCCTGGAGTACACAGGTGGTGCTGTTCCTCCAGATGGATTTTGATTTTGCAAGCCTTTTCTTTGGCAGAAGACGTGGATCGAGAGTAGAGTTTCATGTTTCCGTTCTAGGGCTGTCAAAATGGATCTCATATCCTAGAAGTATTCCGCTTGGACTCGTTATTGCAAGGTCCCACGAGACTTTTTTTTTATCTGTTAAGACTCGTCGGTAGTAGGGCTGCCAACGGGTTGTATTTGAAATCGAAAATGAGTGTTTTTATTTCCGCATCTTATAAAAAATATTAAAATCGTAATCGAAAATGAGTGTTTCTATTTCTGCATCTGTTTTTACTTTTTAACGGAAAATAAAAAATAAAATCTGATCTACAATCGATAATTTGGAATATGTGACATCAACATATGAACTAGTAGATCCACATATTCAAATCATACATCTTCAAATGTAAATATATTGATCCATATTGTAATAATATTTTGATAAATATAAATAATTTATATACACAAATTATATGAATGTCTAGATTTATAATCTCAAATCATAAAATTTTATATCAATTTATTAATTCACACTGTAATAACACTTAAATAACCATCGCAAATTCATAGATCCGCAATGCATAAGAATGATATATAGGATCCATAAACTAAAATCACATAATCTAAAATGTAAATTTATCAATCTACAAATTATATAGTCTCAACTAGTACAATTCAAAGCATATAATAACTAATACAACACTAAATCTAACACACATCTTCAATCACCGATCACATTCTCTCCATCTTCCATTATAATGTGCCCTAAAAAATGAAATATGTGAGTCATGATAATTTTACTATGTCTATAGTTGACGTCAAATACTTAAGGGTAGATGTAATTATTTTCTTGTTGAATAAATCAGATTTATAGATTCGGAAATGTTTGTTTCCATTTCTGCATCTTATAAGATTCAAAATTTGATTCGGAATCCTATAAGACGTTATCGAACCTATTTAATTTATCAGAGTTTTGAATCCTATAAAAAATTATAGAAACGGATCAAAATATCAAATTTTAGATATCCATTGACAGCCCTAGTCATTAGTCATATAAGATAAACTTTATTCAAATGTTGGTACATGTGGGTCTAGAATTAGATCCACTCATCAAATTTATGAAAAATAATATTAGTAACTTACCTTATGTGCAATAAATTGTACATACTCTCTAGTAGTCTATGAGAGACGAGAAAAATGTAATATATATATATATATATATATTTTTTTTTCTCTTTTAAAAAATATTTTTTTGATCCAAAAGGACTAATGCAGGTAGATATTTGCTCACTTGTGAAAGCTCTCAATTGGAAGATCTTATTGGTATAACCTCACAATCAGCGATTAAGGCACCGTTTGGGTACGTAAAGTAAAAAGTAAAAATTGGCAAAAACCGATTTCTACTGCCGCACACGCTCGCACGCGATTTGCGCCGTCACGTGGGCACGAAGGACGACGCCTCGTCGTGCGCGCTTGCAGCCGCGAATGTGCGATAAAAAATTCAAAAAAATGTGGATTCCGTCACTATTTCTCCTCAAACCGTCGCCCAATGTCAAAAGCGATCCAAAAGCGGACCAACACCTGCTTTTCCACGGGAGAGAGAGAAATAGGTGCTTCTCTCTACATCTCTCCTCCCTGCAAAATCCCATCTGCACGGAAGCCGGAGTGATGAAAATTTATTTGGAAACCCATTTGATGTTGTCAGAGCTTTTCACCTAAAAATCTCCACCTGAAGCGGCTCCAAACGGTGCCTAAAGCAGTAACTAAAAGAACCCTTGTTATCATAAGAACATGCATACAAGTCTATACATGATGACAGTGACATTGTCTACCACGATGAAACCTTCCTTGTTTAGGACAGATAGCAAATATGACTCTCTATTTTTTTTTTGAGAAAGATTTAGTATATTTTTCTATTGCACTTAAGTGTAATATGACTAGACACTCATCTCATGTGGCACCACTCACATGGAGGGTGATAAAGTGGCAACCCAATGATTGGGTGTCACATGGGATGAGTGCCTAGTCATATTACACTTTAAATACAATATGAAAATGCACGAAGCCTTTCTCATTTTTTTTTTTTTTTTACTCTCTTCTTATTTTTCATAATAGGGATATCCATGGCGAGTAGATTTCACGAACCGAGAGAATATTTCGTCGATATGAGTATTTTCTCCATTGACATCTTCCGCTTGGGGTTAAGCATGGTTCATGGGCAACCGTGCGTGCTCAGGTATGGGCTGAGTTAAAGAGGGAAGCCACGTCCACTCATGAGAGAGAGGTGGTGTCTCTTGTAGGGTAAGAATTATGAGAAAGAAAAGTCTCAACGCACACAGAAAGGGAAAGGGACGGTGTGCACACCCCCCACCCTTAGTTATCCATCACATCTCTTCCGGTGTGCACGTCAACATGAGACGGGGACTCGAGAATGCAGGTTGCTGGTAGACTCCATCGATATATGTGTGTATGTATCCATCCATCCCTCCCCGCTGTCTCAGTGAATGCAAAAAAGTCTTGCTCGGCAAATATACTTGTAATCCAGAGGCCAATCATTGGACGACCATGATGTACATTATTCAGGCTGTCCTAATGTGTTAAAGAGCTACGGTAATGCCATCCAGGCCGCTCATTCAGAAGATTCAAGGACCCTACTATATTTTGGAAGGCCGGCCAGCACCAGCTGTATCTGAAAACAATGACCATATTAATACAAGGAAAAACTTAATTAAAATCTCCCGTCGGATCCTCCCCACTAGTTCTCTGGTTTTTGTTTCAAGTGTTTGTAGGTTGTCCCTGCCTTTTGTAGGGGACTTATTTTTCCATCTCTACCAGTAATCTACATTAATATTGGCTAACTTAATGTGGCAAGGTTAACAGCTTATGCATCAAGATGTTGGTTCGCACTCTTTTAACCGTAATGTGATTAATTAAGTTGAAGCGTTCTAACATTGATGTGTTATCCAATGAATTAATGTCTTGAAATGCCTTTAACATATGGACACATTAAATAAACGACTGCAACATGTTAAGGCGACAGTGTACTGCTTAACTAATTATTGTCTTAACATGTTAATTAAAGTGTCAATTATATACTAACTGATAAATCATTATTCATGGGGATTTCGTAAGTATTAATTCCATCCCCCCCCCCCCCCTCAAAAAAAAAAAAAAAGAAAAAAAGAAAACATGCTCAATCGCTCAAAGAGTAGTACGGACGTCCAGCTTTGTTAATGAATCAGTGTACTGATTTATGTGAATAGTAGAAACAAATTCACGAAACTTCGACCTAAACATCTAAGGAACTACATTTCACGTAGCAGCACGGTCGATAGGATATAAATTATTATAATATTGATAATATTATTTTTATTATTTAGTATTATTTATTTATTATGGTTTTTTAATTGGACCCTCCAAATTGATGTGGTACCCTTTAATTTGATCCAATCCATGTCAACAAAAGATTGGCACCACCAATCCACACGGCACAACAACTTTGATTTCACGTAATTTTGTGAAACTTATGATATGCGATGTCCCTTGTTGAATCTCTATTAATATGGGTACATGTAAGAAAAAGAAAGAGTTATTAGATATCCCAATCAACATATATATATTACTAGTCAAAAAAAACGCGCTATGCGGTGTAAATATCTGTATATGTAATATAATTGTATAAGTATAGAAATATTGTACAAGTTATATAATAAAAAAAATATTCTATACATAAATAATGTCTTAAGTCAATGATAGTGTGATATATAGTGTCAAGTCATGTAAACATCGCATGAGATGATGGTAATATTTAAATAGTTAATTTAAGATTTGAGACAAATCAAGTATGTTAACAGGAACATCATATGTTTCGAAATCATATATATATATATTATATATGTTATTCTCTCAATCAGAAATCAACGGAAGTAGAAAGGGGAGAATGGGTACGTGGGAGGGCACTCCATGAACATGCATGTGACGAATTCAGATATATGTTGCCTCATTCTAGATGCTTCAGGTGGGGGGATGTTACACAAGCACCGGCCACCGCAGCAAGGGATATGGGGCCGACGCCTGTGGGACTTTGACGAACAGAGACGTGTGCTATTTTAATATTTAATTTAAGTCATATGTCTAACTAACCCAGATTTAATTCATCTTGGCCATCCCTGTTCCTATTAATCCTCCATCTTACATTAGCATCGGAGGATCCATCCCGAAGACTACTTTTGGCATTTGACTTACTGCAGATCAGGATTGGCGTTTTGCTTCAATTTCCCCTCCTTTTCAGATCTGAGTTCTCGGTCGATCGGACCCCTCCGTGTAACTTGTTTTTCTTTTTTTAATTTTTATCAAAGTCAACTCTCATGAATCAACTCGACTGAAGTACACACACTCCGATCAGCAATAAGAGACAGTTTTAGAAAATAAATCGAATCATTACATACTTTCTAATGAGCCGAAAGTGACAGATAAAATAGATTCAACATATTTTAGTTTTAAAAGAAAATTTTGTCCCATCTACAACCCTCAACCTGTGCGCAGGTAAGAATTCACTACAGCTGGGGATAACAATGGAGCAGAAGCCTCTCTTTATCTTCCTAGCTAGTTGCACATACGTTCGTGTGCGCCATGCATGGCCATCATATCGAACCACCTGACGGGGCCAAATGGATCCTGTACCCCTGTGCGCGCTGCTTGGGTCATTGGGTGCGTCGTTCAAGCGTTTAGCGAACACTACCCCAACGCTTGCCAGCTGCATGGTGTGCCTCACCGTCTCCACCGCCGCGTCCATAACGACGGCGCCGCTCTGCACCTCCAAAGCAAGCTGGAGGAAGGCGTTGGCGTCGGCGACCGCCTCGGTGGTGAAGGTCACTACTTTTCCGACGCTGACATCGTAACTCCTCGTCGACTGGCCCTGGCCCAGGTGGTCCAGCTCCTCCAAGGCCATGGTGAGGATGTCCACGCAGTCCGCCATGCTCTTCGCGCAGCCGTGCAGCGGGCTGCCCGGATGGTCGGTGGCCGCGCAGGACACCGTCCCGCTACAGGCCGCCTCCACGTTCGCCTTCACGTCCTCTATCCTGTCCATTCCCCGGATGGAGTTCCGGTTTCGCTTGGCGTTCTGCTCCCCCGTGAACGTCGGCGTGTCTGCCAGCAGCATCGATGCGTGGCAGCCCTGCACAAATAAGAAACAAGCGTGGTGCTTGCGTTATACAACTGCACATATCTCTGCTTGACGTTAGATCTGCGTGCATACGTTCACGAAGCAGTCGTGGAAGAAGAGGCGGAGGATGGAGGCGGCCATGCGCGGCTCGTTCCTCACAATCTCCCTCATGGAGTTGCGGACGATGGGCTCCAGCTTGGGGCAGCTTCTCACGTAGAACGTGGCGGAGAGCTCCCCATGAGCCGTGCTCACTAGCAGGAGCATGAACAAAGGGAGAACAGTGCAGAGTGGAGCCTCCATGTTACTTTCGTGGCTAGCAAGCTTAAGAACAGGGAGGCCAGCTGCTGCGTCATCGAGGAAGGGACCATCCTCGCCAACCTGAGCCGCTGCCGTCCCACGCGCTCCGACTTGATCTCCAGGAATGGAGGTAAGGTGGTGCAGCTGCCGTCGTTCCGCCGGCTGTCCTACTCCGACCTCAGCAGCAGCTCCCTGTCGTCGACACGCTTCACCGACCAGCAGGAGCAGGCGGCTTCGGGGCGGGGCTCCACGCCTCCAGGGTCACCGCGAATGGCTGGTGAGGGAAACGTATATATAATTTTGTTTGTCACCGGCCACATGCATCTCTGATAATTCACTCACTACCGTTAATGAAGGGACGCCATGGCCCATGGACAGGCAGACGTTATCTTCTTGGGTAGGCTCAGACACCCCAACTTGGTGAAGCTCATCGGCTACTGCTGCGAGGACGAGGACCGGCCGCTTGTGTACGAGTTCATGCCCGGGACAGCCTGGTATTTCTCAAATTAATTAATAATTAATATTTGGCATGAATGTCTCGCACATTAATTGCTAAATTTAGAGCTACAATTCTAGCGCATGAATGTCCCGCACCTGTAATTGATATTAATTAATTGCTAAATTTAGAGCTACAATTCTAACGCATGATGTTTAAAGACATGATAGAAATATTAATTGGCTGCAGCCGGTAGGGAAGAGCAAAGGATAAATATTATCTGATAAGAGAGAGAGAAAAATGTGGCATTAAATGAAATGAACCGGAGGTCTAAGGGAGGAAGCTTAAAATAGAAAGGTGAACCGGACCAAAAACTAAGTGTCTCTTCTAATATATAGATAGATACTAGTTGAAAACCCGTGCGATGCACGGTAGTTGTTTATAAAATATTAAGATAAATAAAAAATATTATTTATAAAAGTATATAATTTTTATTACAAATTTTTGTTAAACTAAACAGGAAAAATTTGTTCTTAAAACAAAGGAAGGTGGACTGCACGAAGGTAGGCTAAAATTGATTTTTTTCTAAAAAGTTATGGTCTGCTCGGTTTAGCAAGATTTTTTAGATGGTGAGTATCTTACCTTGTTTAGAAAGATTTCTTCGTTGATTTAGGTGACAATAATGTTGAGACTTACCTTACGGGAGGTGTGTAAAGTTGATAAATTTATTATTTGATGTTAGCTGCTATATGTTAGGATTTGTTTACCGGATTTTACTTAACCATATTTAGCTGCGATATAGATAGATTTAGTGGGGAGGTTTAGGCGGGAAAACTCTGCTTCTGGTGCTGCCACGTGGCTGCTCCAGAACTGAGTTTTATTAGAATAGTATAGATACTTGCATGGGACCCCTCAAAAAGAAGTTTTCAACTTTCCTTGTTTAGATGATGCAAAACTTAACACTACTAGTAGTCAGACTTTAAGATGAGGTATCCAATAACAGTGGTGGATGCAAGATTTTTATTCAGTGGGATCTCTAATGATACATTTATATACTATATTTTTAATCTAGTGGGGTTACTAATGGTAAAAATTTACATTTTTAATTAATAGAAGTTTTTCAATCTAATGGAGTCGTAAGACCCCACTGATTATAAATTAGATCCGACACTGTAATAACCCTAACCAAGTCTTAGCGAGACCATTTAAATAAACCTTAAATATATGGCTAGAGACTGAAAACCGTATATCAATTAATTTTTAAATATGAGGAAAAGTTACTTCCAATTATTTCTTTGTTGATCGTGCCCATTATGTCTTAGCTCCTAGGAAGAACTTTAGCTATAGATCAAGGCGTACATAGATAGAATTGCATAGCATTAGAGGACACAATGGGAGGTTTAACATATGATTTGTCATTGTAGTAACATGATGTATAAGAGTTGGGCTTTCGGCTAATTGCTTGAGGATTCACGAGAGAGAGAGAGAGAGAGAGAGAGAGAAAGAGAGCATTAGTCCAGTGCATCAAGTTTAAATCATTCATCAGATGGCAAGCCCAAAAGAAGGGGGGGGGGGAGGTGAATGGAATGATTTGAAATATTTTTGAGATCTAAAAACACAAACACTAAGTAAGATTGTTAGTGATGTTAGTTAGTGCGTAGCGAAAATAAAAAGAAACAATCTCACACATAACATAATAAAATTTATCATAATTCGGCCCTTTCAAAGAAAATACTACATCTAATCTCCAAGCAACCCTTAAGATTTCACTAAACTACCAAACAAACCTTAGCCTTCTTTTACAAAAGGGGCATACAACACCCAACACACCCGCTGATCTTCTCTTCTCATAAGGGGAAATACACCTAGCTTCCTGTTGGTCTTCCCTTTTCACAAGGGGAACAAACGCTTGCACAACAAGCATTATCTTCCAAGAAGAGGTACAATATGTATCTCAAAGAGATTAGAAAGTCCCTAGGCCAAGCTTACAACGACAAGGCTTGCTCTGAGACAGAGCCCAAGACAATAGAAGATAAGCAAAGAAATCTTCTCTCAGACACAAGCAACTCACTCTCTCTTTCAGAAATACACACACACACACACACAGAGAGAGGAGTGAAGAGGAAAGCTAAACAAAAATGGCTTCATCAACTCTTACTTTCTCTTCAGGTTCAGAGAGAATGTGGGCGTTGGTGTGCTCTGAAACTTTTGGATGCTTTTCGATTTTGATAGAGAGTAATCTATATGTGTCAATTTTGTGACTACATCATTCTCTTCTTTTATAGACTCTTGGAAGAAGATAGACATTGAGTCTTTTTACTCCAGTTTCTTCTTCTTCTCTTCTGCTCTTCTATCCGTTAGACTATAGATCTTCTCGTTGCCTCTGCGTAATCCAACCGTTAAACTCATCTTCAACAGTAAATTTGCAATAGAAGTTCTTGTAGGTTTTCTATTCGTTGGCTATCTTTGAGTCCTACAACTTGCAAACCAATGTTGTTGGATTTACATACGTATGGAGCACCCACAAGCATTTACTACATAGAGAGGAAGATGTTAGGTAAGATTTCATCTATCAATCAGAATCCATACCTCTGCTGTAGAAGTTCTCAAATTCTACTGACATATTTCTATTCTAGGTATCTTCCTTTTTGTCTGATAAGAAAAAAGGGGCATCAGTAACATGTTCAAGATGTGAATATATAGCCTGGGTCTGAAAAAGGTTGACTGAGCATTTAAATGTAAGGATATGCGTAAGATCTTATGTAAGAACATGAGAGCCAAATTTGAAACGAATCAAATTTGGCTGCCAAAGGAATTTGTTTATCAATCGTTGTGAAACAAAACTTAAGTCAACATCAATCAATTGCCTACATACAAATAAGCATCAATCAGTATAAAAATGGCACCAATCGAAGCAGAATAAGTATTTGTTTATCAATCGAAAGGAAAATAACACCAGTCATTATTTTGGTCACCAATCAGAGCAGAATAAGTATTTATTCATCAATCGAAAGGAAAATAACACCAGTCATTATTTTAGTCACCAATCGGAATGAAAATGACACCAATCAATAGAAACATATGAAATAACATCAATTGTTATGAGTTAAAGCTATTTGGTCACCAATCGATAGGATATAGTAAATAGTCACCAATTGGAACAACTTATAATCAACAATAGATACTTTGATCACCAATCAATATGGTATAACATACATAACACCAATCAGACGATTATAACATCAATCGTTATGAAATAAATGTTTTTTCATCAATCACAACAGCACTTGGTCACTAATCGAAACAACTTATAACACCAATCGAAAGAACACTTGTTCTTCAATCGATAGGCGCTTGTTCTCCAATCGATAGGAGATTTGTTCTCCAATCGATATCATTGAACCTTTGACTGGTCAAGATATAAATTTCGACTGCTAAGAATATCAAACAATCAGTCGAAATGGGACTTCAGATGGAATAGAAAATAACGCTATCAGTCAAAGTGGTACTTCATATATGACGATGTGAAACTTCAACTGCTAACTTCGACTGATAATGATTTTTTCTTCAATCGAAGTGGACTTAGAAATTTTTCTCTGAAGCAAATAATATGGAATTAACTTGAGCTTTTAGAATACTTACAGTGATGATCCTTGGAGTTTTGTTTATCATGTTGACATACTTAAGGTAAAATGTCATCAAGATCATTAAGAATAAGAAGACATGAATCAACAAAAATGAAAGGATAAGTATGTGTTGACACATGATATTCCCAGGTCGATACATGTGTTTCATAAGATCACATAAAGTTATCATGTGTCAACACCTATGCATCATCTATCGACACTTGTGCTACACAGAACGACACCATAGATATCATGTGTCGACACCTATGTATCATCTATCGACACTTGTGCTACACAGGTCGAAACTATAGATATCATGTGTCGACACCACCAGTGAAAATGAAGATGCGATTGAATAAATGAGTACATTAGATATGATGATATGTATATAAGGTATAGTCATGATTAAGGGCATGTTATTTTGAGGTTTTTCTTATCACCAAAATACATAGTCATAGAGATAAAAGAGTCAATAGGGATGGGTCTCAATAAATAACTCTCCGATGCGTAGAGATGGTGGGCAAGAAAAGTAGCAAATATGAGAGGAGGAGGTGACTCAAGATCGATCTTCACCAGTAAGAGCACCTAAATTTGCTTACCTTCATCAGAGGGCATCCTAGGGAATTAAATAGACGCCAGCTTCCTCATTCATCCACGTGAAGCGTGGTGGCATGCTACGGAGAGGATGTGGGAGGGGATGCCCACAATATGGTCGCCAGAGGTTTAAGGTTACCCATTTTGGCACTCCCTTCCTTGTACGGCAGGTAATCATGTCGTCCAATGGCGGAGCCAGCCTATCTCTAGTGGGGTCACATGACACCACTGGATTTTCATAACTCTATTAAAAATTTTAATTTTTTTCTATTAAATTTATTTTAATTGAAATATTTTTTCAAAAGGAGTGATCCCATTGGATTACAAAAATAAAATTTATAAGTGCACCCTAATTTTTAAAGTGACCCTACTGAATCAAATTAATATCTAGATCCGCCACTGATGTCGTATGTGGTATAATCACCTAGGGTGAGGTGATTTGGTTGGGATCCCGTACGATGGAGCAATCATGAGACTGATTTCGAGACCTTACTACCCACGTCTGTTTGTCCTCAGCCTGGGGAAGATATCTATTGATGTCACCATTTAGATGGGGGATATGGGCAGCTAGGACGTCCCACTTTTGGTTGGGTTATATATAGATCAAAGGGATCGACTCTTCCTATTGAGGTGAAATGATCACCTAATTGGGAGCGGCAAGTCGCAGTCAAGGATCTGTCTCCTATGTTAGGCCTCCTTTTGAAGCCAAGGGATCGTTCTCCAACCCAATCTTATGAGTTCCAAGGTTATTCCCATTCAAGACCTTGTCCCGAGGGGTCTCTTCTACAGCGCTACTAGGTCCGACTTATTGTGAGGTTGATGGATTCCCTCTGGATTAATGGCCCGGAGTGGCGTTTAATTAGGTCATTCTTTGTTGGGCCAGACCTTGTCATTGGGCCTTACAGTATGGAGCGGGCGGGGCAAGATCCACCCTCTCCAACTCTCATTCACGATAATGTAAAAGATAAAATTCAAGCAAATTAATTTTAAGACTCAAAATATATATTTATCCACCATGTTAACGTATGCACATATGATATGGTGAACAACAAGAAGAAAAGGACACATTAATACTGAGAACAGGGATACATAAAGCTAATTAGGATGGGTAAGGTGGGGTGGGTGAGCTATATGTGATGCGATGCGACCACCGTTGTCGGCCCCACGGGCGACGTTTCCTGCATCCCTGGGCGGGACATCCTCTTTTATGGGATTTGGCGGACGCTACCTGCATAGCTGCACTGCCCTCCCCTCCATGCCGTCCCCTACTTCTTCTCATCCATGGCAGCAGCTCCCATGTCCATGGTGGTCCTCCCACCTCCCAATTCCCCATCCGCGTCCCCTCCCCTATTCATGCTTCCGTTCTTTTCCTTCTGTCCGGCAACGGCGCCGTACAGCTCCGTTGTAGTCTTTCACTCGGAAAGGGCAGACGCAGCCAGTAGCCATCTCTCTCTTTCTCTCCCAGGCCACTGCGAAAACGGTGGTCACATGACATGAGAGCTCTTCCTTCCTTGTTCTTCTATGTGCGAGAACGCGGCAGGGGGAGGGACCCTTCGTCGCCTGGTGCGACTTGCTGGCCGTGGTCCTCCACCTGCGGCGCCCCCACAGTAGTTGGGCGTGGCGGCTGCGACATGCGCAGGTGGTGCTCGCGGCCCACCTGTGGCGCCATCGTCCGGTGTTGCACCCACCTGTGTGTCGGCAGGAAGAGGAGGCTGCTGGCGGGGCCGGCCAGGTGCATGCCGCCACCGTGGTCCCTGCCATGGCCTCGCCGTCGTGGTCGGTGTCCATTGATTCGACGAAGGCCAGCGTGCATCCGGAGAGAGATAAGGCAATTGGAATTTGGCAGCGAAACTGGGTTTTTCTTTTTTCTCCATGCACGGTTGATGGTGTCTGTGCAGATGTGTGCAACATGGAGGAGTCAGCGGTCTACGGTGTGCCGACACTGGCTGCAGGGCTCAGGGCCTCAGGCTGCTACGGTGGCCGTGCCTGTACCGTTGCGGTATATATAATAGAGTAATGCTAAAGGGACCCGTCCCTCCACGCGTCGCGCGAGTGGAGGGGCGCGACTCCTCCACGTCTGCTGCGCTCCCGTGCCGAAAGAATAACATTTCTCATATATAATATGGGGCTAGCTAGGTACCGTGGTCCAAGGATCTCCTCCTGCCAGGGCCGGGGTTTATCGCTAGTGGCCAACAAGATGGGTACTGGGTAGGTAGTGGGGATTCGATTTCTCTTTAATGTTATATACTCAAGTCTACCTGAGATGTGAAATGTAAGACATCCAACTTTATCAATTTATCCAATCCAATGCATATATACCACGATCGAGGGAGAGGTTGCCGATCTTTACCAATTGACCTACTGGGAATCCACCATAACTTTAGCTTAAAATTTTTAAGAGAAATTCTAAAAAGGCCACATTTGTACCACTTTGTTTGGCAGTTTCTTTATGAGTCCGGATCCTCTCCACCCGCGGGTGGAGGGAGTCCGGTCAGTACAAAGCTCATATGGGGCTGTTTTGAGTTAACCCCTTGGTTTTTTTTTTCTTTTTTTTTTTTTACACAGGGGTTAACTCAAAACAGCCCCATGTGGGCTTTGTACTGACCGACTCCCTCCACCCGCGGGTGGAGAGGATCCGGACTCTTTCTTTATCCCCCCCCCCCCTCATCATGAAAATTGTACAGTAAAAGAAAAAAAAAGTGAACTCAGTACTCATGCAAATAATTAAGATGACAAAAAATGCGACACCGCGCGCGGTATTTCTCATCAGTTACTGTTTGATACAATTCTGTTTCGTGTATGAGTAAATAGCATTTACTTATATATATATATATATATAGTTTTGGCTAAATTAACGGGGAGGATCGATATGTACCCCAACTTGTTGTAGATTGGCTCGAATCTATCGCATGGTCCTCCTCATCGATCCCCTGGGGTTCACTATATATAAGGGTGTTTAGTGGGTTAGTTCAATTCGATTTGAAAAGAATTTTTTGAAATTGAATTAAATTGATTTGATTAATGAATTAAACTAAATTGAATCGAAAATGATTTGATTTGATTCGATTTAAATCAAAAATTTTTATTTTTAATATAATTTTTTATAAAATTATTAATATTTACATATATTAAAATATTCATATTTATAAATATATAATATTTTAAGTATATTTATAATATACAAAATTTCGATTTATTTAATTTGATTCAATTTCATATATCGATTAAAAGTCGAACCGAACAAATAGAGGTTTAGTTCTGTGCGAACCAAACAATGGACAACGTCCCTAATGTTCACTACAACAATTATTCGGATATATGTATGTTACTTCTCTTAGGTACGTAGTGCAGAGGAGGGAAGCCTCCGGAGGATGCCACTTTATCTACTCAGATTTGTAGATTAGTTATCTTTCATTAAAAATGTAATTATAGGACCTTAAATCTTGACTTTAATTTGTACGTTACATGATTTAATTTATCCCGGCTTATTATATAACTATATATTATTCTGGGTTTATCCGGGGTGATCTTTTAAGTAGGGTTTGCAAATGCAGTCTTAGAAGATCATCAATGTAATAGGACAAACTCAGAAAACTAATAAGTGGCATTTGGAATAGACTGTTTTTATGTTTGAAGGTTATATTGGAATGGATATGAGAATAGAATTGTTTGAAAAAATAGATCGGAACATGTTGAGAACAGAGATTATTTATGAAAAATTAGGTTGTCCATGCAAGATGGAATATCTTTATTTAATGTACCAACTTTTAAACTCTGTTCTTTGAGGACCATATATCTGCACATCTTTACTGGCAAGTCCCCCGCTTTACCATGTTACCTCTTCACTTTATCACATGGGAGAAATTTTTATAGGAGAGAAATGAAATATTTTACCTCAAAGCTATAGACAGGAATCTACCTGGCCTTTTGCTGATTCCAATCAATCAACATCTCATGTACATTTTCTATGAGCAGTTTCGAAGTCTTACTACTGGCATCTTGATGCATGCTTGATGCCTCAAGACGGAATAAAGCCAGAAAAACACAAATTAAATGATCTAAATTTGAACAGACTCGGGTTTGACTTATTGAGTAAACAATGAATCAATATGATCTGAGTCGGCTTAGCTTCCAAGGTTTTTATCTAATTAATATGCTTCTTTTTTAGAGTCAGTGGGTTTTTGCCAAGTTTATTCCTTCTGTGGATCTTACGATTAAAATCATTTTAATGGTGGATAGTTTTCAGTTAATAACTCTGACAGCACACGTCAGTTTCCAACTTTCAAGGTTAATGATTCATAACCCAAGACTCCATTAAAGTAGCAATCCGACATCCCCCTTTGATCCATTAATGGATATGCTGTGCATGATGACGCCCCAGCATGCATGGATTTGGAGGGAAGAATATTTGGACCACACAAGTTTCAAACGTTCAAATCCAGGATTAGCCAATTACTTAGCACTAGTTTTCCACCCAAGGAAGAAAATACTTGTTTTGTGGGCAGATCCTGCGTGCTGGAAACATTATAACAATTCTGCAGCAGTTCTAGCAAGGTCCCGTCTTTTTCTAGTGGGGAAATATAACGCTATGGGTGCATTAACCAATGCAGAAGCTACAGCTGTGGCCCTCTCACATTTTCTATAATATTCTAGCTGGTGTGGCTTGCAGATTATTTAAAATCAGGAGATCATGCACAAATCCAAAACTAGGATATCTGAGGACAAGGAAAAAAAAAACTGAGGGTGGCCCATAATGGGCAACAGGTGGTGGAATTATCTAAATGGAAGATTCGATTGTACTCACTTCATTTAATCAGGATTATGCAGCTAGCATGGAGGCGTAAGATTGATTTGAATGTAACTCTCTCTCTCTCTCTCTCTCTCTTTCTCTCTCTCTCTCACACACACACAACACACACACACACAACACACACACAGAATATGGATTCTCTAAGTTGTCACAAAAATCCTCCATCAAAGACCTTTTCCAGTTATTGATGGAGGGTCTTTCTATAAAACTTTACACCGTGCCCACTCCCACACCCTTATCCGCAACCATGAGTTCTTTCAGGAATAGAAGATCCTAGCTAGCTAGCTAGTTCCACAAGCTGACTTCTCACAAGCAGTATTAGGACAATTTTGGTAATGAATACAAAACATTAATTACATCTCAAGATCAGTCCTTTTGTGATACTTAAGATTCTAACAAAAACAAAATGCCTTGAGCATTAATGGAATCCCAAAAAAAAAAAGACATTCAAAACTCACTACCGCCCACTGTGTCTTTCATCAAAAGGAAAATCAAGCGTCCATTATTTCTCAAATTTGCATGGAGTCCTCATAGGACTATATAATCCACAATGATCTCTTAATAGTTCCACACGGACACTAACTTGAAGGATTGGACTTCAGAACTCTACTGCTTTAACAATTAACGACGACCTTAAGCTAGCTAGTTCTTGGGAGCTAGCTAGCTCGTTTCAGATAAGCCAAACAAATTCATATGCAAGTCGAAATCTTAAAGTTGTGACAGTGAATACAGATAGCATGATAAGACGAGAGACTAGAGATGGAGGTTCTGACATTAGTAGTTTAAGCTCCATAAAGTGACACCTCCGCACTAACTTTAGCTCACTATTACAGACAGGCACAGACTAGTAGGGGGAGTGGCCTTTTGACCTCTTGTGCCAAAGTTCAGACGCCAAAATTGACCCACCTCTCGAGATTGATTTCACTTTAGAACGAAGACTGTGGGATCCAAGAGTACAAATGGAAAAGCCACAACTCCCTCCATCCATCAAACCAAGCTTCTAATCATTGCCGAGAAGAATTTTGCAACTGTCACATTGCCCCCACAGTGTTTCCCAAAGTTAGCCGGGCCCGGAGGAGGCACATAATGCTGGTCGCTCTGATGGCCATGCATTCCCCAGTTTTGCTTCCCCCAGTCTGTTCTTCCCTGGATTTGAGAGACATGACAGTGACATTACAAACAAGAGGAATCAGTGCCGAGGTGATCCAGACATCTTAACTTTCAAACCGCCCCCCCCCCCCCAACAAAAAAAAAAGAAAAAAGAAAAAAGAAAAACTAATTCTAAGTCCCTATGAAAGAGGAGATCTTACCAATGTATCTATGTTATTAGAAATATTTAGACCAACAAGTTCAGTACTTTTTTCCCATATTAACTTTTAGTCCATTTTCTTTCGGGAACCGCACTAAAGGTCTATAAGAGACATTTTCCGTGTGGCTGTTGATAGTTCATTTTTCTCATTTTCTGTTTTATCTTTTTATATAATTAATATATTTCTGACTATCAAGAATGAAGAGCCACTGCATTCATGCTTTAACTGATTTTTTATTTATTTTAATTATTTTTTCTTCTATTTTAATTAAGTTATTTTTATACTTTAACTTATTCTTTAAGTGACTGTTGTGTATGTGTATTTTTTTTTTACTTTTATATAATTAATACACCTAACCATCAAAAATGGAGGGTCATTGCGTTCATATTTTAACTAATTTCTTCATTTACTTTAACCACTTTCTTCTTCTACTTTAACTAAGTCCCTCTTATACTTTAACTTACCAGCATTACTTCTATTACTTATAAGCTAACACCTTAATTTATGTTAATCACTCTTCTAACACTTTATGTCCGGATGATAAGATATGGATGGCCACTACTGTAAGACCGGCCCCCTTGGGCCCTTGGCCCTGTCCTCAGGGTCGCGACGGGGGAGCCCTGTCGCGACAGGGTTGTGTGGCGACACACCTGGCCGTCGCGTTCTGGTCGCGACGGGGGTGGCCGTCGCGTTCTTGTCGCGCCGTCTGCAGGCGACGCGATTACTTTTTTGACAGACTTGACTGCTGTCCCGTCTGTCAGAACGGTCTTGTCGGGTGTCAAGTGCATACAGCGTTGACGCGACTTGGTCAGCCGTCGTGTTCTTGTTTCCCAGTACTCTTCGAGGTTTGACAGCTTTTGGGGTCATGTAGGGGGTGGCCGTCGCGTTCTTGTCGCGTCGTCTGCAGGCGACGCGATTACTTTTTTGACAGACTTGACTGCTGTCTCGTCTGTCAGAACGGTCTTATCGGGTGTCAAGTGCATATAGCGTTGACGCGACTTGGTCAGCGGTCGCGTTCTTGTTTCCCAGTCTTCAAGGTTTGACAGCTTTTGGGGTCATGTAGGGGGTGGCCTCCGCGACATGGTTGCGACGCTCTTGGGTGTTGCGACATGGTCATTGTCGTGTCGGGTCGACCCTTCACGTCTTGGGGTCCATCGGTTTAAAACCGAGGGCTATGCCCCAACAGTTATCACTCGAGCATCGGAATGGCACCATATGAGGCTTTGTATGGTCGCCCATGTAGGACACCACTTCACTGGTTCGAGGTCGGTGAGAGGCAACTTTTGGGACCAGAGATGGTGCAGCAGTGTGCAGACACAGTCAGGTTGGTCAGGCAGAGACTTCAGGCAGCGCAGAACAGGCAGAAAAGCTATGCAGATGTCTGCAGGAGGCCGTTGCAGTTCAACGTGGGTGACCTTGTGTTCTTGCGGGTTTCACCACGACCAAGGGTGTTATGAGGTTTGGTAGGAAGGGAAAGCTCAGTCCCAGGTATATTGGGCATTTCCCTATCACAGAGAGGATCGGCGAAATGGCTTACAAGTTGAGTCTTGCGGCAGAGTTGGCAGGCGTGCACAGTGTCTTCCACGTTTCACAGATCAGGAGGTACGTTGCGAATCCGTCGCATGTGTTGGACTACTCGCAGCTTGAGGTAGCGCCAGACTTGTCAGTGCCAGAGTACGCGGTCAGAGTTGTGGACCGCAGAGTGCGACAGTTGCGTAGGAAGCAGATTCCACTGGTCAAGATTGTCTGGGAGAACCGCGTGGGTGGCGAGGCCACTTGGGAGCGCGAGGACGAGATGCGAGAGCTGTTCTCGTATTTGTTTGATTGACCGGTACATTGTTTTCCCTTTTACATTGCTTCCTATTGAAACTGAGTTTCTTTTAATTTTGAGGATGAATTTCTTAAGGTGGGTGGGATGTAAGACCCGGCCCCTTGGGCCCTTGGCCCCGTCCTCAGGGTCGCGACAGGGGAGCCCCGTCGTGACAGGGTTGTGTGGTGACACACCTGGCTGTCGCGTTCTGGTCCACGAGGGTGGCCGTCGCATTCTTGTCGCACCGTCTGTAGGCGACGCGATTACTTTTCTGACAGACTTGACCGCTGCCCCGTCTGTCAGAACGGTCTTGTCGGGTGTTAGGTGCGTACAACGTTGATGCGACCTGGTCAGCCATCGCGTTCTTGTTTCCTGGTCTTCGAGGTTTGACCGCTTTTGGGGTCGCGCCGGGGGTGGCCGCCGTGACATGGTCGCGACGCTCTTGGGTGTCGTGACATGGTCGTTGTCACGCCGGGTCGACCCGTCGCGTCTTGGGGCCCATCGGTTTAAAACCGAGGGCTGCGCCCCGTTTCCCTCTCTCGCCCTTCCCTTCCTCTTCTTCCTTCTTCTGCCTCTCCCCCCTCTTGTTTTTCTTCCCGGCGGTTTTGGGTGCTTGTGGCGAGGCGGTGACGTCTCCATCATGTAGGGGACGTGCTCATGGTGCTTGGAGCGAGGAGGAGGTGGCCATTCCAACGTGAAGGCCCTAACGGGTCGGTTCTACTCTTGGAGGTAGGGACCCTTGACTCCTCTCGCCCTAGCATGCTCCCGTCCCCCTTGAGATCGTGTTCTTCTCGTGGTTTAGGATGTGGGAGTGTGAGGAATCATGCTCGTGTTGAGTGAGATTTCCATCGAGCGTAGATTCTTGTAAATCCATGTTTTGTGGGGTTCAAGGGTGGTTTGGATGATTTATGAGCTTTCCCATGTGTTTCCCATGCTCCCCTCCCCCTATGGAATGTGAATGTATCGGTTTCGGGGTGGTCTCCGGGAGGATCGTCCCAGAACCCCCCCCCCCCTCAGTTGAAGACGCGACCGCTATAGAGGTCACGATGATGTCGCAACGCTCTTGGGTGTCGCAACAAGGTCGCGACGGCTTGGGCCGCTGCGACAGTGTCGCGACAGGTCTGGGCGTCGCGACAAGGTCGCGACGGTCCGATGCGTCACGATTACAGCAGAGACAGGTAAGGTCTTGCGAAGTTTTGTTTTCTGTGAAATCTTCGCCATTTTCCACTCCTTACTGTACCCGTGGCACCAATACTAGTCCCCTAGTACGGTCCTACACTAATCGTTCACCCGGTGCTCGGCACCTCAGAGCTTGTCCCGTGAGAGAGGTTGTTACCGTTGCCTTGGACCCCCATCCTCGTGCGCCTTAGAGGGAGTGTTCGGGGTGACGAGCGTACTCGAGTCACAGACTCTAGAGTTAAGGGGGAAACGGGTTAGGACAGCATGTCTAGTCATTTGCAGAGCTCTCTTGGTTATCCTGGCACACCGAGGACGGCCAGAGTTATACCCGTGCAGGCCAACCAGTCCTTCTTCTCACTGCCCGCGCTCTTTGCGGCCCCGAAACCACCTAGAGAGGCCAGGCGTGGGACCGTAGTCTGGCCAGACTACGGCGGTTACTTCGTGTCCTGCCTCACTCTGACGAGAGTGGAGGTTTGGACTTGGGTCGAGGATATGACGTCAGTGGACGCACCTGACTGTTGACTAGTGGTAGTGTTTTCCGTAGCTAGTGTCTCTTGTCCAGGTGGAGTTCTCCCCGTTTGCATAGCCAGCCGTGTGGTGGTCACGATGTGCAGGTTCTACAGAGTTTCCAATCGTGGTGTTCTCCGTGCCGTTGTTAGTTAGTAGCTTTGTTTCTGCACTTTCTTTCGTACCGTAGAAGATATAACTGCTGCCATTTAATTAAGTACATAGTTTTGACTACCTGTTAGAGCCAGTAGGAGATTGGTAGTCCCTACTGAGCTTCTGTTGTGAAGCTCATCCCTTTCTTTTCCAGGTGAGACTTCTCAGCAGCGACAGGGTGCGCTCCGGGCGAAAGCGACAGGGTGCGCTCCGGGCGGAGGAGACGCCCGTAGTCGTTGTCCCCGTAGCTAGCAATGGTCTCCCCCTCTCAGTTGTACGTCACCCTCGGGGTATGCCCTTAAGGGACTTGTTCTTCCCCTGTCTTTACTTGTACTAGTATGTGTGTGTTGGGACTATACCTAGAGCGATACATAGCAGTCTCTCTCCCTTCTGCTTCCGCGTGTGTGCTCTTAGTTAGCAGTTGACGTTTATTTTCCTTTACATATTCTGTTAGACTTGTGTTATAGCCCTTCCGGTCCCCAGATCTGTGGGCGGCGATCGCAAAAATTGGTCCTCAACTTGGGCTGAGGTCAGGTTCTCGGGTCATTACAACTACATTTATACTTTAACTAATTTCTTTGTCTACTTTAACATGTTCAAGTAGAAGACGAAATCGGTTCAAGTAAAAGAAAAAACACGTTAAAAAAGTAGAGAAAACTGGTTAAAATAAATGAAAAAATCGGTTAAAGTAGAAGAGAAAACTAGAGTAGATGAGAAAGTTGGTTAAAGTAGATGAGAAAATCAGTTAAAGTAGACGATGAGAGGGGTTAAAGTAGAAGGTGAAACCGATTAAAGTAGAAGATGAAATCGGTTAAAGTAGAAGAGGAAATCAGTTAAAGTAGAAAAGAAAATATGTTAAAGAAGGAGAGGAATCTTGACAAAAAAGAAAAGAAAATCAATTGAAGTGTCTGTTGTATGTAAAAGTAGTAGTTGTAGTGTGTTAAAGTAGCAGTTATAGTCTGTTAAAGTCGTAGTTGTGTCTATTAAAGTAGTTGTAATGTGTTAAATAGGTGTGGAAATCAGCTAAAGTAGAAAAGGAAACCTATTAAGAAGAAGAGAAAATCAGTTAAAGTAGGTGAGAAAATCAGTTAAAGTAGAAGAGAAAATATGTTAAAGTAGAAGAGAAAATCAGTTAAAATAGAAGAGAAAATTAGTTAAAGTAGAAAAGGAAACATGATAAAAAAGAAGAGAAAACATGATAAAAAGAAGAAGAACTCAGTTAAAGTGTCTGTTGTCTATTAAAGTAGTAGTTGTAATATGTTAAAATAGTAGATATAGTCTGTTAAGGTCGCAGTTGTTGTCTGTTAAAGTAGTAGTTGTAGTCTGTTAAATAGGTGAGGAAATCAGTTAAAGTAGAAGAGAAAATCTATTAAGAAAAAGAAAAAAAAATTAGTTAAAGTAGACAAGAAAACTACTTAAAATAGAAAATGAAATCGGTTAAGTAGATGAGAAAACTAGTTTAAGTAGAAGATGAAATCAATTAAAGTATAAGAGAAAATTAGTTAGAGATTAGTTAAAATAGCCATTGTCGGTTAAAGAAGTAGCTATAGTGTGTTAAAATAATAGTTAATTATAGTATGTTACAGTTGTTTAAAGAAAAAAAACATGCACACACACAACATCTAATTAAAGAATAAGTTAAAGTATATAAATTTGTTAAATTATATGAAGAAATTAATTAAAGTAAATGAAGAAATCAGTTAAAGTATGAACGCAATAATTTTCTTTCTTTGATGATAAGAAATACATTAATTATATGGAAGGATAAAATGAAAAATTATCAACAAAAGGACAAAAAGTGTATGCCAAAGATTGATTGATAAAGTCAATCAAAAGGAGGGATTATTTGGCACGTCTTTTACAGACAGTGACTAGAAAATAAATCCTCTTATTACCAAAGACCTCCAATCAATTCCAAAAAAGAATTAAACATCTCTCTTCACGTACGACTAGACATACACATCGAGAAACCATAGTGTAGTAGATCTGTAGGTCAGACCATGCAAGAGAAAGAGAGAGCAATCAAGGGTGAACAGAAACATAAATGAGTCACAAAAATTATAATAGTATTTTTTACCATTTGATATGCAATGAGATGGTTAAAAAAAAAGCCACGGTCAGTGCGCTCTAAGTATCAAAGTATAAATTCGCCTTATATGGGTTCTTAACGGTACGGCGTTACCGTATTTGAGATTTTGCGAATCTCAATAGGATTGACATGATACAGTAAAATCGGTCGACCGATTTTGTTTTATAGATCGATCGATTTTTCTAATAAATACCACCAGATGTTCAATAGATCAAAGTTTCAAATTGATCAACTAATTTATTTTTATCGATCGATCGATTTCTGATAAGATAACGTTCAGATTTCATTATCTATTTGATCTTCAAAGACAGATGAAAATTAGTTGACGAATTAGATATTTTCGGTCGTGTAGTACGATTAACTTTACTTATATATACGATGGGTGAAAAATATAGAGAAAAACATAACAATATCTGCTGGAACAATCTTGGAGTATAATTTTTTGCACCCAAGCACTTGTAGTCCTCACGAGATGGATGAAACTTGAGGAAAATTCCAAAGATACAAGAATCCCACGTAATTTCGTAAGATTTTCCTTGGGAAAACCTACCATCGTACAACCGGGAGCTTGGAATGTTAAGAATCTGCACCCGACAACTAGATTGATGGGTAAGTGAAACTTAGGGCATTACAGTAGCTACCCAGAAATCAAATAGCATCATGGTAAATTACGTCCTCGATTTTGATCAGAGCAATTTAAAGCATTATCCATTTCAGAGTCGCCGGTGGGAAAATAACAAGGCGGTCGTCACCCTGTTCAGATGTTGCATCTTAATTTTTCTCGGAAGTCGTTGCTCATCCAACAGCAAACCCCTCCAGACCTCGGTTCAGCAAGTGTTTGAATCGGCACGAGCTGCGCCATGGATGCCCAGATGAGCAGATCTCTCCATTTTTAGGGACCTTTTGCGTTTCCATTGACACAGAGACACGTCGACGAAGTAGAGGAAACAGGGAAGATAATGCAAGATTCATGCAGGGAACTTGTCAGATTTCCATTTTGATCAACAAAATATTGGCCCGCCGTGTATAACCCCCCGTTCTCAGGAGCCCCCACAGGGCAAAAACCCAGAGGAAGAGACAGGAGGAGTAACTGGGCAAGCGTTGCAGCTGCACCATCACCATCTCCTCTGGAAGGAGTGGTCCCTTTCGACCCCCCTGGCGAGACCGGCGACGTGACCGAGCCTGCCTATGACGGCGTTCTTGAAGCCGACGGCTTCCTGCGCCTGCGAGCACGACCTCTCCATCCGGACGCCGCTCAGGCTGGACCTTGACTCCGCCACCTCGGTCAGCGACGGCCTCTTCTTCGACCCCGCCGGCTCCGGCCTCTGCTTTGGGGCGCTCTGCGACCGCACCTTCGCCTCGAAAGACTGCGTCTTGGTCATGTAGTTGGGGCAGTTGCCCGGGCTCTGGGGGACCCTCGCGAAGGCGGCGGCAGCGGCAGCGCAGGTGTAGGCCCCCTTGGCGGGGACCAATCCCGCCGTTGAGTTGATGAAGCGGGGAGTGCTCTGGGCCGTGGAGAAGCGGCACTCGTCGCCGGTGAGGCACCAGTCGAGGTCGCGAAAGCTGCTGCGGCGGTCCGGGGTGGAGATACGGGGGGGAGCCTGGCAGTGAGGAGGCGGGGCGTCGGTAGGGTCACACCACGGGGAGCTGACCCGCCGGGTTCTCGACCTGGGCCTCCCTGGATCGATCTCCACAATCTTGGGGCTTTCCTCGAACCCTACGACCGTGTAATCGACGGAGGACGACAGCCGCCCGCTATGGAACGAGGCCGCGTACTCGCTTCTGGCCTCGTCGACCCTTTCCTGGAAGACCATAAGACGACGAAAAGCTGTGAGAACATGGCGAGGGTTCGACATGTAGATCACCAATGCGGAGAAGGCGGAGCTCGTCTTCCTCACCAATGACCTCCGTGCCCGAAGATGGCCGGACCTCTGCGTTCGAGCTGTGGCCTGCGCTCTAACGAGGGCCTGCATGCCGTGGACGACCGCCATGGTCTGGCGCCGGACGAGGAATCCACGCACCAAGGCCTGCAGCCTCACCAGAGCCCGGAGGGCCCGGAGAGCCTTCCTCGCCTGCACGGAAACGTCGGAGATCCCTTCAACAGTGGAGAAGACGACGGAGAGAAGCAGGAACCATGGTGTCGAGAGCTCTATGAACATACCAGATAACCCCTGAAGACCGTTTGTATCTTTACGGCGGCCGCCTGCTCCTGGGACCGCCGAGCACTACTCCCCTCCTCTGGCTCGTCAGCCGAACCACCGCCACCGCAGCCTGGGCGGCAGCCACGGCCGCGTCAGCCGCTGCAGCCGTGGCCGCGGCGACGGCCATCGCGCGCTTGTTCCGCTCCTCCTCGCTTTCCGCGCAAAACGACCGCACCCATGCCGGGTTGGCGGGCGCTCGCTCCTTGTCGTCCTCTGCATCCCTTCCAGACTTGCCAAAGCTCCATCGCTTCTTCTCCTTCCTGCCGCGGGCCCCGGTCTCCTTCGGGTCCTTGCCGTCCTTCCTCCCCGTGAGCAGGCTCCTCAGCCACCTAGTCGCCCTGCCCATGCTGCACCAGCGGGCGGAAGAACAGAGCAGAAAGGTGTGACGTCGACCACTGCGTCCTGAGCAGAAAAAGAGAAGAAAAAGGGCAAATGGGTGAATCAAAAGTGCAAAAATATATATAGAAATCTAAAGGCAAAGCGGAATCTCCACCCCGTTGGCCCGTTCTTGCCCACTGCACTAGTGCAGTAAAAAAAAAAAGGGTAAATATGAGAGAAGAGGGAGAGAGCTTTCTGCACCCCAAAAGAACCTGTCAAAGCCGCCTCGTGACGCACAGCGTTACAAGACAAAAGCATGTCCCCATAAGCATACAGAGCAGAAGCAGCACAGAGAAGCCCATCGTATATTCTATACTAACGGAGAGTTGTGGATAAAACCCATCAGCAAATTACCATTAAAAACTACACCAGATAGAAGGGAAAGATGATGTGCAGACTGTGTAGTGGTAGTGGGGTGGCGCTCTCATGGCGAGCGTAGAGGTCGCGGAGAGCCAGAGAAAGGAATGCAGGGTCCAGCTCCGCCCTCTAAATATTCCCTGCTGCTTCAAAAGTGAGGCAGTTTGGGTGGGAAGGGGGGGGGTGGAAGAAGAAGGTTGGGACGTCTTAAAAATCGGGGAAGGATTGGACTTCTCATGGTCCAGGAACTTAACTGCGGAAAGGTTGTGGGAGTGAGAGCTCTGCTACCGATGCAAATGGAAGCCCTTTTCCACCATGTGTGGCCAGCACAAACAGGGAGATGCAACAGGGGGAAGAAAGCGACTAATACACCACAGCCCCAGAAAGGAGAAAGGCCGGAGGAGGGCAATCTACAGAGTCTAGAGAGAGAGAGAGACGGAGAGAGAGATAGGGAGATGGAGTTTGGAGTTGAGACCCACATCTATTTTCAAATCAAAAATCGAGTTTTTTTTCCTCTTTTCCTGCGGTTTGGGGATTGATTTGATCATGCAGCAGAAACATAAAAAAGAGGATTTTGTAGACGAAATGTCTATGGGTCTTTATTTAGATAGAAATTTCCTTTGAAAAAATGAGATCAAAAGCAATAAAGATTGCTCGTCTGTCAAAGCGTAGTCTGTTTGGAGGGATGCCATGAGGGAGGATTAAGTACAACATTTCCGAAGGAGACACTCAAGAAATGATGATTTTAGGAGATAACCCAAACGGAAACATTATAAAGAGATTTTGCTCTTAATTAATCTCCCTCTCCTTCCCCCACGTCCTTCCCCCCTGCCACAGTGCCTTTCCCCTGTGTCTGTCTTTTGTGAACTGTCGCCTTCCTAACACAAAGATATCTACATCAGTTTCCCCAGCCGCTTAGCATCTCGTTTCTCCCACAGAACCTTTTAAAATTTTAACATACGCACACCCCATACACAGACACACGCACAGTTCCTCACTCCTCTCTGCACGAACTCCACACTCATGTAAGACTGGATCCAACAAGGAAGCAAACAGAGAAAAGATAACTGGGTGCTTTCTCTCTCTCTCTCTCTCTCTCATGATCCTTACGGTCAAGGCTCAAGACAGGATCCAACATGGAGGAAAACAGGGAAAAGGGAACTGGTTCTCTCTCAGTCTGTCTCTCTGAACTGTGCAGTCATATAAAACTACATGTAGCAAAAGACGCAGCAAACAGGGAAAAGAAGGGAACTGGGTTCTTTTCTCTGCTGCCAAAACCTTGCGAGTCGCAAAGAGAGATACGAACCTTTTTCCCCGGTGGCGTACAGCAAGGAAGCCTTTTCACTGACGGGGAAAGAAGACAGGCCCGGCCAGCGCGACCTCACTCCGCCCTTCTCCTCAAATTTCCCCCTCCTGTGCTAATGCCATGCCCATCCCCTTCCCCCCTCACAACATAGGAGGTGAACGGAGCTGGTGGTGAAACAGGGCCAAAACCCACGAAATCATATATGAAAGGAGAGCCCACCCATCAAACTATCCTGTGCACCACCGATTCCGCACCCACGAGGACGCCTCCTCGTAGTTTTCCCTCACTGGAAAGTAGAAAGATCCTTTACTCCGCCTATTTAAGAACAATTTACTGGGAAGAACAGAGAGCAGCTCATGCCTTGGTGGCCATTTAAGCCCACCTTTCTGTGGACAGCTAGGCCCCGTGCGGATGCAACAGTCGGTGTGGAGATCATCATCTCGTAAAAGCGCCCGAATTTGGCATGTATGATGCATGAACCCGACATGACACAGAGCTAAACAATACCTCTCCCCTTTTATCGGAGTGAACAAACAACAAGCTTTTCATGATGGGTCAGAGAAGGCCACGAGCGGAAGCTTTCTGCCCAGCTTTAGTTTGTTTCCTTGGAGAGGAGTCTCCAAAAGATCACACCACCGACGAAACGGGAACATAGTTATGATGCTATCTTTAACTTGGTTACTTCGCCGCGGGCGACACCACCTTCGTGCTTAATGCTGGGTTAGATCGCAGTAGAGAGCAGTAAGAGAAAGAGAGAGAGAGGAAAAAAAAAAGGATTAGTAGCGGAGAAGACGACGATCCCTGCGCCGCGCAGAGAGATGTGATTGGGTCGTGGAGTTGTGCCATTGGTGAGGAGCACGAGCCAAGTGCTGGGTGTTCGCAGGTTCCGGAAGAACGCTGCAAATGGAAGACTTTGTGCTCCGCGGAGCAGGCCCCCCCCCCCGGCTGTACTTCCTAAGTGTAGGTCTCATGATGAGACCTGAACCTTCCACCGGCTCGGGATGCAGAAGATTGCCGCAGTATCTATCTATTTGTCCATTTTTGAAATTTAATCGAAGGACGAAGGTGACAATTTTTTATTAAGAGTGTTTGTGAAGATAAAAGATGTGCCCCGTCTGTACTCTTGCATACAAGACTTTTAGAGGAAGATTAAAGTATATTTATTTTACTGTCCAAATCGTATGGTTTTTTTTTTTTTTTCACTTACCACATTTGTATGTGCAATGAATATTAATATGACAAATACACCCAAATAAATTAATAATTTTTAAAATAAGACAAAATCTTTTCATTTCTCTTTATTTTATCTCTTTCTCTTATCATCCCCACGGTAGACTAATTAGACTAAAGTGTACTTATCACATAAATATCTAGTGTAATTTTTTATTATTATTTGGCATAAGCGTCCATTATTGGATGCAAAGAAATTGGAAAGTGAAAGACTCTATTCAAGATTCTTTTATTTATCATTTTCACCTTTTGTTTTGTGTCGGTGAAAGAAGAAAATAATTGATAAAAGAATTACTGAATTCGTTCCCCCATGTTAAGAAATTATTTATTTCCGGTTTCATTTCCAAACAGTTCAGTAACTACGCGTATGAAACGGACTTATTTTACGAAATTTAGGACAAGTTTCCAGCGGAGATAAGTTGTCATCGGTACGAGTCAAGACAACAGCGTTGTGGCCCTAACTTCTATGTAAAGGACATAGCCAGTGGCCCTGAGATACTATCAGTATAATTAAAGACTCTGCTCAACTTCCAATTTTCTAATTAACTAATAACATCGCTCATAAGGAATCGAAGATACGAATGTTTTTTTTTTTTAATCAGGAAATTATCAATGAAAAAACAAATGCACTATTATTCCTTTTGTCCATCGAACCAACTTTCACCATCATCTTTCCCCCTTTTTTTTTGTTTTTTCTCCTTAAAGATGGTGAAGTGCTTGGGCGAAGCCCCCCGTGAAGTACTGGCTCTCTTCATGATGATGATGATGAGACAAGTAAGTCACCTTCTTTTGCTGCAAATTTTATTCTTTTAATTAGTTATCTAACATTTACAAAATAAAAATAATTTAGTGTATTTGAGTTTTACATTTTACATTTGTTCTTCTCCCTTCTTATTAGATAGGTGGATTGTGTTCTCTTTTTATTGACTAATAAAAAAGGAGAAGTACAAATACAAAGTGTAAAACTTAAGTGTACTAAATTCTTCTCTTATAAAATTATGACAACAATATGAATGGAACAGTAATAATATTATCAAGAAAAAAATGAATGGAAGAATCATATTTACAATTCATATAAATAATATAATATAAAATGACAGACATCAAATAGTAACAATAACAATGACGGTAGCAACAACAATGATGGACGGGGCAACCACCCATATTGTTGGAGATAGGACTACACTATATCATATTTGTATGAACATAATATGGGAGTATACTCACATGTGATTATTTTATATATGATAAGATTTGACGTACAATATTCATACTAATAGTTTTATTATATTTTATTTTTAAATAAAATTTTCCTTTTAATTTTAAATCTTAGCACCTGTGCATCGATTCATCGTGTGGAATCGATCATTTAAAGATATGAACGCCAACTACCTCATTCATTCCACACTCTTAATTCGAAATATTGCTCCGACGGCAATAAGTAACTTGAACTCAGATAACTCATCTTCTCGGTGTCACTATCCGTGTACCAAAAGTGGCTGTTATTAGTGAGCCAATAAAAAGACGCAAGCCCGAAGAGATAATTTGTTTTCCGGAGATCACGTATTTAAAGTCTGACAAGAGAAATAAAAAGCCATATATCACAGCCCGTGGCATGACCCCGTTTGGAATGAGAAGAAAGACATAAACTGAACACTAGAATCTCTGATGTGATGCTTCAACTGCAGCGGTTCAAATCTTATCATCACGGAGTGAGTTATCATGAATTGAATATTCTGATTTCATATGAGTAAAAAAATTTGATTTCATGCCCAAAAATAAGCCCCCTCAAGCAAAGATTAGTTCGCAAATATGAGGACCCCGGTGGGTCGATCGGTTAGGACTCTTGCTTAAAAGTAAGAGGTCCGAGTTCGATTCCTAGGGGGGGGGGGGGATTTACCTGATTTACATGCAATCCTCGAGGTGTGTAAATTCGGAATTTTTTGGTCAAGTGGGGTAAGGGCAATACGGGTATACGGAAAGTAGGAGCTGCCAAGTCCTGACCTTGGAGTTCACGAACACCAATCCTTGAGTCCGCAAAGCCACACGGGGCGGGATTCCTCGTTATCAAAAAAAAAAAAAAGATTAGTTCGCAAATATGTATTAAAAAAATAGAATATTTGTTGCTAACAAATCATTCTAATAAAATCGATATGATTTGTAAGAAACTAATCTCATTAATTGAAAGAGGACACATCTTGCAATAGAACTAATGTTGATCGTAAATAAAATAATAATCTCGATATTGCGAGATGTGTATTCAAAGAAGAATATCAATTGTCTATATATGTCCACTATGTCTTCTTTCCCTAACCCCCTTTCTTATTCACCTGCATATAATTTAATCTTTTACTCAGATTACATGTTTGGTAATTAGACACTGCGTGAACTGGCAACTTTGTAGAATTTATATGTAGCCATGTTTCAAAATAGAATTTTCTTTTCTTTTATTTCTTAGAAGTATCGTAATAAGAAGTCATCGAATACCTAATTTCTATCCTGTTATATGTATTTTAATTGAGACAACCTCATTACATAAAAGTACTTTGTGTGGTTAACATCTGTCAAAATATTAACATATGATGTCGCATCAGTAGAGCACATCTTTGCAGTTTCTAGCTATTTTTACGCTAATAAGTCAAGAAATTAGAAATGATTTTTATAAATAGATTTCAGTTCATGTTTTTTTTTTTTTTTGCAACAAGTTGAAGTGCCTCGTGGAGAAGGGTATTTTGCATGCAGATATCTTTACACAGCGAGCTTGTATATGAATATAGAGGTAGCAATATGCAATTACATAAGAAGGTTTTTGCCAATTTTTTATGAATATTAATTCCCTATATTTTTATCATAATTTTAAAGATAAATTAATTAATAGTCTTTGACTGTAACATGTGAGGTCTTTATTGTAATAAGACTTAACATATATTGTAACAGATGATAACACTTACTGTAATGAATTATAACTCTATCAGAACTAGAAAATAAGTCAGATATTTGATAAGAATTTCTAATTAATTTGTCCTTATTTAATGTAGCACTAGTTTCGTATTAATATCATTTTTTTTACTGATAAAGGACAAATATTAATTGTGACCCTTGAAGGGGAGGAATAGAGTAAAAGTGAGAGAAAAGGTGGAGATGTTAAATTCTTGGACCCTCAAGAAGTTGAATCATACCAATTGTAATATAAGCTCAAACAAGTATTATATTTGGCATTGCAATAAAATATTTTGACATAATCATAAATTTGATAAGGAATTAACCCACAATTCCTGCCCTATATATATTAGGCATTTTTACATATATATCCTTACAATCATTGTTATTTATACGTATATCCTTGATCTATATCAATTGTCTGAAATATTTCTAATCTGTTATAATAACAGATTAGTCGGCTCGTTGGACTCGACCGTGCTGAGTTTTACTGGGCATGGTACAATATGGTCTGTCCCGTATTGGTCCGCATCCCACCCCCCTCTCCGGATGTCACACCCCCAATTTTGTTTTAGCAGCAGAGTAAATTAAGAGACGCGACGAACGAGCAAGCATTCAGAAGCTATAGACCAATAGCTTTTACAAATAGGTCCCAGAATGTAATAATCAAATTTTCTTCCTTTATTTATCAAAATGAATATTACAACCTCCAATGTCAAATGAAACACTCCTTGCTCACCAATCTATCTATCTCACAAAGAAAAGAGAAATTACATTCATGACCAATCTAAATAAAAATAAGAATGGACTCTCTAAGTGTACTCCACGCTCGACGCACAAGTCTCATCATTTAGCTTTACCTTCACTACCTGAAATGTTAAAGAGAGCAGGTATGAGCGCACTCGCCCAGTAGGATTTACATCTTTCAGCAATGATATAAGTATTTAACATTTTAAAAGCTAGAAGGTAAGAACATGCCATGTACAATGCAATTAAAACGGTGGTAGTAACACGTGTGCAGTGTATCCTGCAAGATTGTGAGATCAAGAGATGTAAAGATCAATCTAGCAATAAGGTTGTATTCAAGAGTTCAAGATATTGTGAACAATGATCTAGCAAGATGGTAACTTCATGAACAAGAGCAAGATAACATGCATGTAACAAGATGGCCATTTCACTAACAAGCTTTTGAGTAACCCACTCGGAGCACTCCACAAGAATATCATGTAGGATCTACTAGTGCTCATACAAGTACGTCCTTCAGCCACTCGGGTTAAGGACCATCACACAGTAACGTGTAACAAGCAAGTAAATTTATCACATGTAACAAGTACGTGCCATACCAAGCACCAATCATGATTTCGCACCATGCCAGGCACAACTTTGTTAGGGGATCAACCTAACAATCAACTCCTGAGGTAATAAACATCTTTGGAAAACTGGACAATCAACACCTTGGGGTAAACAAGACTTTGTCGGGGCGAATCCGATAATCACACCCATACGTACAGGACTTTGCCAGAATCTCCAGGACCAGATATGGGCCCTCAATCAGTTCGTTTTGCGCAACACTGGCATGTGTCCCAATGAGCCCGTCGACTCATGGGTTACAAGAACGAGTTTTGAGTCCATGACTCCAATTTCTTTAATGTAATTCAAGAACGTATAACAAGAAGGCAATGTGTGTCAATAAGGATAGACTGGTCGAGAAAGTTCAGGACTATCATGTCAATAGTAATGATTATCGAGAGTGTCATATCAATAATGAATATAGAGTTCAAGGGTACGTTGGGATATCAAGTCAAGAGTTCAATCCGGAAGCATAACGACACACTTACATAGATTATATCTTTAATAACTTGGTTTCATGTGTTATACTCGATCACTCTGAGAAAGTCAAGATGAGAAGAGAAAGATCTCGTCAAGAATGCCAAAAGAGAAAGATACGTGCACACTAACTTCCGGGTACTTCATTGGTACAACCTGTTCGTCAGCCATGTGAGAATTCATGGTCAGAGGAGACTTACAGAGGCCTTGGTCAAGAGGTCACTAGTCTGGCGAAAGGAATATCCGACGGAGAGTTCACCTCAAGCCAAGAAGTGGCTTTCCTATCGTGCTAGAGTGTATGCGCATGCCGCGCGTGAGAATCGCTCAAGTGCATGTGTGAATCCGATTATGGAAACTCCAATTAAAGAAACTCTGTTTATGGAAACTTCATGCTTGGATCATGAATATTAAATTAGGAAAACACTAATCATGCATGACCAATTTTAGCAAGTATCATTGTATATATGTTTAGCAAGTTCGGTAACAAGACAAGATGTGAATAATCGGTAGATAGAGAACATGGTCAATAACTGATCAATTAAACATTATGTGAACGTGTTTTACACTTAGATGGGTTGATAAATACATTTAAACAGTAAATATGTTCGCACAAGAGCAAACGGCGCATGAAATGACGTCAAACGGGCTAAACAGGGCTGATCTGCCCAGGGGTGCTTTATAAGGGGTTTTTCCTAGTCCGATTCAAACTAGGTTTGACACCTGTGGGTTTGAAAAATCAAAACAAATGCTAGTGTGATCCAAATCGGGTGAAACTATCTTTGTTACTTAGAGTACTTCCAATACTTTGTAGAGTAGCAAATAATCGGGAAACAAAGGTTGACTGGGTAATAAAACGTATTGGGACTGACTACATAAATCTAACACAGTGTTCATGTTCGAGCTAATACTCTCATGACGATCAACAAAAATTGGAGAAACCAGTGCCAAATGAAAGTAGACTCATAGAGTAACAAGTTATATGTTGAACACTTGGTCCAAAAATGACTCCACAGAGAGGTATGGAACTCGTAAGACAAGGCAAGGTTAAATCGCGACTGTACAACGTCAAGATCATGCAAGATTTAATTCGTGAAACTATCAAGATAAAAATTGGGGAAAACAGTAAGAACATGATCTATACATATAGATGCAAGCATGGACGAGTTTAATTTGAGTTTGGCATGGAGATGACCTACCTTTGGAGTTGAATAAGATTCGCTCTCCAGAAAGCCCTAGTTCTGACCGTCTGGAGGAGAACGCTTAATACTCCCTACTCACTGGATGACAATTGGGCAAACCAGTGGAATTAGCAACTAGACTCGACTCTCTTTCCAGGGGTATAAGTCTTGTACGTTTTGGTTAAGGTTTGGCCTACCTTAGGTCGACTCCAAGAAGAGCTATCTGCACAGATCGATGCAGACGCAACAGGGAAGAAGGTTCCGAGTTGGGGCGATTTCCTCCACCTTTGGTGCTCAAGAACAGCCTCCCACGACCCCAACAATGTGTAATTTCGTCCCCTAGGATTTCATGACAAGTACATATGCATCTAGGGTTTTTAGAAGTCCCATTGGGTGTAGGAAAGGAAGGTTGCCGTTTTGGGTAACACCTTCCTTTTTTGATGATTTCTCACCCCAAAAGAGTGTGTGAGGTTTTAGGAAACCTCCCACCATGGTTAGGCACGAATTGGGTTGCCAAGAAAGGCTAATTGTCTTGGGATTTGCCCTAATTATCTCTTTCTATTTTCAGCTCAATTAGGGTTACGAATTTTTGGTTATTCTTGGGCCAAAAGTGATCCATTGGCCCAATTCTGATAATGGGTCATCAATGCATGATGTTTGGAGTCTCTCCAATATTTTTATTTAATTTATGATCACGTTTTATTTCCATGGTAACGGTTTTCTGACTTGATTTTCTAATTTAGATAATTAGTCACAATAACTCTTAAACCTAGACTAAATAATTTTATTGACCCAAATTTCTTGATGGGTCATTAGAGGATATTATTTGAATTCCATCAATGATTTTTATTTAATTTTCTGACTCATCTAAGTACGTGTGATAATAATTTTTTGACTTATTCTTAATTACGATAATAAGTCGCAATAGTTTTTAAACTCAATCCAAAGAATTTTTATTGGCCCAAATTTCTTTATGGGTCACTAGAGAACACTATTTAAAGTCTAACTATGATTTTTACGATATTTTTAGATGTGTTTTTACATCTGAGATAACAGTGTGTACTATTTAACTAGTTTTTAAATTATTAAGTGGTCATATTTTCTATTTATCTCAAATTTTCAATTACTATAATTTTCGGGTGCTACATCGGGTGGAAAAGGGAGTGGGGGTGGGGGGGGGGGGGGGGTGGGGGAGGCACCGGAGGTGGGGGGAGGGGGAACCAGGGAGTGGGGATGTGGGGGGGCGCTGGAGTGGGGAGGAGGGGGAAACAGGGAGTGAAGAGTGTGCCGATCGTGGTAGGACTTGCGATGACCCTGGCACAGTTTGGTACGGTCGTGCCGCTACGATCACCATATATAATACACTACAGGAAACTAGGCTTTGCTTACGTCCAAACACCGTAGGTAGATAACCAAAACCGTAAGCATAGTCTTTGCTTATGGTGTTACCCTACGGTTGGGTTTCGTCGGCAGAAGACCGAAGGCAAAGGCCTAAGGCTACGGTGTTTAAACTCCGTAAGTATAAAGCTATAGTGACGATGTTTGGTAGCCGTAACTAACACCATAAGGAAATCTGTTTTTGGCTACGGCGATGTTAACCGTAGTCATATTTTTTGTAAGGATAGACTCAGTGACGCCGAATATCCCTACGACATTTTGAACCGTAAGCATGTGTCCCTACGGCCACGTACACAATAAACCAGTATGTTTACCTACGGCCACATAGACCATAAGTATGTTTTTTCAGCAAAAAAAAAATAGCATTATATTTAAATGGATCCACATTCACCTATATTCACAAACAATTGGATCAACATGTACACATCCACAATTAATCCACACATTCACATTTGGATCAATCAAAATACACATCCACCTTTAGTTCCACACACACATCCACATCCACATTAGTTCCACACATACACATCCACCTTTAGTTCCACACACACATCCACATCCACATTAGTTCCACACATACATATCACATTTACATCCACACACATTCACACCCACTCATTCACAATGCACAACACCTTAATAATATAAAACACATTAAAGTTAAAACACATAATGTTAATAAAAGATGACATAAAACATCATTCTTCACATTCACATGCTAGTGCTAAAGTCTGTTCAGAAGAGCAAGTTAATTGTTAGTAGATGAAATTGTTCACAGTGGTGAGAGGAGATTTGTGAAGAGTTTGCTTTGTCCTTGGAGGAAGACAGGTTTCAGCAGACATATTTCCTGCAAAGCAACAATAGTGTTCAATAAGTACTGTGTGAGGAAAACCAGAACAAAAGAAACAATATGGTTAACAAACAGTAATGCAAGAAATATGATCTCCTCTGGTATGCTAGATTCACAATTGTCAGTGGGTTCATATTGACTTGAGCTTGGACTTGGGTATACCATAAACCCAAAGTATCAGCTACATCAGGTGACTGAAAAACTCTCACATAAAACCCATGTTAATAATGGTTGATCTTTGTGATAAAAAAAACTTATAATTTTGTAACCACACATAACACTGTCTACATAGAGTTCCAGCTCAAAATGGAGAAGCAGAAATCTACAAGTTTATGTAACCACACATAACACTGTCTTTCACCCCACCTAGAATGGTGAAAGACAGTAAAATCTCAGATGCAACTTACCAAAGAGGGTGGAGGTGAAGATCAATCATCCTCAAGCTCAACCTGTTACATGTAAAAATGTAACTAACATCAGAGTTGACATTAACAACATATAAATAAGAATGAGATAAATGTAAAACTTACATATTCTCTGAACCATATTATGTGACTCCCAACAGCATCGTTCATATTTTTTCTATCTGCATCTTTGATAAACAAAGATGCAGTCGGGTCATGGGCTATGTTAGAAACCTCATAGTACTCACCACCTAACTTCTCCCCATGACCACATTATCATTATCATCAGACATAAGAATGCCGCTGGCAACTACTTCTCTAGAGAAGTTAGGATCCTCACCCTCCTCCCCGCCAATGAATCTTGTTAAAAATTTGATATGGATGTCAGATATACATGCATTCCAACATATTACACGGTTAGATTTCATTTACCTTTTTCTTTTGAGCATGACAAACACTTGCAGAACTCTGCACAAGTAAATGTAGATTGTCAACATTAGCAATGTTAATATGAAGTATGTCAACAGAAACTAATTACCTCATTATTGCCACGAGACTCAATAACACAGAAGTTAAAGCAACACTAGGATTAAAGAAAAGATAGAAGACAATGAGATTAATGCCATAAAGATAGGATCAACTCGAGCTCATAGGAAAAAGAAAACAGCTTGAATAAAGATTCCAAAATGCAATGACTTTAGTCTCTTTGAACTGCAGAAAATTCATGAATATATGGGGATAGATGAGCATAAGAACAATGACACTGATCAAAATCTGCAGCGATATTAGATGAACCAATGGCAAACAAGGCATCCTAATGGGATGGCTTATCACAATCACAATACTGGATAGGCTTCAGCATGCTCTCTCGCGTGGAGCTCTCTATTGTGATTCCAGGAGAATGCATTCCAGGTCCATTTCACCGTAGAGGAGTCTACTGGAAGAGCCTAGGTACTGATTTCTTCGGTATCTTTCCGTCAAGCTTCAGCCTTCTGTAAGCTTCTCTTATGTGGCAAGGCCTGATCGGACCAGTCTCTTTTCTCTCTGACATAACTATTTTTCCTGGCAGTCATAAAATAAAAATGGAGTTAGAAATGAATAACCATAAAATCCCTACAGCCATGCTAATGCACTCGCACCCATTATCATGGCTTCTACTAATCCGAAAGGCTAGCAGTACCACCATTTTGGGTTTCTCCCTCATGCGTTGTTCCAACCTTAGCTTTATAATTTAGTTTACTCAATGGATGCCACAAATAAACAAGCCCACCCCAACCACATGACTGGCGCCTTAGAGTGCAAAAGATCACCATATATGGCACCTACTCAGATTTCTGTACATTATTTCAAACGCAATGAAAAATCAAATTTTCAATTTAATGAATTAAATTTTAAAATGATGGCTTTCATTGCCAAACATTTGTTGGTTTACAGCTACAGTTTGTCATCAGCCTTTAAACAAAACAAGCTTATTTCTATCTGGATATGTTCATAAAAGCATATTATCACTATCCAAAGTTCCAAAGCACAAGATTGGGGTCAGAAGTGGCTAGTTGTAGACTGATCCTGGTCCGCTGACCTAGACCCAACTCTGCTGCTTCTTGCCCAATCCTAGCCAACCTCAGTTTGGATTAGCCATGCCAGAAAATAAATAAACAAAGAAGAGGGAATAAGTGAGTGAGGGCAAGCCTTTTTTTTCCCACTTCTCTTTTCCCCCTTCTTTGGGGAACAGAAATAGAACACCATTGTGTCAGGCTAAGGGAAGCATCCCGGAACAACAAGCAGCACCGAAAGTCAGAGAATGCCACCGTCGGAGAATGACAGCTGCAACAATGGGAGATGTGTGATGGTTTTCGATGACCTTACTGAGCCATTAGCCCATCTAGACTGAGAAAACCTACCTTGCTCATTCTCACCTTATCATCTGATCTCAACAAGATAGTGGAAGTAGGCAAGCAAGAAAGTAGATGCATATCAACAAGATAGTGTGTTCAGTGTTCACTATCATTTAAGTGTGCTTTTAGTATCACCAAGGATGCATACACAGAAAGAAAGGTTGTAGCGAAATTATGAACCAGTATTAAATGGGCATTCAACCCTAGAGTGAGATAATATGAGAGTTGAGAAATAAGCATAGTTACTTGCCTGTTTCAACAAGCTCTCCAACAAAATCTTTGCTATTCCAGACACCACTATTGTCAGTGGCATAGATATTTTCTGACTTCCAATTATGCTTGTCAATAGCTGTAGGCAAAAGGACTGCACTTGTTTAAAAAACAATAATAGCATCAAAGTATCACAATAGAAGACCGAGCTATAACAGCCACTCATCATCAAGTAAAGTCATCATGGTCCTTGATGAGAAAAAATAAAATTTGGTTATGCTGGAAAAGAACAGCAACATGATTATCCCATATCTTGAATGTGATGAACAAAATGAACTCTAGAATAGCAGCCAATCACATGTCGAATGCACATATGGTGTACAACCTGGAAACAAGCACTCCTGCCCCTCCACATCTCTTACCCAATGGAAAATCTTATTTATTAGCAAGAATAAATTTGACCAGAAGTTTTGGGTCCTGACTGAGATTATTTCATACGTAAGACAGTGATAACATGAAATGCAAATCTGCATTACCCTTCTCATGTTAGATTTTTGGAAGTTGGATCTTCGAAAAGATTCATATCTGCCCATTTGCTCCACTGTAAATTGAGACAAAATACCCTAAAAATGCGGTATCATAATATCAGCCAAAATTCAATAACAATTAAAAATGAGCTGCCATTGTAAAACCTTTTGTGCCATTAATGTGAATATAATAAAAACTTGAGGAAGTATCAATACAAGTAGGAAAAGACAGTTCTAGCTAATTATGTTCGGAATTTTTCACAATGCCAATACCCTATTTTAGTTTTCATCAGAATTTCACACAACAATGAGACAAAGTATTCTCTCTATATTTTGAAACATTATCACTTGGATTCAGAACCCCTTCAGCTCATTCTCCTATGATGAAATTGATATAATATTATGGTAGTAAGGTATACCTCCATTTCATCAAATGACACCTGCTCAATGAGACAAACTGTTAGTGGAATATAACCAAGGGCAATGCCTATATCACATCACTTGAATGGTTCAATGGTCACAGTATTTTTCAGGTATAAAAATATTCGAGGAAAAATATTTTCTGTTAATGGAGAACAAATATGTTGCATGTAATGACATTATACAATCTCCTTTCCCTCTGAATGCAATTGATGGGAGGGAAAAGGCTGATGCCCAGCCACTCAAATTGAATGTTTGCCCATATATCCTGCCACACAGAATGCTTCTGCATGGGTGGATTGCATGATGTGAAGTGGATGTTTGAAGAGACACATTCAACATGATAAAATACCATTGAGTCATTCTTCCCCTTGTTGAAAGATGCAGTAACAAGGACATTAGAGGTCCCAAAGAAAGATGTACAATTCTACTTATTGAAACTCAGAAACTTTAATGCTCGCCATGTTTCAAAAATATATGGAAATTAGTGAATCTACATGAAAGTGTCAATAGAAATGGAAACTACACAAAGAAAAGAGCTGGAAGTCCGACGGCCACCGCTCACCCAGCTGGGGGTTGGTGTCCTTGAGCTGGAAGTCCTCCTGCCGTGTGGGGTGGTTCACCTGGTGATGCATGGTCACCAAAGGCACGCTCTCCGGGCCCCTCTCTTCTACCACTGATCTCCCAGGTTGTGGGGTGACTTGTTAATTGTGTATGTATATTTGTTGGGTGGTGGTGGTGGTGGTGGTAGCGGGCTCGACGACAGGTTTCACTTCTATGGGCTCCTTGACGTGTTGTTCCTCTCTCTTCTTTGGTAGGTGCAGGTGGGGGAGGAGGAGGATAGGCAGGGGGTGGAACAGAGGAAGGGACGGCGATCCCAACAACTGCGGGAGGCTGTGAAACAGGTGGGCTTCGATCTGCTTTCGTGGATCCTGCAGGGTCACCCCGCGCTTGAAGCAGCGGAGATGCCCAGAGTGGAGAAGGCAAGCTGGGTTTCTCTGCGCAAGTGTAAACCTTCAAGGCGATGTCACCCCTGACGTAGGAGAAGAGCCACCCCCTCTCCAAGGGGAGCCTCTGCAGACCTCCTCGCCCTCCGCGACGACGCTGCAGCCATGCACCCGCACCCTGCCGAGGAAGTTGCGCCAGGGAAAGGTGGTCCTCTCGTTGTAGATGCAGACGTCGACGCCGCGACGCCGGAGGCCGTCAGCGTCGTCGAGATGGAAGAAGAGCTTCTGGTTCTTCTGATGGACCCCCAATGTTTACCTTCCTCTTCCTCTTCCTCTGCATTGCGACCTCGTGCTCGCTGGAACCCTAAATCTGCTGGCAAGTCTAGAGGGTCGGACCGCCTGGGGGCCTGGGAGCCCTAGAAATAGTGGGAACCCTAGATGTCGACAGTGAAATGGATGTCCTGCAGACCTTCCGGAGCTGGTTGCCCTAGCCCTGGAATTAGTGGCTGCAGCACAGCCTTTCCCACCACGGTCTTCGCCTTCCTCGCTACCGTCGTCCGCACCTCGACGGCCTGGAAGCTCTTCTTACATCGGGGGCAATGTCGCCCGAGCCAACAAGAGGGGGGAGATCGCCGGCGACATTGCACGCCAACGATGGGGGAGATCGCCGTCGGCGTAGGTGAGGGAAGGGATCGGGGGGAGATCACGGACAGGCGGGGAGTGGTGTGGTATTGGGGGTGTTCTCGAATTGGGAAGGTTTGAAGGATGTTTCGAGTTTGCCGCGAGGTGAAAAGTTTTGGAGGTGTTTTTGAGTTTTTTTTTTTACATGGAAAAATTTCAGATGATGTTTATACCTACTATTAGTTCTTATTCCTTATGGTAACACGCTCCATAAGTATATGATAATGTTATATACTTATGTATTACGCCATAGGGATAGGTATATTTTAAAAGTTTAAGAACAAAGTTTGTCTGATATACTTACGACACGTATAGTCCGTAAGTATAGATATGTCTATCCATACGAATAGCTTACGAATATACTGAACCGTAAGCAACTTTTGTAGGCAGAGCTAATATTTTTTGTAGTGATAGTTGCAGCTATACTCTTAGGGAGCATACATGCAACATTTTTTTTTTTGAGTTTTTTGTACATATACCTCTATAAAAGGTATAGCAGCAACCACTACAATATATAAGAGTATTTCAGATAATTGATGTAGATCAGATATATACATGTAAATATAGTAATATTTACAGAGATATATATGTAAAAAAACCTATATATTAATATCAATACCAAGTTGTCATTGATAAAGGTGTTTGATAGAGTAATCAAGCACATCTTAAAAAGAATATTATAGTTTTAAAAGGATTTTTACCTTTAGTCCTATAATCTTTTATAATTATCTTTTAGTTCCTATATCAGTACAGAGACTAAAGCAAGTTGTAAAAATTCCCAAGATATCTGAGAAAAACCCTACTTATATTGATGAGTAAATAACCAAATTATAAGATTAAAATTTAACCACAATGACTAAAAAAAAAATTAAAATAAAACGGCTAAATAAGAACAAGGCAATTATCCTACCCACTCACGGGTACCCTCTACGTACCTATAAAAAAGTTTGAATGTGGCTTACGTGGGAGCAATCATCGCCGTCGATTCCAGTGCCGCTATCACTTCCAGACGACGTGGGGTTTGAAGTCATCTAGTAAAACTTTCAAGTCGGTCCGGCCTACCTTTCAAAGGCGCGCGGCAGGCTACGTTTGCAGAAGCCGAGATGCTAACGATGACGCCGTCGTGATGATGGCGGAGCCCCACGCCGCCCAATCCGTAACCACGCACAGGTGGGCTGGCGACCCGCCAAATACAAAGTCAAATCTCATGATTTTCCGAATTCATGAATGCTGACAACAAGGACCCGGCCCAAGACTTTTGATGCGCCGTGGGCCCACTTCTTCTGTGCCTCCTTCGTTGATCTTTGGCAGCCTTTGAAAACTGTCTTTTTAAATAGCCCAAAATCAATATTTGAGATACAAAATTTCATCGTACTATCACTTTTTTTTCTCTCTCCAAAGTTTAGCAGTCATAATTTAAGTTTTATTTTTGACTAGAGTGGAAAACAAAATAAATTTTCAATACTTATCTTTAAAATTTCACCATTTTTATCATATCATTATTTTTTTTTCATTTAGCATTTTTTACTTGACAATATTTAGGGCCCAAGGTAGAGATGGCCGTGTTACTAGGTAGGACTTTTCTTTTATGTTTCTTATATTTTTAATCTATCTTTTTGAGGAGTGCAAAATCTTTATGAGAGGAGTACGGTCGTTGTGGACGTAGGCAAAAATCCTAGGAAGATCATGGAGATGGATCTATGAGAGTAGAAGGGGGAGGGGCGCGTCAGCAACACAGCCCGACCCAAGTAAAAACTCGAATTCAATTGGCTCTGGGTGGTGCAAGCTAGGCTGCTACTGTAGGGTTGGGCTAAGGTGACTCAGGAGGGTCTGTGGTACCTTTGGGATGGCAAGGGAAATAATTGGGGTGATGTCATAACTTTGAATACTCTTCTCTGTCTATTCTCAGTGCAATAGGTCTTGGATTGGAGGAGATCTGGCCACTTGGTTGGTCTACTAGGAGTGCCAAAATCACCCTGAAGGGGAGGGGAATTCATTGGTTCAATTGTTATAAAGGTTGTGTGTGTTTGTATTAACATCATCAGTGTTTATTTGTATGGACTCTACTAAATAGACTCTCATAGACCCTTTGGTGCTTGAGGTAGAATGTCTCGATCACTGGATTTAATCTTAAATAAATAAAAGGGAAATTTATATGAAACTTATTGTGATGTATATCATATCATACCTTATATTTATATATTTCATGAGTAATGACTCAAGATCCGAATTACCAGTTACCCACTAGCAATCTGAACCCTGAACTGTCACATACGAGCCGAAGTTCGGAAGGGTCAAGAGAAAACTGTCGGAGGAGAATATATAAGAAAATGTACAATCACAAAAACTAAAATAAACCACTATATATATATCACATGGTACAACTCAGAGCAGATCCATAAAGAGGAAAGAGTACAGTAAGTGTGTACACAAAAGAAAGTATCACTCCCAGCAGTTAAGCAGGACCAGCACCGGAGTGATCTGACTCCTCAATACTTGGAGCCGACGATGAACCACCTGAAAGGGAAGGGAGTGAGTCTCAAGAAGAGACCTAGTAGGGACACTAACTCCCACCAGTAAACAATACTAAAAGGAAGTGTAGGAAAGTAAAACTATAATAAAGTAACACTGCACTAACACAAGAAATCGGTGGCACAACGACCAACTCCTCGCAGGCTCAACAACACATAACAAAACATAGCAACAACCACAAACTCACACACACAAAAAGATAGGACAGCTAAGGCCTATGGCTTGGCGCCTCGACACCACAAAGTTCTCAAACCCTAGCCACGTGTGCACACTTAAACGCTCTCCCTCACATCTAGTCCTCGACTGATTTTCCCCTACGTCGGACTCAAACGGTGGAGAAGGGCCCCACAGAACTGGCTCGTAACCACCACAAGGGGTACGCATTGGACAGAGTCACGCTCAACGTCCAAGCTCACTAGCGGAATAACTCAATGCTAGTCATTCAGATGGAGCCCAACTCAACGCCTGAGAGAACACAACACAAACACAAGCATAGTACAACACAACACACGCATAGACGGAGACCATCTCAACGTCTGGCACACTGTGCCAGGAGGCAGACACTGCGTGCCTGAGCCTCACTCACAGAAGGGGCATCAACTGGTGGGACCTACCTATGGGTTGACGGCAATCCCGATTGCCGTTAACCTTGGGTAGATGTCACAACCTGTACTGTTAACCCAGAGTAAACGGCACAGCCTGTGCCGTCAATCACATCTTGACGTCAAGCGATCTTGACCTCAAGATTATCCTAAAGAACTAGATGTCAATAATCTTGACGTGAAGTTCATCAGCTTCCAGCAGTTGATACAACCTAGGCCGCTCCCAAGGGCAATCCAAGCCCCAAAAAACTAGATATGATGATGGGAAACGCTTACCCTCATCAGATTACACATTACACCCGGAAAACAACAATTCAACGCTTGGATCGGCATTTAAACCCACAACACCCGGCATTGAGAAACCCTCCCCAAAGCTTCAATTTTCACACAAATCACATGCTCAACAACATAATGCAAATCATGCGGAGTCAAGGGGGTAGAATCCCTACTTCAAGATGTCGAAAAACCCCAAAAGAAACCTCAATTCACGTCGTTCCCTCGAGCTCACACATGAGATCGATCCTCCAAAACCGTCATTTCCTCGCTTGATCCCAAGCCGCCACGCGCACCACGACCTTCCCACGAACTCCCATCGGCCGCCGGAAGAGGTGGAGAAGGAGAGAGGTGAAGGTGGAGGTGAGGAAGAGAGGAATGGTGGGAAGAGGAGGGCCTAGGGTTGCCCCCTAAAAATAGACCCCGGGCAGGTGTTAACATTAGTGCCGTCAACTGCATCGCTAGGAACTTGACGTCAACATCGATTGTTGTCAAGTTGAATGCAAGAAAAATTCTAGAAACCCGGGTAAACGTCAACATACCCTGCCGTCAAGACCAAGTAGACGGCACACTCTCCGCTGTTGGCCCTTTTGGTACGGCAGCAAGCTAACCTAGAGGAGGGTGAATAGGTTTTTGAAATCTGAAACAGAAACTTAACACAAACACAAAAAATTATCACTTGAAAATTTGGTTAGTTGAGTTGATAGAGAGTAGCAATGCGAAATCAAATAAACAATCACACAAAGAACACAAGGAATTTATCCTGGTTCAGCCCTTTCCACATGGAAGTCCTACGTCCAGTCCCCAAGCAATCTCTTGGGATTTACTAACCAACGGTACAGTCCCCTCAAGGTCAATACAACACCCGCACCTCAGCTGGCCTTCTTCTCTTTCCTGGGCAAGAAGGCAGCCCACTTCTCTTACAAGTCAAGAAGCCAACCTCCTGGTACAAAACCCAGTGCGGTTCTACTGGACTTAAACCCCTAGCTAGTTCTACACCGTATACAGTCCTACAGCTGGACAAAATCTTTCTTTAGAAAAGGAAGAACAAAGCTGAGGTTTTACAAGAATGGACTCTAACCCAGAAACTCTCAGCAACAGACTCTCCCCTAGAATTACAATGACCACAGAGAGAGAGAGAGGTGAAGAGAGAAGAAGGAGATTGAAGCTTGAAGGCTTCAGATGCTTGAGCACTTCTTCTTGGGCTCGGGCTCTTTCTCTCTTTTCCTTTGAGTGTATCTGGAGTTCAGGTTCTTTACTGGATGTACACTATTTTAATGTTCTTCGGGAAAGCTCTATCTGTAACGCCCCGATGCGGAATATCTAAGCGATATTACAGTTATTAAATAGTATCAAGCGATAAATAGACAACAAACCATTGCACAATTGGAATAAAGCCAAATGAAATCCAACTTCATTGATAATTCATCAACTAACTATTACATCCACTAATCAGAGCCAAACTAGGGTCCAAAGTACTTTATTCAAATTCAAACTAATACATATTGACTAACTGACGACTAACTAACTAACTACTAAGCAGTGGTTGTCAAAATGGGTCACTCCTAAGCATCATCCTCATTCCCTTCCTTGTGAGTGTGGTATTCCCCATCAGACTCATCTGAAACACATGAAATAATAATACAAGATGAGCGAATAACGTCCAGTAGGACTTAGTATCTCGTATGAACAAGCATGCTTTAAATGATTAATGTCTTAAAGGCAGGGTAACTAGAGAACATAGTCATGAAGAGAAAAGTAACGATAGCAAGAAAATGATAGCACTTGTACATGGAAAATAGCACATCAAGTACGATAAAAGATTGGCCATGTAACGATATAGCACATAAAGTTGCACAACGGTGCACTAGTAACGATAGCACTTGTATAGATAGCACTTGTATTGATGTATTGATGATTGTCATAGATTAAATCTTGATAGATAATGGCACTAGATGTTGCCAACATCCTAATCATTTTAACTCCCATGGGTAAATGGCACTTTTCGGGCGCTCTCCCTAGGACCAGATCGGGCCTTTGCACTGGCATAAGTCATGTTTCTTATCTTAGACAATAATAAAGATGGCCAAAAAGAGTAACAAGAACAGATGAGAGTAGTAGACGAATAGACGAGAGAGTAGAGAGAAAGTGAACAGATGAGAGTATAGAGATAGTAGATAAGAATAGGGACATATTTGTAAAATAATGTTTAAATAGTCGATAGTAACAGTTGCACAGCACTAGGTTGAGTGCCGACAATCCAGTAGAAGTCACAACCGCCCACTAGCCGTGCCGTGAATACAGGCCAGATGGTCCGGTGTGATCCCAAGGTAAGAGAGAACACACTAAGGCCGTTGGATCATGCCGATCCCTAAGGTGTATGGGTTTTAAGGGTACAACCAGCTCGTCGGCAATGGATGTGCGCCAAAACCAAGGAGACTTACGGAGGCCTTGACAAGGAGTCACAGGTCCAGTTAGGAGTATTCCCAATGGAGAGGTGGTCCAAGCCAAGAGAAGTCTGTAAAAACAAGTGTCCGTCTTGCCCCGAGTGCTCGGAGGTAGAGGGACGCGATAGCGATGTACGAAGCACACGAATAAAATGAAGACAAGTGTCATTTAAATAATAAGAAATTTTAAGTGATTTATTACACTTAATTACCAGATATATTATTGAGTATTTTAATAGGGTCGCATTGCAAAATAATAATGTTTGGTGTGTGCAAGTGTAAAGAAATCATGAGAGCATGTATAATTGTGCATATGACTTTTAATTAATTAAATTTATGTATATATTACAAAATATGAATATTCAGATTAATACTAATCATAACAATGCACAATTAAGGGTTAACTAGGGCTTAATAGTATATAGAACAGGGGCATGTATGCAATCACAGGTTATGGCCGCATTTGGAAATCGCGACGGGGATACGCCCGTCGCGTTGACAGGACGGGCTCGGGGGTTAGGCACAATAGCTGAACCGGCTGGGCTGGCGTGGTCTAGAAGGAAACCGTGACGGTGTAGGCCGTTGTGTTTATAACGCGACCAACCAGCCGGTCGCGACCCCTCTGATATCGTGACAGGGGGCCGTCGTGATTTCAGAGGGGCGGCCGACCAGAAAAGGGGATCAACCTTTGGGTTTGGTCCTTCCCTCCCATCATGATACAATACACTTATAAAATCGATATAAAATCGCACGATGATCAAAATTATGAAAACTAGTTTTAATGAAAGTAGACATGTAGACTATCATTAGGCATGAGTAATTAGAAAATAGAAAAGGTTTGGGCATGCTTTATTAGGTTACATTTCAGTGACCAAACATGCACAATCATGGTAAACAATTTAATTAGCAGAGGATGCTCAAGGGAAATTAGAGAAAATATGGGCATTTGAAAGCTAACATCATGTAGTATTTATGAGAATAATTGCATGGCATGGGATCAAGTACACGCATGGATTGAAAACAAACATGTAGGTTCGGGTACATAGAGATGACAGAGCTTAGGGCATTTAATACTCCCTTATGGAGCAACGAAAAATAGGAAAATCATGGGGCTTTGATAGAGGGGATCAAGATCTACCTAGGGTCGAGTTTAATTAGATTGAGCTTGAGAGATTGCCTACCTTTTTATGCTGTAAAGAAGACCTAGGGTTTAATGACGAAGAAGAGAATCCCTCCTTGGTTCCTAGCTTCCTCCCTTGCTCTCCACGTCTAGAACTCCTTCTCCTCGTCCTCTAAAGCTTCAGCAACGATCTAGGGTTGGGTTGGTACGATTTGGGAGGTGTATTGGTGGGTTTAGAGAGTCCTTCTTTCTAAAAACTCTCCATTTCCTTAAACTCCGAATTTCCATATTTATCACCCTATTTCTCTCCTTTATCTACCTAATAGGATTGGGAGAGGAGTATTCAGGAGTAAAGGGTTAGGGTAAGTCTAGGACTCTTTTTAGAGATATATATAGGTCTTTTAATATTTATCTTAACCCTTTTACTAATTATTACTATTTTTAGTACGAATTTCACTTAATTAGCTCCCATCCCATGATGGGCTCTTCACATTTGGGTCCATTCCTTTTGTTTGGACCCTTAGTACAAACCATTCCTAATTAGATTAAGGGTTTTGATTTAATTTCTTTTATTCCCTTTATTCCTCTTTATTCTAGCTTAATTCTATTTATCACATTAATTTAATTTAAATTTTTTTTATATGATTTAAAATCAGAGTTGCTACACTATCTTTGTTCTACAGCCTTGCTTCATCTTTTATATGAGCAGATGAATAGATCCGTTGAAAAGATTTGTTGGAACTCTTCTAGTCGTTGCTTATCTTTCTATTCTTCTTCTTTTGACTGACAGCCACTTGGTGGTCTTCGAGATCCAGAAGTGGTAGGTAAGCTCTTTTTTGTTTGACAGGAAAGAAGAGATCCTATGAGATAATCAAAAAGTTCTTCTGTCAGAGATAGAAGATTACGCAAATGAAATATATTGACTTTTCAATAGGCACAAAAAATATTTTGAAATATCTGAGTATAAGGAATCGATGTTTAAGTTGAAATCTATATTTGAATAGAATCCATGTTCTAATGAAATCCATGTTTCAACAGTCGATGTTTAAGTTGAAATCGATGTTTTCAACAGAATCGATGTTTAAGTGAAATCGATGTTTAAATGAAATCGATGTTTAGTTGAAATCGATGTTTAAATGAAATCGATATTTGAACAGAATCGATATTTAATGAAATCGATGTTTAAATGAAATCGATGTTTAAATGAAATCAATGTTTGAACAGAATCGATGTTTAAGTGAAATCGATGTTTAAATGAAATCGATGTTTAAAAATCGATGTTTACATGGAGTTGATGTTTAAATGAAATCGATGTTCATGAAATCGATACAAGAGATGAACCATAATCGATGTATTTGTATGGAAATCGTTGTGGTACTTAGTGAACTGAAATCGATGTGTATTGAATAGACATCGATTTTACTTTTTAGTGCAACTCACACAACGATAGTACCATAAATTTATATTTATTAGGAAACATATATTAAATATATTTAATAATATTTAATTAATTATAAGTTTTGTTATCACCAAAATATAGGGTAAAATATAGGAGTGGTTCAACAATCTCCTCCTTTTTGGTGATGACAACACTTATGAGAATTTTCTGACAAAAATACTTGAAGTATAGAAAATACAGAAAATCATAGTTAATGCATACTCTCCCCCTTTTTGTCACTAACCAAAACGGAAGGATCTTACTATGCATTTTCTCCCCTTTTTTTGTGAAAACTTATTACCATTGAGGGGTTCAACAATGATTGACATTAATGAATAACTCCCCCTTAGTCTGTGCTCCCCCTGAATGAGAGGCTCCATCTGAATGAGACTTGCAAACAGTTGTTAGTAGTGCTATAGATTAATAACAATTTGTGACTACTCCTCTTCAGATATGTTTGGATGAAGAGCTGGCAGTCACCAGTGCCTTGAGCATCCTTTATTCCTGATGCTCCAAGGCTATCCTGCAAACAACTAATTCAGAAGTAGGTACCCAAATCTTTTTGGGTCCTTGATGGTTTGATGCATAAAAATATCCTTTCAGAATCCATACTAGGTGCCTTGTTGTGCAGGTGTTACTATGTGTCCTAATTTATTGCAATGAGAACAACAATGAATATAATTTGTTTTGATGTTCCTATTGTCTTTATAATGTCTGTTTAGAACACAATGTTTGGAAACTTTTCCTTTTGATAAGCTTGTTTATTATAGGGCCTTTTTCTGAGGCATCTTGGTTTCTTTTACAAATTTTGGTAATGGATATTTTTCAGGAATATGACTTGTTTTCCTTTTTCAGGAGGTTTGTATCCAAGACCTTATTTATTTTTTTTTCAGATTTTGATCCTTTTAAGCATAGAGCTAAAGATGTTTTTCCTTTAGTTAATTTTCTAACTGATTTTTTAAATAAAGATTTTCTTCAGTTAGAGTTTTTATTTTTCTTCTAACTCTGATTTTTCATTGTTTTTGCCTTTTTAATTCCTCATTCAAGAGATAATTATTATCTTACTTTCCTTTAAATGTTTTTCTAACTGTTTCATTTCGGATTTAAGATCAAATTGGTGTTATCTAAGCAAGTAATGTTTTTTTCAGATTTTTAAATTCTTTTACAACACCTTTATGTTTTTCATATATTTATTAAAGACTTCTTCTAAGTCTTCAAACTCTGATCCTGAATCAGTGGAAGAACCAAAAGATGGGTCAGGATGTACGTCATCTAGTCCTACCATGAGGGCTAGACTTACCTGCTCTTTTTCGGAATCTGAGCTTGATGATTCTGAAGTTGTGGCTTCTTCATTGTCCCAAGCAGCCGCCATGACTTTCTTTTGAATTTCTTGTGTTGTTTCTTGGATTTTTTCTGGTTGACCATCTTCTTGAGTTTAGGACAGTCTGATCTTAGATGTCCAGGTTTTCTGCATTCATAGCAGACTGGTTCTTTTTCCTTTTCTCTTTCTTTTGAATTCTTCTTGATCCATTTTTCTTCTTCTTGAGAATTTTCTGAAGTTTGGATAGGACATCATCCACATCGCTGTCTTCAGAACCTGCATTTTTTGAACTAGAAGAAGAAGAAGGGTGGAAGGAGCAGTTGTAACTTTAAGAGCATTAGTGAGTTTTTTCTTGGAAGAGCTTTCAGATAGTCGCTCCATATTGATTTCATGTGCCATGAGAGAGTCAATTAATTTATCAATGGAAAATTGGTTAGATCATGGGCTTCTCAATAGCTGTGACCTTAGAGGTCCATGGAATAGTTAAAGACCTAAGTATCTTTCTGACAGTTTCCTCATCATAAAGATTTTACCAAGAGAACTTAGACCAACTACTATGCTTGAAAATCTATTATAATCTGAGTGATATTTTCATTTGGAAGCATTTTAATTGCTCATATTGTGAGACAAGATATCTATCCTAGTTTGTTTTACTTTATCTGTTCCCTCATAAGTTACCTGTAGTTTATCCCACATTTCTTTTGCAGATTTACATGCAGATACTCTACTAAATTCTCTTTTGGATAAAGCACAACATAAATAGTTCTTTGCTTTAAAGTTTAGAGATAATTTACTCTTATCAGCTGCTGTAATGGCATTAGTACCTTCAGTAGGAACAATAACAAAATCACCTACCTCTATTACCTGCCACAGATCAAAGTCTGTGCCTCGAATGAAGCATTCCATTCTCATTTTCCAGTATTGGTAATCCTCTCCATCGAAGAATGGAGGTCTGATGACTGATTGACCTTCAGCAAATCCTTGAGCTGTCATGGATCTTCTCTAAGATCGTTGGATCTTCTTGATTGATCAGAGAACCTTGCTTTGATACCACTTGTTGGCCTTTTTGGTACGGCAGCAAGCTAACCTAGAGGGGTGGGGGGTGAATAGGTTTTCTAAAATCTGAAACAGAAATTTAACCACAGAAAATTATAACTTGAAAGTTTGGTTAGTTGAGTGTGATAGAGAGTAGTAGTGCGGAAGCAAATAAATAATCACACAAAGAACACAAGAAATTTATCCTGGTTCGTCCCTTCCCACATGGAAGTCCTACGTCCAGTCCCCAAACAATCTCTTAGCATTTTACTAACCAAGGGTATAGTCTCCCTCAAGGACAATACAATACCCAACACCCCAGCTGGTCTTCTTCTCTTTCCCGGGCAAGAAGGTAGCCCACTTCTCTTACAAGTCAAAGTCAACCTCCTGATACAAACCCCAGTGCGGTTCTGCTAGACTTAAACCCCTAGCTAGGTTCTACACTGTATATAGTCCTACAACTGGACATAAATCTTTCTTTAGAAAAGAAAGAACAAAGCTGAGAGTTTTATAAGAATGGACTCTAACCCAGAAACTCTCAGCAACAGACTCTCCCCTAGAATTATAATGACCACAGAGAGAGAGTGAGAGAGGAGAAGGAGCTTGAAGCCTGAAGGCTTCAGATGCTTGAGCACTTCTTCTTGGGCTCGGGCTCTTTCTCTCTTTTCCTTTGAGAGTATCTGGAGTTCAGTTTCTTCACTAGATGTACACTCTTTTAATGTTCTTCGAGAAAGCTCTATCTTTGTTCTATAGCCTTGCTTCATCTTTTATATGAGCAGCTTTGAATAGATCCGTTGGAACTCTTCTAGTCGTTGTTGATCTTTCTATTCTTCTTCTTTTGACTGTCACCCACTTGGTGGTCTTTGAGATCCAAAAGTGGTAGGTAAGCCCTTTTTGTTTGACAGGAAAGAAGAGATCCTATGAGATAAGCAAAAAGATCTTCTGTCAGAAAGATAGAAGATTACGCAAATGAAATATATTTGACTTTTCAATAGGCGCCAAAAACATTTTGAAATATCTGAGTATAAAGGAAATCGATGTTTGAGTTGAAATCTATGTTTGAACAGAATCAATGTTCTAATGAAATCCTGTTTCAATAGAGTCGATGTTTAAGTTGAAATCGATGTTTTCAACAGAATTGATGTTTAAGTGAAATCATGTTTAAATGAAATCGATGTTTAAGTTGATCGATGTTTAATGAAATCGATGTTTGAACATAATCGATGTTTAAGTGAAATCGATGTTTAAATTGAAATCGATATTAAATGAAATCGATGTTTGAATAGAATCGATGTTTAGTGAAATCGATGTTTAATGAAATCGATGTTTACATGGAGTCGATGTTTAATGAAATCGATGTTTACAAGAGATGAACCATAATCGATGTATTTGTATGAAATTGTTGTGGCACTTAGTGAACTGAAATCGATGTGTATTGAATAGACATCGATTTTGCTTTTTAGTGCAACTCACACAGCGATAGTACTATAAATTTATATTTATTAGGAAAATATAATATTAAATATATTTATAATATTTAATTAATCATAAAGTTTTGTTATCACCAAAATATAATGGTAAAATATAGGAGTGGTTCAACATCTGCCGTCAACCCACTATTGACGTCAAGCCCCCTTGACGTCAACTAGCATTGTTCCGGAAGAAGGCCCATTAAGAGTCTAATAAGGCGTATGGCCTTACATCATGTATTTTATCATTCATTTTTTTATTGTTTGATTTTATTCATTTACACAAATATAATTGAGTTGAGAGAATAAAACACAAACTTTTCTTCTACAATATTCTTTATAATTCTCTCTCTCTCTCTCTCTCTCTCACTCACTCACTCACTCACTCACTCACTCACTCACTCACTCACTCACTCACTCAGAAGAGCTTAGTCTAATGTCCATCAAGCTATGTCTCCATGGACGCTAGAGGTGGAGATCCCCCTCTAGCACCCACCAAACTCTCCACCTACATCGGAGGGGGAGATCGAATGCCCTCCAGCCTCTCTCTCTCTCTCTCATTATTGACTCTTAGCCCCACCCAATCAATCCTACTAGATCATCCCCCCACCCACTTTGAATAAGGATATTTTAATCCCCTTATTTAATGATTCCTTTCACATGATAACAAAATATTTCTTTTATTTTGATAGATTTCTAATCACATAGATATAATTGATGATTTTTTCCAATTTCAAAAATATAAAATGTAGCGTATTGACCATTCGGATGGTGGTTCAGTGGTTGCGGAGGCCAGTGTGTGGCCCATAGTGTGTGTTTCAGGCATTTACGTAGGTTGTGGGGCTTTATGGGCCGACAGGTTGGGCCCAAAGCACCCATCAGTTCACTGTCTATGAATGCGACAGGGCTAGGCGTCGCATTCTGGTTACATTGCAGGTGGGTCTTCGTCTGCATGTCCACCGCGTGACGTGCGCTGGGCGGCCAGCTAACGTCGGCCATGAGAAGGCGACGACCTTCTCCGTCACGTTCAAGTCGTGACGGTAGGGTGCGTCGCGTTCTCAACCGGGAAATGCTCTTAACCTAGGTCAGCCAGACAGAGCTCAACAAGCTCTGTTTGGCCAGGGAAGGGCTTTTCACGTGGATTTCGGGCGATTTGATGTTTTGGTGTTGTTTTTGGCATGGTCTCGCTGCGAGGACGTGCTACGTAGCGGGGGAAATGATGGGGTATCGCCGTTCTTCGTGAAGGTAGGGAGATTCCACCTTGTTTTATGCTATAGATGCTTGGTTTAGCATGTTTATCTTGTTAAATGCATGGAAGATGATAGATAGCATGCAAGTACAATGTTTAGAACTGTTATAATTGCTTTATATACATGTTTTTGTGGTTTGCATGGGGATTTCGGAGATGGAATCCCGATTTTAGGGTTCTGTCCGTGAAGGCGACGAACCACGCTGTCGCATTCATAACGTGACAGCCCGATCCGTCGCGTTCTGCTTCTGAACGCGATATATTGAGGTGTCGAGTTCTGATGGCGATAGAGGACCCTGTCGCGTTAAGAATTCCGATGGCAATGGTCTTGCGAATGACCGTGTGATTATCGGTTTATTGTTACATGTTGTGCATGGCAATGGTAAGCTGTGCATTGGCAACTGTAGAGCTCGAGGAGCATGCTGTTTACGGGGTTGACGTGTTGTTCACATGGGTTGTGCGGTGTGTTCACGTGGTTTGTATGTGCGTGGCGAGTAGTACGACACCTACCATGGTTACCTCTTCAGTTAGGAGCCTCAGGTTTTGTGTGAGTCAGACACGTTAGTGCTCGGGGCTTGTCCCGGTACTTGTGTACCATCGAGGTCTGTGTCGTCTTCCTGGACACCCACACTCTTGTGTAGAGTTGTACGTCCGGGTGAGGGAAAGACGGCAGTGGGACAGCGACTTGTGAGAGTTTGTCTTCTATCGCTTGTAGGCACTTGTCGTTGGGGGTTACGTTCACCAGTAGACGTACTGGGCCCCAGCTAGTCCTGTTTTCCAGTGCCTCACTTTAGGGAGCTCGGGCTGGAGTCCTTAAGGTGCTAGGTATGGGCCTACAGCAGTGTGGTCCACAAGAGTGGTGTTTGTTGGTCTCCACAATTTCTTGGCTTGTTCTAGTGGAGCGGCAGTTGGACCTTTCGTCCATGGCTGCGAGACTGAGAGGTAGTCCTGTGTGGTTTGTCCGGGTCAATTGCTGGTGTCGCGAACTAGTCTTCATGACTCGAGTGTGGCATTTTCTACTTTAGCACGTACATCTAGAGAGGTTTGCCGTATTTATTAAAGACTGATTTCTATTATGGCATGCAATAAGTAGTGTTTACAGGTTTAATATCCTGTGTGGATAGTTCTATAAATGTTAGCATAGCTTCCTACTTCTTACTTGTGAGTTGGTTTTGTTTGGCTTTTGAGGGAGTTTTCCTACTGAGCCAGTGACTTGTGAGGCTCACCCCTATTCTTTCAGGTGAGGGAGAGTAGGGGCTTCTCGCCCCTCTTCTAGTTCGGAGTCGCACTGTAGCGGAGTTGGGTCTGCACCACCAACAATGAAATCTTCTTTCTTTGTACACCTCGAGGTATGCCCCAGGTCGTTGTTGTACTTGTGTCTGGTTACAGTGAGAAAATGGCTATGTATATTTCATGTAAAGATTTGTGAGATGACAATATTATATATTTGAGCTGTTTCCTTATATTTCTACGAACTTGTGAGTGGTATCCCTTGCGAGGCTACGGCTCGTTCACGGGAGGCGGAGTCGGGTCAAGCTCGTATTAGGTTAACGGGTTTGAATGACGAAGACCGCTACAGTTGGTATCAGAGCAAGGTCTGTGTGAATATAAAGGAATCGAAAATTTGCATAGCCTATTTTCTACTTTAGCCCACTGCTGGTAGTTGACCCTTGTTTTTGTATTGATTTGTTGTATGTTGTGTGGTTGTAATGATATTTGTGCAGGATCAGAAATGGAAGACAAGAGAGATTGGCGAGGAGGTGGAGATGAACCTGAGGAGTCTACGCATTAGATGATAGAAAGGATATGGGAAAGTCTTACAGAGATCCGTACCAGATTGGATCATCAAGCACTAGTGCAGCCGGCAGTAGGGGCACCGCCGATTGTGGAGGAGGAAGTACCAGTGGCACCATCCCCATCACCACCAGTAGTTGAGGTACCACCCGTAGTACCTACACTTCCTAGAGTACCAGCACGGATAGTCAGTCTGGAGGATCCCACAGCACTAGTAGAGAGGTTTCTGCGGTTGCAGCCACCCACGTATTGAGGAGGCCCAAATCCCGATACAACAGAGCACTGGGTGCATGAGATAGAGAGGGTTTTTGTTATTATGAGGTGTTCGCAAGCTGATAGACTGTTGCTAGATGCCTATCAGTTGCATGGATTTACACAGGAATGGTGGAGATTGGAGATGCAGACGGCGTTTGAGGGAAGAACAGAGGACACCATTACATGGCCAGAGTTTTGGAGGTATTTAATGATACTTTCTTCCCAGTTCAGGTACAACAGGCTAAGAAGGAGCAGTTTCGGACGTTGCAGCAAGGGAACCTGTCAGTGTTAGAATATCAGATGAGGTTCATGGCGTTGAGTAGATATGCTCCATATGTGGTTACTGATAACACAATGATGGTGGAGTATTTTATTCGAGGATTGTGACCAGAGCTTCAGGATGCAGTAATTCCCTTGATGTGCAGAACAGTGGAAGAAGCCGCACAGAGAGCAGTAATTCTGGAGAGGACTGTACAGGCTAGGCAGTCCGGAGGAGCAGGGACAGGTAGTTTTCGGCTTCCGCAGCAGTCCACAGGTATTAGTAAGGGCAAGGCATGGTCAGGAGCATCATCATCATCAGGGTTTGCAAAGTGGGGTGGTAAATTGAAGAAGATGTTTAGAGGACGAGGAGGTGGCAGGCAGTAGGGTTTTCAGCCGGGTGTTCAGCAGGGTCGAGGTGTTAGGCAAGCACCAGAGGAGTCGCAGGAGAGTACGGCAGGGCAGCTCGCAACTTTTCTAGGTTTTTTGTGTTATAATTATGGGCGGCATTTAGCCAGGAATTGTCCGCATCCTCAGAAGTACAGTTATGGTAGAGGAGCACCGCAGCAACAACAGCCTTTTTAGCAGCCATCAGAGCGAGGCAGAGGTGCACCTTTCCAGAGAGGAGGACGGGGTCGAGTTATGGCAGTTACCAGAGCTCAGGCGGAGGCATCCAATTCAATTGAAGGTATATTAACTCTTTTGACTTTTCTGCTAGAATACTAAATGATCTGGGTGCTTCGCATTTGTTCATTTCGAAGATTTTATGGATAGCATGGTACATCCCCTAGAAGAAAGGCAGTGTGAGTTGATTGTAGAGATTCCCTCAGGAGGTTTTATGCTTACTTCCTGTTACTTAGATGAGGTTCTGATAGTAATTCAGGAGAATCAGATGCCAGCAAAACTGTATGCACTTTCATTGAAGGACTATGATGTGATTTTGGGGAGGATTGGTTGGAAGCCTATGGTGCATTGGTGGATTGTAGAAAGAAGAAAGTCAGATTTTGCAGGCCTGGTGGAGCAATGTTTGAGTTTCAAGGTATGTTGTGTAGGATCGAAAAAGGGATGGACCAGATCTAGAAGGGGGGGTTGAATAGATCTAGGCCAAATACTGCGGAAGCTTAGCCAATTTTAAAGATGCTTTGAATTAGAGTCAACTTAGAAAAACAATCACAGATTTGATGAGTGATTGTGTGAATTAAGTGATTAAAGTGAGTGATCAAGTGATTAGAAGAGTAATAAAAAATCCTATGCATACATCTAACGCAAGGTGAAGTTAAATCACAGATCAAACCACTACACAGAGATTTTTAGGTGGTTCGGAAATCACACCATATGATTCCTACATCCACCCATCACACAGTGAGGCTCCACTATTCAACTTGAATACACCACACATGGAGCTTGACACTCCAACACACTGAGTTCAACAACTCACACACAACCTCTAGAGCAAGACTACTCTAGAAACTTGAGCACAACTGCTCAACCACAACCTGAGTGCAACGACTCAACACAATTGAGCACAAAGGCTCACAACCAACTTGCTAGATCAAAAACAACAAGATCCAGATCCTCTAGCAATGATCTGATCCATAAAGAGTTCATTCAAGGAGACTAGTGCAACAAATCATGCACAATCTCAAGAATGATTCAGAAGAACTAAGGGGAATTAAGGAGTTGTATGTAGAATCCTTGTCTTCAGATGAACTCCCTTGTAGAAGGCTGAATTGAGAAGATGCTTGAACTCTTGAAGTCCCTGGGCGATGCTCTACAATTTGTGCCTCTGGATCTTCCTTGAACTCTTCTCAATTGGCTGCTTCTACTTGATTTGCTCCCTTGGAAGTGATCTCACTTCATCTTCATGGATCAATCTTCACTTCTTGTGCTTGCAAAGATGGGAATTGGCTTGAAGCAGCACAAGAAGAGCAAGAAGGGAGGAGAGCTCTGTCTTGCCACCAAAGGGGGCTTTCTGGAAGGCTCTTCACGAGTTCTTCTTCTTGGGGGCCGATTAATAGGTATTTATACCCCATCATGGCCAAAAGAACCCTTGGGGTACATGGGCACATGATCCAAGGCCGATCCAAGTGATCCTTAGAGTGCCATATGTCCAGGTGGGACTTAAAGTGAAAAAGTTGCCGGAGTGTGTCGACACAGTCATTGGGTGTGTCGACACACTGTCCTAATTCCACAAAACAGGTCTTCTGGGAGAGGTCACTAGTGTCGACACTGCCTGGGACTGT
>CM024756.1:34155919-34212352 GCA_014218235.1 Colocasia esculenta
GAATGAGAGGCACCCGAATCAAATAAGACTCTTGCTGAATAATCATAAAGAGGTAAAGTACCTTCTATCATATTGATGCCTCCGCCTGGGCTCGGGTGATAGCCATAACCCGGCTCTTCCCGCTGCTGCGGTGCTCTCTGCCATGACTGTCTGTGGCTGCTGAAACTGCTGAGGCTGCTGCTGCTGCTGCTGCACACCTCTTCCATACCATACTCTCTTGGATAGGGGCAATTGCGGATCAAATGCCCCGGCTGATTACAATTATAACATCTATATCCTGGTGGAGTAATGGGCTGCCTGGCAGTACTCTGCTGTGGACTCCTCCACCTCTGGCTACCACGACCTTGCTGAAATTGCTGACGACCTCCCCATCCTCTTCCTTTGCCTTTAAATGCTTGCTTCAATTTCTGCCCATTTCCCAAAGCCTGATGAAGAAGGTCCTGCTGGTGCTTTACCCTTACTTGCACCCACTGACTGCTGCGGTAGCCGAAAACTACCTGAGCCTGACTCGCCACCTGACGAGTCCGAATAGACCTCTCTAATGTAGCTGCTCTCTGGGCTGCTTCTTCCACTGTCTTACACATGAGAGGTACTATTGCATCCTGCAACTCCACTCTCTCAACCTCTAATAAAATACTCAACATCATATTATTATCTGATACTACATAAGGTGCATAACGGCTAAGTGCCATAAACCTCATCTGGTACTCTAAAACTGAAGAGTTACCTTGCTGGAGCGTCGAAACTGCTCTCTTTTACTTGCTGTACTTGAATCGGAAAGAATGTATCGTTAAATACATCAAGAAATTCCGACCAAGTAATAGCCTCTTCTGTCCTGCCTGCAAAGGTGGTCTGCATCTTCAGTCGCCACCATTCTAATGCAAAACCTCTCAACTGATAAGCAGCTAACACAACTTTATCTGTTGCCGGACACCTCATAGTTGCAAAGACTCTCTCGATCTCATGAACCCAGTGTTCCGCTGTATCTGGATTCGGCCCTCCTGAATAAGTAGGCGCTGCAATCTCAGAAATTCTCAACTTGCATCACTGGTTCCTCTGCTATAACACTGGTGGTGGTGGTGGCACAGGTGCTACAAAAGGCACCTCTACTCTTGGCGGGACTAGGAGCAACAGGTACAGTCTCTCCATCCAGGTGGCACTGCAACCGGTGGTACCGACGCCTGCTGATCCATCCTTACCGAATATCCGTGAGGCTTTCCCAGATCCTTTCTATCATACGCTGAGTATTTCCTCCGGATCATCTCCCCCACCACCCCAATCTCTTCTATCAGCCATTCCAAATTTCTACATAACAAAACATCAAGCAAAATCAAAACAACAAATTATCAAAACCAGGGTCCCTACCAGCAGTGTACAAAGACCGAAATAGGCTATGTATCTTTCTAGTTCCCTTATATTACCACGGACCTTGCTCTGATACCAACTGTGGCGGAACGCCTCAGCCAAGCCCGTTAAACCGATAACGTACTTGATCCGAGTCCGCCTCCCGCGAACGGGCCGAAGCCTCGTTAGGGATACCAAACCACAGTCCGTGTAAACACAAAGGAACACACCACATTATATATATTCACAAGTTTACATAGCCATATTTCCACAAAACTGAAAAGAAGTACAAAAGCCTGGGGCATACCCCGAGGTACAACTGAAGAAAATAAAAACTAACTACACTACACTTCTGGGGCTGCTACTACACAGCTGGAGGTACTGACCCGCACCGCTACGCCGCTCTGAACTGGACGACGGTCGAGAAACGTCCTCCTCGCTCTCACCTGTGGGGGTAGGGGTGAGCCTCGCTAGTCACTGGCTCAGTAGGGAACTCCCCAACACCGAGCAAACCAAAACCACAGGTACAAAAGTAATAAACAGTACCAACAATTATAGAACAGCTAAGCAGGATATGAAAGCTGTAAAAGTACTCACCGTCTGCCGACTACGAAAAAACTGTAATAATTAAACGGCAAACCAGTACAGGTGTACAAGCTAAAGTAGAGACAGCCAAACACGAGCCACGTGAACTGGTTCGCGACACCAAAAATGACTCGGACAAGCTAACACAGGTCTACCTCTCAGTCTCGCAGCCACGGACGAAAGGTCCAGGTGCCGCTCCACGTGAAAAGGTCAAGCAACTGGAGACCAACTAAACACCACCACCTGCGGACCACACGGTCACAGGCCCATGCCTGACACCTCTAGAGATCCTGGCCGGAACTCTCTAGAGTGAGGCACTGGAAAAGGACTAGCTGGGGTCCAGTACGTCTACTGGTGTCCGTACCCCCAACTACGAGCGCGCTACAAGTGACTAAAAACAAACTCAAGTGTCACTGTCCCACTGTTGTCTTTCCCTCAGCCGGACGTACAACTAACACAGGAGTGTGGGTGTCCAGGTCAGACGACACAGACCTCGACGGTACAACACAAGTACCGGGACAAAGCCCCGAGCTAACAGCCTGGCTCACAAAGAACCTGGGGCACCCAACTGGAGAGGTAACCACGGTAGGCGTCGTACTACTTGCCACGTACACAAAACCACGTGCACGTCACACATAAACCACGTGAAACCTACGTAAACCTCAAGTAACAACGGTCCACCACACGTGAACCCTACTGGACTTGCGTGAACAACACGCAGCCTCAAAATGAGCAACTAACTGCATACCCCGTATGCTAAATACAGAAACCATGTGCACTCAGTGCACCACATGTGCCAACGCACCATTCATTATCGATAAATACCATAAAAGTCATTTCTGCTTATAACAAGTTGGCGACCACATCAACTGCCGCTACAGGAAGTAGACGGCAATGGATCTGGCCGTCTGTATCCCGGCTGAAGAACCTGGCATCAAGCGATGTTGACGCTAAGCTCTTCAACCCCAGTTCCTGCAGAAACCCTAAGCCGATCTACATACATTCTGATCCCAAATCATCGAGAAAAACGTAAGGAAATAGTTCCTCTAACATCCACACATTATAATTAAGCTATAACAACATGCTTTACTACTCAAATCATCAACCACCCATGACCCTGCATGGTGCAACTTAATCGAAAATGCATTAAACATGCTAATTCATGTGGTTAAATCATGTTTTAATGATCCTAAGGAGTTAACAGGGTTCATCCCCTACCTCTGAGCACGCTTAAAAACACCTAAAGATCCCTGGTTCACGCCGAGCCTCCGCGAGCTCCGACGGAATTACACCACACCACGGCGTTTCCTCGTCCGATTCGACAACGCCACACGTTCACGATCCTCCAATCACTCTCCTGTGACTGTTGGAAGCTTCAGGGATACGGGGCGTGAAGCTAGGGCAAGGGAGAGAGAGAACCAGGTGGAAAACCTGCTCTCGGTGACCTATAACCTGCAGATTGCACAGGTTGGCGTCAATCCCTCTGCAGCCTAGAGAAACCGCCACCATAAACGTCCATATACCCCTGCCGCCAAGATCATGCAGTCAACGGCAACTTACCTGGACGCCAACAAGTCAACGACCACCTGGCCGCCAACTCCTACTCAACTGCAGCAGGTCCTATTTCATTTCGGGACCTAACCTGCACCACACCTACACACACCACACAACTACACCACACTGGCCTCACAACGGCCTTCACAACCACAACCACACCGATCCAAAAGGATCCAAAAATGCGCGACGTTACAGTACTTGTCTTGGTTGCGCTTCAGGGGTCGGAGCGCATCCTCGGCGGCCACCGAACATATGGCTTGTCCCGGATTTCCGCCAGGATCTGTTCGGGTGCCACCGTGAGTGGGGTGTAGGCGGTGAACGGGCGTGGTCGGTGCGGTGAGTCCCCGTTGCGCCGCCCTTTCTTCCGATCACGGTCGGAACCATTGTCGGAAGGCCTCTTCTTGTCCAATGATTCGCCTTGCTCTGCTCGGCCAGCGGCCAGGCTCTCCTCGCAGGTTGCGTGACGCTGGGCGGTGGAGAGCAGCTCGGCGAGGGTGGATGGCTGCTGTACTCCCAGCGTTCTCTTTAGGAAGCCATCGCGAGTGCCTTGGATGAGGGCACTGGTGGCCAACGGAACGTTGAGGTGCGGGATGCGGAGTGCCTCAGTCTGGAACCTCTTGACGTAGTCCCAGAGCGCTTCTCCCTTCTTCTGCCGAATAGCGAGAAGGGAGGCCGAGATGCGTGGTTGCGACCTTCCGCCCAGGAAGTTGTCCCGAAAGGACTTCTTCAACTGGTGGAAGGAAGAGATGGAACCTGCAGGGAGGGCTTCGAACCAAGCCCGAGCAGTTTCCTTCAAGGTTGCCGGGAAGGCCCGACACTTAGCCTCATTAGATGCCCCATGGAACACCATATGCGACTCAAATCCGTGGAGGTTAGTGGTGCCGTCGTACGGTGCAATGGTGGGCAGAGGGAGCTTGGGAGAGACCCGAGCTTCCAGGATCTCCACAATGAATGGGGAGCAAAAGTTCAGCTCCTCTTCGGCTGGAGCTTTGCCCTCGGCCCATTGTACCATCGCATCGATGCGGCGTTCGAGGTCCACAACGCGGCGGAGTCGTCGGGCCAACTCCTGATCAGAGTGGACCAATCCCTCACATCTGGACCTATGAGAGTTGGCGCCCACGACGGAATGCACGGGGGGTGGAGCCGCCGTGGAGCAATGTGGTGAGCGGCCGCGACGCTCTGGAGTGCGCCTCTCAGACGGGGCCCGACGCGATCGTCGCGGAGTCTCCGATGTTTTCCAGCGGTGCAGGAGGGGCGCGAGAGCATCAATGGGATGACTCCGCTTGATGCTCCTGCGGCGAGGAGGCTGCCAGGGCCGGCTGCCTGGTCATTTGGGCCTGAAGCCCCAGGCAGATACCTATCAAGTGCTGCATTTGCCCCCGGAGTTCTGCTACCTCCAGAGCGTTACAGGCACGGCAGTGATAGGGACGACACCGGTCGCACCGGGCGGGAGCGACGACGACGTCGACAGGGGGAACTCGTTGAGAGTCTGCCCTAGACTGACGGGACCCGTCATTCAGCTCCCAACGTTCTGGTATGAGGATCATTCGCGAGCCATGGCTGTCGTTGTTCCCACAGACGACGCCAAAAGTGTGAGAGGATTTTCTCTGTTTGGGCTTGAGCCAAACGGGCCTCCACTGAAGAAGGTGAGGAAGACGGTCGCCGGTAACAGACAGAAGCCTGCAAACACCAGAAAAGGATCAGGGGGGGCTGGTTGGAGAACCGAGGAGAACCCTCTGATGCCTAAGTCAGTGGACTGTAGAGAGGCTTGAGGAAGGAAGGCTCAGTGAAGTGTGTGGCTTCATGCGCATGAGAACGCGTACCTTTGCATGGTCGTTGCTTGGGCCTTTTATAGGCAGGAGTGATGGAGGAGAGAGAGACGGAATGTCCCCAGACAACGCTGGGGAAAGGGCGCATCGGTTGGCGCCCTTGACGGGGAGTTACGTGTTGAGGCGCCCGTTAAGGGGCCTCGCAGTTAATGCCCTCTGGATCGTGGGGGCGCGCGTCGCGGCTGTTGTAATCGTCGCCTAGAAGACGACGGGCTTCTTTGCTCCTCTTGGCTGGAAGGCGCCAACCAGAAGGGCTACTCAGAGGGGTACCGAACAGGGAAGTTTCGTTGGCTGGGTGCCGGAGGCAACGCCTGTGCTGAGGGGCCGCAACGTGCCTCGAGCAGGATTTGTTCGGTAGTGGGCCCCGAACCGAACAGACGACAGGGTGTCCAGAGAGATAGCCCTTGGAACCCGCTGGTACCCTAATGCGGGGATCATCCTCGGGACCTTGAAGTTGCTCCTGAAGGACTGGCGTCCTGAAGAAGGGCCACGTTTGACCGCAGGTTGCGATGGGCCATGATGGGCCTTGCGCATGTAGGTGGCTAGAAATAGCCACCACACATGTAATAATGTATTAGGACAATGTAATTTGTTGTAATTGAGTATGGGTACATGTAATTTCTTGTATCTTATACTCTTGTGGTTATCTTTTATATTTTTACTAGACACGTATGTGAGCTATCTTTTGCGAGACTTCAGTCTATTCGTGGGAGGCGGGTTTGGATAGAGAGTCTTATTGAACATAAATATCTAGGGTCGCTACACCCCCCACCGCTGTTTCCCCCCACACCCCCACCTCCCTGCCGCATCCGGTGCCCCTCTTCGGCATTTCCCCCTCCCTTCCCCATCACGTTCAGAGGCGATGGTGAGAGAGGGAGGGAGTGGAGGGTGCAGAGGCGATGGAGAGAGAGGGGGAGGGACAGGGCGGAGGGAGTTGCGGGGGGCTGGGCATTGCAGCGGGGAGGGGGTGGGGCGTGGACTGGAGCGGTACGGATCGTACTGTACGTGTCCGATAAAACTCGACACTGCTGAGTCTCGGCCAACCCTGTTATTAGTTGGAGAAAAGAGAGAAACACCCACTTTTGACCTATAAATTTTTTTTTCTTGTAATTCATATCATTATTATTACAAAAGTTATCTTGTAATAGCATATACCTTTGTCACGATGCTAGTGATTTATCATATGTACGTTTAAAAATCATGAGTACTATGGTCATATCTCGCCGTAGTTTCCATCTATTTGGAATAAATGAACTATGATTAAGAGAGAAAATAACTAGTCATCATTTCTCCTACCACATCCTCTAGTCCCGAGGGTTAATTTTTAATATTTCATATACCATTCATGTTTTCTATTTAACTTGATGTCCTCCGAAGGTTATCTATTTATGAAGAGATATATATTGCAAGATTAATCCTATATATAATGATAATGTGGATTTTAAAAAAATGTTTCTATTTTTCTTTCCTCAACTAATATGATTATTTTCTTACTATAGATGTCATTATTATTATAAAATTGATTTTGTAATAAATATTTCTTAATTATGAATTTTGACATATGACATTTCACAAACAGGAGAGGTGTATCTATAAATATATATTTTAAGGAAAATTTAGAAAAACCGCATAGCCAACATTTACTCCTAGAATATGTCATAGAATCTTTAAAGAAAATTAAACAACTAGTATGTCAACTCGTAGTGGGTACAGGTCAACCAGTTTTTTTTGTTTTGGAGGGGGGGGGGGGGTAAAAGAAGTCAACTGGAATCTTAAAAAAGTCAAAATTTGATCTGGCCGGACCCAATCATAGTGAGATCAAGTTTTTGTTTTTTTTTTGAACTGATCACAGTGAGATCAAGTAAGTAGCGCCCGTAAACCATCCCAAACATGTGCAGTTTATTGCATTAATTCGAAGGCGAGGGAGTCGTCCTCGTAGGGGTGTCAGTCACCTACGCTCCATGGTTGAGCATATATGCCAAAGAAAACAGCTAGCTTTCTGATCGGTGAACGAGCATTCAGGGAAGTTCTAGTGAAGTTTACTCAGAAAGGAGACTTTCTGCACCTGGCTTTACAAAACAACAACCTGCTATCTGTAGTTGACAATGACATCAGTGGTAGCTTAAGCAGGGCAGCTCCTGAAGTGGCGGCTAGGATGATTGCCAACTATCTACACTTATAGAGAGTGTTCATCAAAAGCGACGGCCAATGAGGTTTTGAACTAGCACAGGCCTTTATTCTCTTTTTCGTATTGCCGTTGCGATTCAATACGATCCCGTCCGGATTGAGATCGATCGGTCTCATGGAAGCATAGGGGAGGGGAGGGGGCGACTTGGAGCGGGAGGCTTCAGCCAGCAGCCATTGGGCGGTGATCATCTACTGTTTGGTGGCGCCCTCTCCGCCGATCTTATCCATGACGATGAGCCATTATCATTCATAGTTCCGTCGTACTTGAGAAAAAGCGGCGCCATCTCCATTGGCTGTCGATCGCTGTAGCTGAGCCGGAGCACAAGGGAAGTAGGTCGTAGTCTGGGGATGCTCCTGAGGGGGGGGGGGGAGGGTAGGCGGTTGTGGGTTGGTCGCCGTGCCAGCGGGGAGGGGAAAAAGATGGGGGGTGCAGTCGGGTGTGGGGGGGGGGGGGGGTTGCCATGCAGTGGGAGGGGGAAGAAGATTGAGGGGGGGGGGGGGGGGGGGAACCAGGGTGGTGTCGTGCAGTGGAGAGGGTTGGGAGGATTAATACAGTACGAATTGTAACATATCGTGCACCGAAGATTCGGCACAATGAGTTTTACGGCACGGCGAATCCTATCTCAAATAATAGTGAGGAGGTGATTTCATGCTCATAAGGCCCATAGGCCTAAAAAGGCCATTCCATTTCGGCTCCTTGCATGCGCACTCCCCTTCCACGTGTCTATAGATATTTGGAGAGATCCGAGCACACCCTTGCTGGGGGGTAGTCGTATTGGCCTTGACAGCTGTCTCGGGTCTCCAAGCTCCATCAACCTAGCACCCTCAAGACGCATTCGTAGCCATCATAATTGCTCCCATCACGTTGTTATTTGCGCCTCTGGAAGGCACGTAACTCCTCATAATGAAAGCAAGCACAATAACTCCTCACAATCTAGTCAATTTCAACACCATGATATCCTCAACGTCTCTCCATTTAACACCTTAATGATCCAATAGAGCTTGTCGGCATATGAGATACCCAGGCTTCAGCTATATAAAGGGATAAAAACCCTCGATGTCACGCAAACATCTCGTCCTAGAGCTCCTAAGACATTTAATCAAACTCCTTATTGACTTAAACATCAAAAAATTTTCTCCGATTTTTCAAACCGACGGTCCTTTGATGCTTCCTCTTCTCTACAAGTTCGGCGCTTCCACTGCACTTGGCCGACTTCTCTCTCCTTTCTCAAGGTGTGACAGAGAGCGATTTGTCACACATATCACTTTCGAACTGCTACAAATAGTATCCCTTTTTCTTAAGGTTATCAAATATTAAACTCACATTCTCCAAAAATTAAATGTGAGCCAAATAAATCTTTCTCTTTAGCTATTGGTCCACAGGAGATCCTCAACATAAGCTCTAATTCTAGTTCGCATGAGCGAGCACAGCCTTCCTTGCACATTGCTTTTGCAGATAATTCTTATTGGGCCATCTAATTGTTGTGACTTGTGAGAGTGTTTAGCTGGAAATGGAGCTAGTGTGTGGCAACTGTGGTTATAGTACTCAGGAGGAGAAATAGGGGTCAGCTTGAGCTGTCATGTGATTCTTGGATTAGACACCAAGTCCTGATGTCTTTTTTTTGGTACAACCTCGCAAGCCAACATGTTTTGGCGGTAAAAGCTCGGCGCACAGCGGTGTCATTTGTGTTTTTGAAATGTGTCGACGTCGTGATCTTCACCGTCTTGCAAGACGTCGCAGTAATGTGGTATTGCCGGGTGGATCCCGTGGTCGAGGCCGACTTAGTTGCATTCTTGGACGTGGATCGGCAGAGAATGGTATCCTAGAGTTTCGTCGCCACAATAAGGCTATTTGGCGGTACGACGAATCCGACGTCACATGCGGCATGTTCCCGAACCGTGCTATGACTAGGCCCACCTGCAGACGTGGCTTTTGCTATTATCATGTTTTTACTTTTGAAACATAAATTTTATTGTTTCTTCGGATCATTATGAGTTGATCGGGGAGTGGGGGGGGATGAGATAGAGGGGACTGGGCAACTTGGTTGAATGCTTACTTTATTATCGTATGTGACAGTTGTTAATAAAATCACATGTTTGTTACTTTGTGATGTTAATATTTATGCCAACTTTAATACATATTAATGATAATCTTATGTGACAGGAGTAACTTTAAGGATGCCTCCGCGAGGACATAGTGATGATATTGGCTGGCAACATGGTAGAATGCTTGAGGGGAAAAGGCATTTGTTTCAATGCAATTAATGTAATATGGAGTTCCATAGGGGAGGTGTCCCGTTTAAAGAAACACCTAGCAGGAGGTAAGGGTGCAGGATATAGTGAAGTCGTCGGTTGTCCAAGCGTATCATATGATGTTACAATTATGATTGCACAATATTGAGACAATAAGAGCAAGAGAAGAGGACTCATAGTCAGACCACGTTGCAAGATGACGAAGGAGGATCAGAAGATGAACATCAGGTACCATCCCAAGCCACTAATGTTATGTCACAGTTCAAGATCCATATGAGAAAGACATGCACGGGCTCTACGTGAGAGTCGGGCGGAGGCATGGCGAGGGGTGACTCAGAATTACGTTGTCGCGATGATACTGTCTCATCCCACGTCCTTCCAAACCGCCCGGCCTTTATCGCTATTACACTGATCCTCTTCGTCATTCAACATCTTCCATACCTCAAAGGAAGAGGAACGTCGGTCTAGATGTGCAGGAGATTGACCCCTATGCCTTTCAGAGGGAGCATGGAAAGTAAACTCAAATTGAAGACTCTTTACAGAGCAAAGGGCCGAGATGACAATGGGTAGAGCTGTTGTCAATTTTGGCATCATTCAGGATTAGCTTTTAATGCAGCCAATAGTCCATATTACAAACCAATGGTGCAAGAGATACAAAATCTGGAAGACATGTGCAGCCCCCCACACCAAAAGAGCTAGCTGGTGTTATCTAGATGCCGAGGTTGAAGAATTGAAAAATTACATGGCCTCATTCAAGAGAAAATGGCAAAAGTATGTCATCACTCTTATGTGTGATGGATGGTCGGGCACTACGAAAAGTAGCCTGATAAACTTTCTAGTTACTGTGATCGACAAGTCTTCTATCATAAGTCTGTGGATGCTTCTAGCCATATTCATAACCATCAGTATATTTTGCAGCTCATGAGCAGATGGTAGCAGAGATGGTGAGGAATACATTGTGCAGGTGGGACAGATAACGGGTTAAACTATAAGAAGGCAGGGGAGAATTGATGAAGTCACATCCACACATTTTTTGGACCCCTGTGGCAGCACATTGTGTTGACTTAATGTGAAAGAAATTGGTCAACTTCATCAGGTAAATTTAAAGTTATATGTCTCACGTTCACATATTCATTACGAATTCATGAAAATAATATTTTTGAATATGCAAGTTAAGCATGTCATTGGTGGCAGCACAAAACATTACAAGGTACATATACAATCACACCCTTGTGCTGCGATGGATGCGAGATTATTGTGGTGGGAGATATTGAGGCCTGCCGTCACACGTTTTGCGGCAAATTACATTGCCTTGGATAGCCTGTTGAAGCGTAGAGATGGATTGATGCAAATGTTCAGAAGTGAGCAATGGCTATCCTTCCACTTTGCGACTTCACGTGATGGGCAGGAGTGGAAACCTTGGTCAACAATGCAAATTTTTGGTCAAGGGTCAGCAAGATTGTGCAGATGATTGAACCTCTTTATGAGGTCTTTCCTTGTGGCAGGAGAGTGGTGGCTTAGTTATGGAAGAACTTCACCAACACTTAGAGAAATTGCAATTAGAGTTTTATCACAAACTTCATCTTCTAGTGGTTGTAAGAGAAATTGGAGTAGTTTGCTCTAATTCACACAAAGGTGAGGAACAGATAAGCTACAGAAGATTAGACAACTTGGTGTATGTGCACTACAATATGCGGCTTAGGTTGAAGCATGTAAATGGATGCCATAAAAGGGGACGAAGACTATGATCCGACAGACATGTCTTATCTTAGGGATGATGAAGACCCGATGGTGTCATGGGTTTCTAGGTTACTATAGAACGGGGGGAGATTGAGCTTGATGAGGAGGCGACGATCGGATGATCCACCCCGGCCGAACACATTCTTGGTTTCAGCTATTGAGAGGATGCAGGCAAGTGGAGATGACATCCAAGTAGGCAGTCTCACCAGAGCTGACAGAGAGCCTACTTCTCGGACTCACTATGAGATGGACACAACAGATCTAGATATGTTGATTCAGCCTAGAGCTCCACCCCGGTCTCAGTCAGCAGCTCCCCTTCTTCTCGGCCTAGGGGTCCCCTCCTTGACCTCATCTTGTCTAAGTCATAGTCTACACCCGTCATGGTTATCTCAGACACAGGTGATATAGATTAATTTATATACCGATATATTTATTTATTTATGTTACTTCTAATAACATACTACTCTCGCAGACATGTTGGTTGGCCAAACAGTTAAACAAGGAAGGAAGAAGGATACTTCACAGGGAGGACCATCGAAGAAACTGGATGGACAACGAAGATTTTTGGTTCCAGGAAAAAGAAAAGCATGCAGGGGGAAGATCCCTTGACATTGCAGATGCCACAACAGTGGATGATTCAGATGTGACTCCTTCACCATCTAAGCCATCTCAGAGACAGAGTACGAGAGATGACTCCTCAAATCATTCTTCAATAATCTGGTACAGTGGCCAGTGGTGGTGGTGGTGTGTGGTGGGAGCATGCGCTTTCATTGGAGTCTGAGTTCACGCAAGCTACCAGGATGGTTGAGATCACGGTGCTCCACTAAGCATAGCAAAAAGGTTTCAAGCAGATGAGAAAGGGCGACACAAGGTCCTGTAGACAGTAGCAGCTATCAAGGGATTGTATCCGATTTTGAGAGATGAGCACACAGGACGGCACACAACATTGAGGCTGCTAGTGAGAGTCACAGTTCTTTTCAGGACATACACAGCTGGATCCATATGGACAACATCATGGATATGGTGTCTATTATTCCTCTAGATACCAGTATGGTGATGATGATTTTATATGTAAATTCCAATCGCGTCCCCCACTAGGACCTATAATAGTACGCTAAGGAACACGTCAATATTTAGAATATCACGTATGTACGAAGACCTATATCAAAATTACATGCCTTATGCTGATTATTTGCGCTTCTTGGAGAACATTATAATTGAGGTGTTCGGAGATGAAAGTTATACTCCTATACGAGGGTTTGTGGACATACATGCTCAGCATGAGTGAGGAAGTATGCAGACTTGTTAAATGTTCTTAGTGACATGTTAAGGAAGATGTATTAATTGTTGTTTTTCATGCAAAAAAAAATGATGAATGTAAGGATGACGATAGAGTTTGTAGTGTATTTCTTGTATCATGATATATCCTTAATATTTAGATGAACACTAAATAATTGTGTCATGATTTTGGTATGATTGTATGTATGTTAGATGAATATTAAATGGTTGTGGTGGGTTGACTTAAATGACTAAATAAATTTATTATATTTCTCAACCTCTTATGTGATGTTCTATGTTTACTCATTTTTTAAGTTTGCTTATTTTAAATATTATTCAAGTCACAAAACTAAAAACAACAATCAAAAAAGCTATTTTCCACCGTACCTCAACGGTACGGTACGTACCTTCCCCACGGAGAATGCGACACGGTCGATCCGGGCGGTACGACGAACCTTGGTCTAGATGAGATATTTCACTGTTAAGCCTCCAAGACTTTTAATATTGTGTAAACACCCTCAAAATTCACTACTTATCATGAAAACCCCGGAATCCTCTCTGGTATACAGAAAAACCCCTACTGTTCTCTCTGTAGGTGAGCTGGGTTTTCGATTCAACTCATACACGGTTAGGTCTTAACTAGAAAAATGAAAAGACTAAAATGCCCTCACCCCTGGTTGGAGGGACGAGCACCTTAAGATTGGAAAGAAATGTAATTTTTGAGAGTAAAGTTTGTAATCCACCTCTCACATCATGAAAGAGAAATATTAAAAGATCGGACAACCGGACAAATTATTTACCCGGTTACGTCAATTACGTCTACGCGTCAATCAATCACAGGAGGCACGGAACAAATCAAGTAAATGATTTACCCAGTACCCCGTGCAGGTAACATTTCTCCACATGAAATATTCCGAGAGGACACACCACACATTCCCGCGGAAGGCTTTGTCATCAGTAATAAGATTGGAGGAGCGCGTTTACATAATATTAAAAGATTTTAAAGACTTAAAAGTAAAACACCTAGAAATTTTTGACATCTCAACCAGTATACTCTATGATGGGGCCCCAAAGGCGGCGGAGATTGGACGGCAACTGCACATCTTAAGATTAATGGTTATAATTTTTAGTAGGAGTATTAGAATAGTTATTATAAGAGAAAGATTTAGTGTTTTCATATTGCACTTTAAGTACAACTGTAAGTATGTAACTAGGCATAAGGTCCATGTGCACTTCTCACATGTGGAGTGATAAAGTGGCCATCCAATTGTTGGATGCCACATGGACCTTATGCCAATCACATTACACTTAAAGTGCAATGTGAAAGTACAATAAGCCTTTCTCCTATTATAATTATTCGTGGGAATGGTGTGAAAAAAGACGTGCGTTGTTCACCGCTCTATCGGTGAGGTCAAAGATATGACAAGGTTTCGGAGCTAAATTCCAACACCTGCTCTTTGATCAAGGTGGTCAAAGTTTTCTTTTCTATTTTAAGAAAGTTTTTTTTTTTTTTTGAATTTGGCTTCGGAGGAAGTCACAGTTGTGAAATCTCCTCAGCATCGCCTGATCTTTTGGTTGATTTTGAATTTTAGAACTTTCTTTTTTTTTTGGTAAATTTCGCCTCCTTATGTAGAGGCCGATTCTGTAGTATGGAGGCAGTTTTGAAGCAATAGAATTTTGGGGTTTTACCTCCTTTCCTCCCTTGTGCGTGTTCCTTTCTCGCTCCCTCTGAATCCTAGCTAGTAGCGGTGGCTGCATCACTCTACCATTTTTAGTGATTGGTCTTTCAAATATCACCATAAAATTTTAACCCCTCAAAATTACACGTTTGAATAACATTCTTCAAGAAACTCTTCTCAAGAATCATGAAGAGAATCTTTTTTAAATTCCGAGGTGTTATTCAAATTATTGGACGTTGTGAGGATAGAAGGGCCTGATCGGTTAATATGGTATTGTAGAAGGGGATGGATCCCCTTCGTAGAAAAGTTCCAAGTATCTAGAAAACATTCAAGAACAAATATTCTGATACATCAGAGAGGCCATAATATCCAACCTTCACTATCCCTCGTTGTCTCTCTTTTATTTTCAATTAAATCCCCATCTGTTGCCTTGTTCGCTATCGGTGGTGGTGAAATGCATCACGAGTAAAACCTACATGCATGCGAAGTTTGCAAAGCTGCAAACAATTGAGAAAATCTAGAGATGATGTTGGCATTTACGAGACAAAGGTAATCAGAACTAGGCAGAATGTGAAAGATCTATCATAGATTCAAATCCAAGTCTCAATCACGATAAAAGCTGAAGAACCATCGGAAGATGTTGAAACATCAATACAGTATCCGGGTGAAATCCCCAACACAGGTTCAATTAAAATTGTTGTAATAGTAAAAAAAGCAATGAGGCAGACTAGATTGGAATTGGATTATAAAGAACCCCAGTTAGAAGTATACAAAAGTCGAGCTAAAACAACAAAACTTCACCCTAGGGGAACAGCAATACAGCACCCTCACCCCAAATTCCCGCTACAAGCTAGAAAGACCAGGAATTGATTTTGAGTTGCTGCTACAGGGAAATTGTTTGTCCTGAAGCATATGTGCAGTGCACTGCCACACGTTCCAACGCGAATCCTTCCATCTTTGCAAACAGGTGCTGCATTTTGCATATGGAGACTCCCGTACACATTCTGTCTTTTCCCATCCCACTTACAGGGAACTCTTCCCCAGTGTGGATTCAAGGGTGCTTGTATCACACAGGCATACAACGACTACCAATGTACATGCTACCGTCGCATTGCCAATTTTGGATCTCACATGTTCTGCTCTCCTGACATGCATACAGAGTGGGAGCTGCAACCAAATTGAAAACTGGTAGGTGAAGGAACTTACCATCTAACTTTTGTGCACTGGAGCTTGTGGTGCGGTTGCCTGTTTCATAGTAACTGAGCCGCTGAATTGGGGTTCTCACGCTGTTGATGCAAGGCCCAACCTGCTGCATAGATGACCGACAGCACACAACAAAAACAGGACAGTATAAACATAACACAGCACAAGGACTAAAATGAAATAAACAATGGCTCAGGTACATGCCTTATGACTGGTTTCTCTGGAGGTTCGGAGCCTACTCCGCCATGAGCCTTCAAGACAGCCGCAACATCAACATTTGGCTTCATGAGTTAAAAAACAAATTGGGATAAGGAGACAAAACAAACATTTAGTAAACAGTGTTTGATTGCATATATAGAGAAACACTAGAAACTAACATAGCACAAGAATGCATGTAAAGGGGCAAGATACAAGACCTCTAACTCTTGTGTCAAGCCATTGTGAAATACTCCATCTCTATCCAAACATCCGTTCTTTATATGCATAGCATTTGAAACTGCCTCTTGCAAGTCAGCATGTAAAGCCCCTGTAATTTCCTTCCCTTTGGTGGGATCATTACCCATTGGCTGTCTCAATACAGCACCATCATCAACCATACCCTCTAAATTGCTGCAAGCAGATGAAGCTGCTGTAGCTGAAACTGGTTCATTTGAATTGAGGTCTTCCGAATTTTTTTCAAAACCATCATATTTTTGCCTTCCGCTGTATCTATCCAGTGCAACCCTCAATTTGCCGGAAGTGAAGCTGATGCTTGCTTTACCTGTCTCAGCATGCTCATCATTCAACTTCCTAATTGCCTGTTTCACCAGGGGTCCAGCTTCAGAAGCATCAATACTGGCTGGAGGTATGACACATATCCTCTGATGAGTCACTGGATATGCATCAATAGATGAACTACAATTTGACACAGAGGACTCCTGCATTATTGCACAACTGCATCTTTCCTCTCCACTAATTCTTTTGGGTTCTGCAACATTTTTCATCTCCTGAGGGCTCTCATCTCGCCTAACTGCATTTTCCATCTTAGTTTCCTCACCATTTCTGACATGAGTTGCTAACCTTGGCCCGCCACCCCCAGACTCAGGTGAAGATATCTGTCTGATTGGACTAACTGAGGCATGTTTTCCTCTTTTGCTAGGCTGTCTGTCAAGCTCATCAGCGTCAAGCTCATCAACATCCCTCTTCTTTGACAGCTTCTCTGTTGATCCATTACCACAGTCAGGTCCATCTTCAGTTGAAATCTTCTCAAACTGTTGCTGATTTACAAGCCTCGAAGGACGAGGACGCTTGTAACCATCAGGGAAAACAAATGAAGGAATCTGCCTTCTACGAACATGAGAAACATACATTTCCATTCCGGGTTTCCAGAACATAAACATGTTGACTGCATGCCTGAACTCATCCACTGTCCCTCGTATATCAAACTGCTGACCTTCTTGAACTTTTACCCCTTGCTTCCTCTGTAAGCCCATAAAGAATGCGGTGTGTGAACACTGTCTTGAGAGGTCTGCATACTCATGTGGATATGGATGACACTGTAACATGCCATATGTGTCGCGTTCTATCTGTAGAAATTGAGAAAGGGCTATTAGAGAAGACACTTGTGATACTGCACATACTCCTGGTAACATGACAAAATAGGATTCAGACAAAATCAGCAATACACTCTCTGTATAGCAGAGATAGCTCACCAGATGAAAGAAGTCAGTTGGATCAAAGTAGAATAAGTTTCTTTTACCTGATCACAAAGTTATCTCCAAATCATAGAACGTACCTTCAGAGTCAGTTGCCTCAAACGAGATTCCACCCATCCCTTCCATGTGCGTAAATCATCAGCATCTGCTGCAATAATGTCAACTTGCAAATAATTTTTGTATGATTCAAAGAAAAGATATGGCTCAAAGAGAGCAGGCAAGCGGACCCTATTCAACTCGATCTCCTGAAAGTAGCATAAACGAGATAAATGGCAACAACTCTCCAAAAATGAAAATTGAACAAAGAAAATGATGCATAAATTCAATGTTACCTCGCATATTTTATTACCAAACTCAAACTGCTCCATCATCACCCGAAGTGTGCTCACTGAAACATTGTAACTGGAGTTCATGCATGGATATGCTGGTGTAATAATAGGCATATGATGAGTACGATCCCGAGGATTCCTACGGGGATCCCATACAGGAAATCCTAATTCATCCTCTTCTATGGAACATAGCATAACAGGATTTGGCCACCGCCATTGGGTATATACCCTAAAGAATCGAGAAATTAGCATGCTTGGCACAGCATTAGGATATAGCTGACAGACACGAGCAACCAATAGAGCCCAATTCACACCACCAAGAAACCCAGTCACCTGGAAATGAAAATTGAGTTGTTTGAAAAATGTGCATTCCAAGAAACAAAAATAATTTAGAAAAATTCTTCTTACATTGAATAAACACCTCGCCTCTTGGCCCAAAACTTCAAGCATCTCAATGTTGTGCGAAAATGCTACATGTGAATTTTAAATGTTTCAGCCAAGTAAAGAAGGAAGTCACTAAGCATCACATAGAGAAGAAAACATATCTTAACCTCAACATTTGGAATAAGACGAAGAATTTGATCAGCTACTCTACAGCCATTGAGGCTTCTAACTGTTGGCTCATCAACATCATGTAAGACGGAGCTATCAGAAATGTCCAAATCCTGCAAGAAATTAGTCTCAGTAAGGATGATATATTAAGATGAAAAAAATATCAATCAACAGAATAATTTGATGATATGATCACCCAACAGACACAGGACACAAACACACAGACACTTGCAAAGCACATGTTATATGCTAGCTCTTGGACACCTTCCCTGCCTTTTTTTTGATTGATTGCCCAAGTGGTTGATAATCTAGCCATTAGAAAAAATAAGTTTGAGAAGTGGAGATTAAATAACACTTCATACTCCAACTTCACACGCCAGCTATATACTTTCAGATGCATGTTATCATTGGTGACGTCACGCATGGGACAAGGTTAAAGCTACAAAATGACTGCTAAATTTCTCATTACTAGTATCCAGCAAGTTTTGAATTTCTATTTGTCTCTCATATTTTGGCAAGGAAAGTTCCATTTTCAAATTTTCTGGGGTGAAGAATGCTTGTGTTATGGTAGTTTTGATTCAAAAGGAATCTGAATAAAACTCTTCACTTACAGAATCAAACAGACAACATAGTGATATCAACAGGCATGTATTATCTATTCCTTAGGACTTAACCAGTTGCCTGGATGTTAGGTGCAAAGCTGCTATCATGGTCACCATAATAACAAAAGGTAAACAAAATACTCATCTCACAAAGTAATGGAAAATCAGTGGATATGTAATTGTACCCATAATCCATTAAATAAATACAATATGCAAATCAAATGCCTTCATGTTGACAATAAAACAATGAGGAGTGGCATTCTAGTGGTACCAAATCAAACAGTAAGAAAACATGACAGCAAAGAGCCATTCTTTCTTTGCAGTCTTACTTCTGGAACAACTAAGAGGGAGATACTGGCATAAAGAAGGTCGATTGATATCCCATGAAATTTAAATTTCATTACAGGGACATGGGCATCTGGAACAGGCTGCAATTCCGTAACTTCATCCATGTCGGCTAAAATATCATGTAGAATTATGAAGAAATCTTCCTGCAGAGAGTAAATTGCTTATTCAGTTGACTACAACCAAATGAACAAGGCCTGAGATTGAGAGTGCAATTAAATCTATGTATATCAAAAGGACGATTAACTTCACGATTAACATAGGATGGCCCAACACACAGGGTATCAATATCAGCCCCAGGACCATGCACCTGCAGAAAATGAAGATGACCTTTTAGTAAGTTCTTATGAATGAAAAACACCAGAACAGGATCATACAGATCAAGTATTGAGATATCAATGGATGGAAATGAGAAACTAATAATGTAAAATCCATTCAAAGGACAGCAGACCAAAACTTCTAAAGGTAAAAAGTAAAATGTGTATTCCAAGTTCCATTGTCATGCAAAAAATTGGGACACTTTTCACAAAGAAAGATGCAACTGACAACAGTCTGGAGGGCCGAGGCACAAATCTGCATTGAATCAAAGAATTCTGGATCGGATCGGAGTCGGGGATTGGACCCCCCCCCCATCCCGATCTGGAATCGGATCGGATCAACCAGGATTGCCCAGGATCGGCCGAATGGGTTGCAGGGGATCGACTGTGATTTTGTATAATCACCTAATTACTGGCCATTTCAATATAAAATCATGGGCGAGATCCGGGTCGGCCCGTTTGGAGTGGAATCGGATCGGCTATGGCTGATTCCGACCCGGATCGGCTGATTTCACAATCCAGGCATTGAATTGAACACGAGAGATGATTTTGAGTACCCAACAATAAATGGTTTGCCAATGCTAACTTCAACACTAGAACACAGATTAAAGGTACAGGAGACTTTTGCTTTTAGATATATATGAAGCCATGTATGAAGCATCGTCCCAGTAGTCTAAGATTTTGCTACAGATTTCGTCACCACATAATGAAATCACTTTGAACAACATTGCAGCAATCTCAACAAATGGCCTGATGCAAAACCAAAAGCATCATCAGAGTTAAGCATTGCATTCAGAATAGTAAGTTACTAGGACAATCTCCTTAGAATAGCTTGTCTCATCCCAGGAGACAGGCAGCCAGAGTGAACCAGACCATGGTGGTTGTCTAGGAGGTCAGCAGGTTACCACTGCAGAGAAGGAAAAACTGGCGGTAGATATGTGAGAAAGGTAAAAGGTTGCCACTCAAATCTTGAATGGCGGAATTATGATAAAACATGCAATCTATATAATATGCTACCATTTTGCTCTAGCCCAAGTACCATACAGTATTCAATTCCAGTGACTTTTTCTTGTCTGACCTCCAACCTACTTATCGAGACCCTTCTACAAAAACCATATCTAACTGTAAAAAGTACAAGTTCTTTACAGAATTGACCTTTTCATAAACATGCAAGATCTCAATTTCATGTCAACAAGATTTCCATACTTAATAACAAGATGAGTCCCCACCAATTCATTGCCAAATATTTCACATAAACCACTTTTGGACACTATTGTGCACAATAAAATGCAGTTTAATGTAATTATTAGCTTTGATGCAATAACAGAAAAATTAGAGCAATGTAGAAGCAGAAATCATGCCATTCAATTATGATCTTCTTGACCTTTGTAAAAAATCTGCTCAACATAATCACACTAGTGTTTAAAATTACCCAAAGAAAGTAATAAACAGCCTCTTAAATTACACATCCAATCTGGTTGTGAGAGAGACTCGAAATGTCAGTTAAATAGGTGAAAGACTGGAAGTTGGCTCATGGCGGCTTGCTGCCTCTTCCCACACTTCTTTGATACCCTCATCACCCTCGTCATTGCATTCCTGAATCCCACCTCAGAAACACCACTAAAGTGACAGTGATACAAATCTATAACAGGAGAAAGCTGAAAAAGCAGAGATGAATAGGAGTATATAGCTGTGAAGATCTGTAGCTAATTAGAGCATTTGTAGTTGTGGAACTGCTTACTAGGTAATATAATCATATACAAGTTATCCTAGTATGGTATGGTTGAGAATTCATTTTGAAGAAAACAAAGTAGCTACCAGGCAAGATACTTGGGCTACCGCACTTACCTGTTACCATTCTGTGCTTCACCTCCCTACATCATCTTAAAGAAAGCAGAAAGAACAAGACCACTGACTGAAAAATAATTATGCTCTCTACACATACAACTAGCAGTGAAGATGAATCACCACTACTCTCCTCTATGAATCATCTTTTTTCTTGCACAAAATAATCTTAGCAAGGAATTGATCATTGATTGCCTCACTTTCAGCTGAATAACAAAACACCAAGAGATCCCTTTCTTGTCCTCCAATCTATCCTCATAAGTGTTGCTTAAATTTCATGATGAACAAGCTTTGTACAACCTATAAGACCCTGTGCTGCATGAATGAATGGTTTACTTGCATGGGTTGCTCGGCTATTGGTAGTAGGACTACAGAATGTACCCAAAGAACTTATTCATAATCCACCAGGAGATACAACATAGTATCCCACAAGAGGCATGGGCTTCCTCCTGCACCATACTGGCGAGATATACACAAAGGGGAGGTTCTATAACATTGTGCAGCTGAGACCAGTTGGGAGTCAGCACTCGTCATCAATGGATGGCTGAGGTAACTCCTAGCAAATGCGCAAGGAGATGTTCAACCTTGTTTATCCCTTTCTTAGCGAAAAAGAAAAGGAGGAATCAATTTCATCCAAAAATAAAGCCACAGAGTCCTGTGTCCATATGGCAGTAAAAGCAAAAACATGTGCAAACATTTCAGTACACCAGACATACAATCACATTTTTCGAGTAAAATAAACAAGACAACAACCGTCTAATCAAAGTGCTTCATTAACAAGAAATGTGAGAAATCCTAGATAACAGCACCCAAGATCCCCAATTTACCAGACATACAATCACATTTTTTGAGTAAAATAAACAAGACAACAACCGTCTAATCAAAGTGCTTCATTAGCAAGAAATGTGAGAAATCCTAGATAACAGCACCCAAGATCCCCAATTTTTGTCCTGTCAGTGAGATTTGTTTGCCCCATTTTTTTTTTCTTCTGTTGAGAAGAAGTGTATCACACCACAAATTCTATAAAGCAAACAGAGGCAGTACAGTAACATGTGTCATGAGTGCTTCTCCGTAGTCCATACTAGCTATGAAAACAATGTTAGTTGTCTAACACCCATCTGCTACTTGACTTTTAACTTCATTTCTTGAATATTCACAAAATGCAGCTTCTAAACGTCAATTTAAACACCAGTATCCTGCTCCGAGAAAATATACTTACTTCTTCAGTATTTCTTTTGACTACTACATCAAAATGATGAGAGATGATAAAGTTTGCTATAAAAAAAGGTACAATTCAGCAGAACGAAATGATTTCTGGCATTTTCAGAAGTATGAGAAGCATATTTTCACTATGCATTGGGAGCAAGCAAGCAATAAAGCATTCAAGGGAAAAACTGCATATATAGATTTGACAAGTGCAATTACTCACAAAATGCTTATCTTACCCCTAAACGATAAGACCCAAATGTAAATATGACAGCATTTGCTTCCTCAATCATTTGCTCATTGTACCCTCTTTGACGAGTAAGTTGCTTCACCCATTCTTTAACAATCTGAAGAGAAAAATAGCATGTATTAGAGAAAACAATAGATGGTGTTTACCTTAACCAAATCAAGAACAGTATGGAAAGCAGATAGAAAAAAATGTCTGACCTTTCAGTCACTTTTTTTTGAGGTAGATACACTAAGTGAGTAGACAGAGCAATATCAAACTTAACATTTGACCAAAGAAGGATTGAAGAAATTTTGCAAGTTAAAGCTACCATATTGAGTTTGAAAAGAAAAGGAAAGAAAAGAAAAAGAGAGGGGAAAAAAGAAAACGTGTGTTTTGTGAGTTGCACGTTGGAATCTCACAATCATTTTTGTTTTTTTTTCTTATTTGAAGAAGATTAGCGAAATTCTGGAAAAATGTAGAGAGTACGTCAGACAGGAGAAAAATGCTTCCAATTTGCTGTTTGAAATAAATGAAGCCCCTTTGGACTCCCGGGAAAACATGATAAAAATATTATGAATATATACTAATCCTTGTTTCATAATCAATATCACAGACAAATAGGTAAATTTTTCCATAAGTAACCACATTAGGAAACGAAATGATCAAGACGGTGCATTTCCCGTCAGCAATGCTATACAGTTCACATGCAAATATATAACACCAAATTCAGCTTTTCTTCATATGATAATGTACCTGACCAATCTGCCCGAGAACCTCTTCTCTTTTCACTGTTTCTTCTTTGCTCTCATAAAGCCCAGCTTCAACTAGGAACTTCAGAAAAACACATGCTTATCAGGAAATAAGCATGCAAAAAATAGAAGACCTGATATAAAGGAAGGAAAATCCAAGACAAAACCTTTTCCAGTTCTGCACTCCTCTCTACGTCTGCTTCCGCTGGTCCTGCCATAGAGATCGGTTTTGTAACCCCAAATTGTCTAACGGCCGGCGTCGGTGGAGAGCCAAATACCTCGGAACTAACCATCTCGGCACCAAACTAAGAACTTTTAAACTCAAAATGAATTCTTGTGCCGGGCAATTAACGAATTGAAACGTTCCAACACTGACTCTTAAAGAGAAAATCGACGCCTGAGTGGCTCCGTAACTCTCCCACTAAGCCTTACTGTCCCTTACCACATAGTCCGATGGAAAAGAACCAAATTTGGAGCTACAACCAGTTGCCTTGTGGGGCCCGTAATATGATCCTCTAGGAGAGGAAACTATTGAACGCCCGATGGACGCACAAACGAAGTAATCACTGAAAACTGTCCAAACACGAACAGATCCCCAAATAGCAAGCCCGAATTTCCACAACACGAACGGCAATCACCCCGGGAAACTCGAGAACTGAGCAGAATCCAGGGTAGCGACGCGGAGCCAGGAGAGAGAAACACTGAAGGCAACCCAGAGCCCAGATAGGGGCAAACTTGGAGGATAAAACGGAAGAGGAAGCAACAGATCCCAGGCCGTCGACGGGAAGATCGGCGAACGGAGAGCCGTAGAACAAGCGCGAAGCCCTAAGATTTCTGGGTAAAGATAGAGACAACTGCTCCCGAGGAGAATCCCAGCGATCTGATGGCAGCGATCGGCGGCGGGAGGATGCGTGCTGTGGCGATCGTCTTCCGGCCAAGATCTGGAAGAGGGAGGCAGGGAGGGGAGGTGGAGCAGGAAGAGACGGAGGAAGGGAGGGGGAAGCCGGAGACGGAGATCGCGGAAAACAGGGGAGACGCTTATCTCCGAATAAAAATCCCCCATGCGGATTTCCGAATTCGAACTAGCGGTATCGGATCGAGAACCGGCCCAGCCGTTTCCGTTAGTCCGTTTGAGGAGATACCCCCTGTAAAACCCAACGTACCTATCCTACACCTCGAAAACTATCATATTTGCTTCTGTGGACCGTGACGTTGTTCGAAGAGCGTTCTCTTGTTCTCCACATGAAAGAAAGCTTCTACTGTGAAGTGCATATTTTGAGAACGAAAAGAGAAGAAATCTGAAGATGGATTGGTGTTGATGAATTACGGATGGGCAGAGATGATGAGCATGCACATTCATATACACCATGAAAGAACACAATTCTCTCCTATGGCTTTATGAACATCGACTACTTGAGAAAAATGGTACGTAGATCGACTCTAAATTAAAGTCATATGTAAAAAGTGATATTTGTAGGTGGTTGAAGGGAGCCGTCTACATATGACAGATATGTAGACGGTTAAAATATTCGTATATAAAATAGAGATTGTGGAGGTGATTTCTTGTTTGGACCGGAGCCAAGCAGACCTACATTTGGAGAAAAGGAAGAAGACCACGGTAGCGGATGGATGCCTGCAAAACCAGAACGGAATCAAGGGGGGTCCGGTTGAAGAACGGGGAGAACCTTCCGATGCCTAAGTCAGTAAAATGTCAGTGAAGCTTTGGAGAAGAAGGGTTCAGTGTTGTGTAGGAGCGATGTGTCTTAGATTGCGTACCTCTGCATGGAGGCTCACCGGAGCCTTTATAGGCAGAAGTCTTGAGGGAGAGGGACGGAACGTCCCTGATCAATACCGCAAAGGGCGCGCCTGTTAGCGTCCTTAGCGGGGGGTTACTCGTTGAGGCGTTCGTTGAGAAGCTCTGCAGTTAGTGCACCACTTGATCGTGGGGCGCGTGTGGTGTAGCCGTTATAACCGTCACGAGGTGATGAAGGGCTACTTGGATTCTCCTAGGCGGAAGGTACCGAGCAGGTAGCCTGCTCGGTGAGCCAGACCTGCTGCTCGGTAGTCGAGTCCGCTGTTCGGTGCCTGGTGCCCAGAGGCATGGCTTGCTGCCGGATGTCTAATGCAAGGAAGTGTTGCTCGTGCCGAAGAGGTTTCGGCACACACCGAGCAGACGCTGCTCGGAAGAGAGGGCCTTTGGCCGAGCAGGTTATAAGGTATCTGGAGGCGGCTCTTGGGTCCCACTGGTACCCGAATGCAGGGACCGGCCGGGACCTTGAAGCTGTTCATGAAAAGATGTGGCGCCATGCAGAAGGGCCACGTTTGTCTATTGAATTGGGCTGGGCCATGATGGGCCTAGCGCGCGAAGGGGGCTAGAAATAGCCACCACACTTGCCCCTCACGCCATCGAGTGAGCTCGGGAACCGGGACGCTCGAGGGCGGAAGCCTGTTCGAACGTCACCTCCGTATTAAATGTGACGATGACCTCGGATGCATGGGTGGTGGCGAGGCGACGACGCTCACAATACCTCCTCGATAACGGAGGTAACCCCATGATGGCAGGGTGACGTGTTGAGCCAGGGGGCTCTCCGCGGTACATCTGAACGGTCACTTCGGAGCGGGGGGCGCCGCCTTGGCATTTTGAATTTCGTGCCCTCCTTTCCTTATAAGGAAGAGGAGGGGCACAGGCGGGGAACCCATGTTGCCCAGTTGACAAGCCCAGAGGGGGGGGGGGGGGGGTGAATGGTCTTTAAAAATTAATCTAGAAGATACCTGAAACTAAAAACATTCACACAAACGTTCTTCGAAGTAGGTTAGTGACTGTTAGTTTAAATATCAAACATACAAAGGAGACAATCACACAACACAAGGTTATCCTGGTTCGGACCTCCTTTCCTTAGGAGTCCTACGTCCAGTCCCTGAGCAACACCTCAGGATTTCACTAACTAGGGTACAGTCCCCCTAAGGATGCTACAACACCCAGCTCAGCTGGTCTTCCTTCACACCCGAAGGGAATAATACCCTGGATACCCCACCAGGTCTTCCTTCACAACCGAAGGGAACAACACCCTGGATACCACACCAGGTCTTCCTTCACACCCGAAGGGAACAACACAAAGAAAATGAATGACTTTCAAGCCCCTAGATCAAGCTTTTGACAAGCAAGGATCTGAAGCAACTAGAACTGAGAGCAAAGAGATTTAAACAAGGCACACTCTCAGAACTACACGGGCTCTCTCAAGATTTTCACAAACTAGTGGAGAACAAAAGAGCAAAAACTAAGTGGAGTGAAGTTCTTGGCTCTGGACTTTCTTCAGAAGAATTTTAAATGCTTGAATGCGCGATCTCTCTATATATCTTCTGTTCTTCTGACTTGAATTTATATCTTCAATTTGAAATCTAGACGTTGAAGTATCCGTTGTCTCTCTTTTGAGTAGTCGTTAGACTGAATGACATCTGGAGTCTTGGAAGCTTCCAGTCAACAGTCTTTTGATCACTTGAGCACGCAAAGAGATAAGTCTTCTGGCGTCAGTATGGTCCAACGTTGTATTACGAACATCTTTAGGACCCTGCACACATTAAATGCTAGAAAAGTAGACAGCTAGGGTCTCTGGTTCAGTCAAACGTTGACATGAGTTTTCACCAAACTAGCAATGCCAAATAATTTGATTCAAAAGATGTTTGCAAAGTAAGCACGATATGAAAAAATATCGTATGTACGCGCATGTGAGTAGATACGTTCTGTCTTCATAATGCATAGCAGTCAGACAGATAAGAGAAGACATTGACAAGTCACAACTTTTAATATGAATAAGATATCAAGTCAATATGAAAACGATGACTATATGACTTATGAAATCGTTATGAATAAGTCAGATTGACCAATCATTATGAGACAGAGAAGAAATCGATGTGAAACACTTAATAAATCGTATAGAAAATAAAATCGTTGTGTTTTGAAGAAATCAATGTGAAACACTTAATAAATCGTTATAGAAAGCAAATCGTTGTGTTTCTGAAGGAAATCGATGTGAAACACTTAAAATCGTTATAGAAAGCAAATCGTTGTGTTCTGAAGAAATCGATGGAAAACTTACCAAATCGTTGTGAACCATATTCAAGTCGTATGAGCTCTTAAGAATCGTTGCTTAAGAAATCGTTACGGTATTGATGAAATCGTTACAACAAGCAAGTCGTTGCGAGTTCTAAAGAAATCGTTATGATAACTTATGAATGTTACAGCAAGCAAGTCGTTGTGAGTTCTAAAGAAATCGTTATGAATACTTATAGAATCGTTATGACAGGCAAGTCGTTACGAGTCCTAAAGAAATCGTTACGGTAACTTATAGAGTCGTTGCGACGAGCAAGTCATTACGGGCTCTAAAGAAATCGTTGCGATAACTTATAGAGTCGTTATGACAGGCAAGTCGTTACGATCTCTAAAAGAAATCGTTGCGGTAACTTATAGAGTCGTTGTGACGAGCAAGTCGTTACGAGTTTCTAAAGAAATCGTTACGGTAACTTATAGAGTCGTTGTGACGAGCAAGTCGTTACGAGTTTCTAAAGAAATCGTTACGGTAACTTATAGAGTCGTTGTGACATCGACTTGTTTGAAACAACATGACTTTTTAGCCAGAAAGGAAATCGTATATAATTTTGAAATCGATATGCTTATAAAGAAATCATTATGGCCTTCAATAGCTTAGAGAAATATCATGTTGAAAAGATTAAGGCTTCAGAGAAGTAATGCATACCTTTATTGGCTTGTTTGACCTTGGTATTTTTCCTGTACTTAAGACTTATGAAATATTCATTAGATATAATTGATAAACTTTTGTTTGGTTTTGTAATCATCAAAATATATATGTATGTAATTAATAAAATTACATGGGGACAGACTGGTCATCAATCTCTCCCTTTTTGGTGATGACAAAACTGAACAATAAGCATGGAAGAACAATAAGCATGGAAATGAACAATAAGCATGGATGAAAAAATGCATATAGATGTTTCAGACATAAGTTTTTCTCCCCCTTTTGTCATTAAGCAAAAAGACAATCTTCGACAAAGAAAGAAGAGAGAAAGAGAACGGAGATACAAAAAAGAAGGTCATTTCATTAACTTTGTGGAGGTACTGGTAAATAGAAGGCAGGAGACAGAAGAGAGGCAAAATGGGAGATGGTTTCCCATGCTGTGCTTCCTGCTCTTCAAAAAGATTTTTGAAGACTCCAAAGGATACAGAGTAGGATGGTCCCATGGTGGGGAAGCCATCCTTTTGAGATGAAGATCTAGGTGCTGATAGAGAAGATCAGCATATGCATTCTTGTCCATGTTCATCTTGAGAAATCGACGAGTCCCAAAGCTGGCACAGGTGAGGAATGGGTCCATGGTGACAGGGTAGTGGTTGTGGTTATCTCTGAGAGCTTTGTGCATAGCCACTACACTTTGTATCTTTCCTCCCATACCTTGAAGGGGTCATCAAAGATGAATGGAATTCATATCTAGGAAAGTAGCTGGAGAAATGGCTGGTTTCCCCTCTCTGGCTGAACTTCATTGATTTCAAATAGCTGTTGAGCTGACAGGGGGCGAACTTGGACCATTCAGAAGATGTCAGCCTTTCACATTAGATAGAATAGGGGCTAGAACTTCAGCACTTACGTGCCCCTGGTGATATTCCCTGAACATGAATCTAGGAAAAGCAACTAGGCAGCCTTCTGTACTTTAATATGCCCATTACTCGTGCAAAACGTTCAAAGATGATGGATCCTACAGAGGACTCCATAACTAGAAAGTGAATTTGAGAAAGGGCTATCTCTCAGGTACTTGGAGGGTAGCAAAATCTACCTGAACATCTGAAGATTGAGAGATATCCAGAGTCAGAGCTGAAAGGGCATTTCTGAACTGACAGAGCTGAACTTCTGGAAGTTCTAGAATATATCTGTAGTTGTTGAATAGCATGAAGTGCCTGATCTTTGATTTCCTTTTGAATATAGGATGCCAACGTTCCCTATGGTAGATCCTGAAACACTCTGATAAGGTCAGGGAGTGGTCCTTGGAGGGAATCTAGCAGATTTGGCAAGAATGAATTTCTTAGGAGATCCTTGTGACCTTTGCCCTACTGCTCTTCAGATTGGAGTGAGTGGGAAAGAGAGAAGATTTTGGATTTTTCGGATTTGGAAAGAGAAGTGTAGGGTAGAATGGTGTTTAAATGATCTGTGAGATCAAGAAAGGGAGGGTAATGATGGTTGCAAAAACAACCTTTGAGAGATATTCTCTTACAGTGAGGGATGTTTGTTGTCCACTGTGAGAGGAAAACCACAAAGGTGGGTATTTGGGTTCAGAGGAGAGGGAGGAAGTAGAAGTAAGCTTCTCTTCTTGGGGGCAGGACTAGAAGGGTCTGTCTATGAAATGTTCCCCAACCTTCAACACAGACCTGAGGATGCCTCCTCAAACTCATCCTATCTTTTCCATAAAGGGAGAGGTGAGTTGAGCTCCTTCAGGGATGATAGTGATGAAAGAGGGTGGAGGAGTAGGATGAAGAAAAGAGTGTGAGGTAGTTGGGAGGTCATCAAACTGGTCCAAGGGAGGGACCATAGGAGGAGGAGGATGCTCCAGCTGAGGTGCTGGAGGGGCCTCATGTATAGGAGAAGGAGAAGGAATGGAAGTAGAGGAGGCAGGAGATGAGGTGGACTGAAATGGGTAGTAGGAGAGGAAATGGTCTGGATTGAGGCTTCTTGAAAGTTTGAGGAGCAGGAGGTGCTGTAGGAGCTGAGGGTGGAGTTGGAGGAATAGGTGTGTGAAGGGAGAAGAGGGAGCTGGGGGCTGGGCGCCAAGAACTCTTCTGCCTCTAACTGCACAGACTCACTCTCCAATGGCCTGATGGCCCTGACCCTTGCTCAGATGGCCCTGGAGGCCCTTCAACCTGATCAGCTGGACCTGTTGCCCTGCCTCTTCTGGTGCTGCTGCTGCTCTGGTGGCCCTGATGGCCCAGACACATTTTTCCAGGCTCCTGAGCTTCTGGAGGAGGAGGAGCTTGAACTCCAACTGCCTTGATAATATCCGAGAGCATGCCTTTCATGCTACTCATTTCTTTATTAAACCATTTCATAGCATTTCTGATTTGAGCTAACTCTTTGTTGGCTGAAGCTTGGCTCAGAAATATAGAGTTTACATCTGACTGGAGAGTACATAACAGCTCACCTTGCACATTTAGCCTTTCAATCACATGCTTCAAATTTATGACAATTTTTTGCTTGACCTGCCTCTCAAAAGGTGTATCAGCCAGGAGAGGAACTTCATAGTCAAATTCTTTCCTTTCTTCTTGCCTTCTTTTGCTGGAGGAGGTTGATCATTATCTGAGCTCGAAGAGCTTGCAGTCTCCCTTCTCTAACATCCAAATTGGAGAATCTCATGTCTTCCTTTCTGACCATCAACAACAGGAGTGTTTCTGCGAACCTTCTTTGATAGCTCCCCTCAAAGGAGCATCTTCTTCATTTGATACTTGCTCCCCTGAATGGGAGCATCCGCCATCACAGAGTCACCTGAGCAGTTGGGTGCTCTAACTCTACTGGTACATCTTCCATTGGAACATCAAAGTGCCTGATGCCACAGCCTCTTCAGCAACTCTGCCACTGGTTCTGGAGCACTAGAGGTGAAAGGAATTGAATCAATAATGTCTGAAAGAATAGATGCAACGACAGTTGAGGGTAGTGGGTTCTCAACTGGGAAAATGTCCTCAGGGAGAATATCCTCAATTCTCCTTTCTGCAAAATTTACAGCTAATTCTTCTGGAAATACTGAAGCTGGTGCTGATATCCTTTCTCTTCCACTGTAATTTCAGATTGAAATCTGCTAAAGAGGGGTCTGATGATTTGCTGCTCCAACTGCTGGAAGCTGAAACTGACTCCACTGGCAATTCTGGATCATATCTGCTGATCCCATCTCTTGATGAACAACTAAGGTGTCGTCAATGATGGCTTCGCCTTCAGCAACTGAAGCCTTGAACCAGACACCATTTTCCACAGAGAAGCCACTCTTCTTCAGGTTCCTGGACCTGATTGCTTGGCCCATTTTCTCTACAACTGCCCCAGAAAGATCAACACCGAAGTGTTTGAAGATCTTGGTAAGAAGGTAGACATAGGGCAGGGACACTTTAACTTGCTCTTGGTGTCCCAAATCTGATCTCTGGAAAATTTCATTCTTTCCATCATCACTGCGGCCATATTTACCTCCTTGTTTTGAATGGCCCAGTACATCATGTCGGAGTCGGCCTTTGTGCAGAAGAGAAAGTTGCACTTCTGGGAACTAAGATTTGACAGACAATAAAATGAAGGAGGCGGTTGAAAGCAGTTATTTGATTTATATCCAGTTTGCCATCCCTTAGCTTGAAGCCCGTCCTACAATTCCCAAACCTTTCACTTGGGCGTCCACAGTGTGAACCCCACTAAATCGGAAGTCTTCACATCAAACAGCATCTTCAATAACTCAGAGTCTATTCTAATCATGGTCCCTTCACTGAAGAAACTAGGGACCCATCTTCCTCTGTTCTCATACAACGAAGAATGCTTTTACTAGGTCCGGATAACTAACCTCTGAAAAGGTGTGACTCCGACCACTGCATCTGATTGATCAAGTCTGCCACACTGCTCATTCCATTGTTCCTCAGATTAGCAACATCGACTTCTTTATTTCCACAGAGCTTCGTCTTCACAAAGGTAAACCTCTCTGTGCTGCTCAGGAGTGAGAAACTCGGCGCTGTAGCCACCCAAAACCGGCGATGACTGGTGCGGCCATGGATTCAGGTGGGAAAGTCTCTGGAGGGTTGATGACGGAAGGGAAGAGAAGGAACCCTCAAGAAATTTTGCGGGAAGGAGGAGGAAGGTTCAATTTGCAGAGGGTTAGATAGGAGTTGTTAGGGCATCGGCTCATGCGACAGGATAAAAAAAAGAAAAGGTAGACGATGAGATACGAATCGTTCTGCATTGATTTTATGAATAATTAATGCGATGTGGAAAGTGAGGCGCCAAAAGGCGGTGGAAAACGACAAAAGGTGTTGACTATTCAAACCGACTTCAATGAGAGAGCGGTTACAAAGGATAATTTGAATTTCTTTTGCTTAACGCCATGGAGGGAAAAATTACTTAATTCTGAAATTTAATGTGCCATTTGTAAGCAAACTTTATTTTATCACAAATTGCACATGCAATTCCCTTCTAAGAGATGTGAATCTCTCTTCAGGTAAGGCTTTTGTGAAAATGTCTGCTAATTGGCCATTTGTATCAATAAAGATATTTCAATATTTCTATTTGCAACATGATCACGAATAAAATGATATCTAACCTCAATATTTTGGTCCTTGAGTGCTGAACTGGATTCTTGGTGAGATTAATGGCACTGGTGTTGTCACACAGCAGTGGGATGGATTTGATGTTTAATCCGAAATCTTCAAGTTGTTGCTTATCCATAAGAGTTGTGTACAACAATTTCCAGCAGCTACGTACTCAGCTTCAGCAGTAGATAGTGCTACTGAATTTTGTTTCTTTGAAGACCAAGATATTAAACATCCTGCAAGAAATTGACAACCACCACTGGTGCTTTTTCTATCTAATTTGCATCCAGCATAGTCAGCATCAGAGTAACCTACTAAGTTAATTTCACAATGTTTTGGATACCATAGACCTAATCATGAGATCTTGCTAAATATCTAAATATTCTTTTCACAGAATTAAATGTGATTCTTTAGGATCTGCCTGATATCTAGCACACATGCATACACTAAATAAAATATCAGGTCTACTAGCTGTTAAATAAAGGAGTGAACCTATCATACCTCTGTAGATCTTTTGATCTACTTTCTTACCATCTTTGTCACTGTCCATTCTTGTTGATGTACTCATTGGTGTTGACAGTGGCTTGGTATTTTCGAATCCAAATTCTTCAAGAGTTCTTTTGTGTACTTTGCTTGACAGATGTGAGTTCCTTCCTTTCCTTGTTTGATTTGAAGTCCAAGGAAGTAATTAAGTTCTCCCATCATGCTCATTTCAAATTCTCCCTGCATCAACTTTTCAAGTACTTGCAAAGGGATTCATCAGTAGACCCAAGATAATATCATCTACATAAATTTGGACTAATAGAATGTGTTTGACCTTTGACTTTATAAAAGAGTACTATCCTTGACCTCTACTGAAACCATGGTTTAAAAGAAAAGACTAAGCCTTTCATACCAGGCTCTAGGTGCTTGCTTTAACCATATAATGCCTTGTGAAGTTTGAAAACATGATTAGGAAATTCTGTGTCATCAAAACCCGGAGGTTGCTCCACATAAACTTCCTCTTTTATAAACCATTAAAAAAGCGGATTTAACATCCATTTGAAATAGTGTTAAATTCAAAGCAGATGCATATGCAAGTAATATTCTAAGGCCTCAAGTCTAGCTACAGGTGCATAGGTTTCATCGAAATCTATGCCTGCCTCTTGAGAATAGCCTTGAGCTACCAATCTGGCCTTGTTTCTTAAGATTGCACTAGTTTCATCCAGTTTATTTCTAAAACACCCATTTGGTGCCAATGACTGGATGGTCTGATGGTCTAGGAACAAGTGACCATACTTGGTTCTCTTGAATTGATTTAATTCATCTTGCATGGCTACTATCCAAGATTCATCAGAAAGAGCTTCATGACTGTCCTAGGCTCTATTTGAGAAACAAAAGCTAAGTAATCACAAGGGATAACATTACCTCTTGTTCTTACCCCTACGGATGGATCACCAATAATGTTCTCAAGTGGGTGATCTTTCTTGTATCTCCACTCCTTGGAAGGTTTCATGAGTAACTTCTTCTTGTTGCAATTCTTCCAGAGGTGGATCATCCTTGTCCTCAATTGAGTGTATCTTTTAGTTTCTTGGATAGTTCATCTGCATCATCATTGTCACTATCTACTTCCTTTCTCAAGGAAGGGTTAGTTTCATCAAAAATAAATGTACAGACTGTTCAATCAATAAAGTACGTTTGTTAAATACTCTATAGCCTTGGGTTTAGAGTGTACCCATAAAGATCTTCATCTGATTGGCATCCAACTTACCAATGTCCCTTTTTCCATTGTTGTGAATGAAGCAAGGACATCCAAAAGTCCTGAAGTGGCTGATCTTTGGCTTCTTCCCTTTGAATTGTTCATATGCAGTCTTCTTCAGGATTGGCCTGATCATTACTCGGTTGATAATGTAGCTTGCTGTGTTGACTGCTTCAGCCAAAAATATCTTGGCAGATCATATTCTGAGAGCATAGTTCTTGCCATATCCAATAGGGTTCTGTTTCTCTTAGCAATACCATTTTTTGTGGTGTCCTTGGTGCTGAGAAATTATGCTCAATTCCCTGATCATCACAAAATCTAGCAAACTTTCATTTTGAAATTCATCACCATGATCTGATCGGATAGACACAATGCTGAACTTTGATCTTTCTGGACCTTCTTGCTGAAACTAACAAGTTTTCAAAAGTGTCATCTTTATGTTCTAGGATGATACCCATGTGAATCTTGAGTAGTCATCAACTATGACAAATCCAAAATTCTTTCCTCCAAGACTGGTAGTCCTCATTGGCCCAAATAGATCCATATGAAGGAGCTCTAAGGGTTTTTGGTGGTCACCACCGTCTTGACTTGAAGGAGCCTTTGGTGTGCTTTCCCTTAGCACAAGGTTTACATACACCATCCAATTTTGTACTAACCTTAGGTAGACTTCCACAAGATTCTCTTCAGCAGTTTTCTCATGCCATCTATGCTGCAGTGTCCAAGTCGTCTGTGCCATAATTCTGTAGACTTGTCTTTACTTGCTGCCAGACAAACATTCTGAACCTTGAGTTCTTCAAGATAGACACATACAAATTTTCTCTATTAGCTTTAGAAACGACTGCCCCATCCTTCAGTATGCTGCACTTCGACTCTTGAAACTTGATCTGATGGCCTCTGTCACACAGCTGGCTAATGCTAATGAGATTGTGCTCAATCCCGACTAATAACACATCTTTATGACTGTTTTCCTTATTATTCACAGAGCCACTGCCTATCACGGTTCCTTTCCCATTATCTCCATAAGTAACTGTTCCTTCTTTAGCTTGGAGATGAGAGAATAACTTTGGTTTCTTGACATGTGTCTTGAGCACCCACTATCCAAGTACCATTTGGATGCTCGAGGGTTAACCTGAAATAAAAACATCAAGCTTTAGGTACCCAAATTCTTTTGGGTCCTGATTGGTTAGTATCATTGATTTTATCTTTTATTATCCATTTTTATGTCTTGTTGGGCATGTAGTTATAATATGTCCTAACTTATTGCAGTGACTACAGCAGGATAACTTAGTTACTTTTTCTATATATTTGAAATCAGCTTTGTATGCTATATCTTGTTCAGGTACAAATTTTGGTGTTGGATATGTTTTAGGATAGATTATGGTTTCTTCATTATCTGGGGGTGTATATCCTAACCCATTTTTCTTCTTACCTGATCTTCTAGCGCCTTTTAATATTAGAGAGTTTTTACCATTAGTAAATTTTTCTAGTGTGCTTGATAGTTTATCATTTTCTTCATTAAGTTTTTAATTTCTTTCCTTAATTCATCCGCACTTTCTGTTTTTCTAGTTTTGTTATTTGTTTATTTTTATCATTTAAATCTTCACACAGTAGCTCATTCCTTCTTTTAAGTTCAGTTATTGTTTTTCTAGTTCTTCATTTTCTGTTTTCAGATCAGAGTTAGTGTTTTCTAAACAAGCATTATTTTTCTTACTTGTTTTTAGCAGTTTGGTTATTTCTCTATATTTATCATAAAGTTCATTAAATGCTTCCTCTAGATTATCAGAATCAGATTCATTACATGAATCAAAAGAAGAGTCAGAGGTTACCTTTTCTTCAGTATTTGCCATGAAGGCCAAATGGGCTTCTTCTTCATCGCTGCATGAGTTTGACTCACTGTCTGAGTCGCTGCTGTTTTCCCATGCTGCTGCCATCGCCTTCTTCTTGTACTTTCTGAACTTCTTGGAGCTTTCTTTCTTTCTGAAATCTGGTTTCTTGAATTTTGGACAATCAGCTTGATGTGTCCAGGCTTTTTACATTCGTAGCAGATGGTTTCTCCTTTCTTCATTTCTTTACCATCTGATCTTTTGAAGTCCTTGTTTTTCTTAAAGTGCCTTCTGTCGGATTGAAACTTTTCTTTTTGGCCAAGATCCGTTGCAATCTCCTAGAGAGCATTGCTTCTTCATTCTCACTGTCCTCATTGCTTTCACTTTCATTGAGCTGGCTTCTGGTGAATCTTCTTCTGCTTTCAAAGCATTGGAGTGGTTCTTTCTGCTAGATGACTCTCCTAGCCTTTCCATGTTGATCTCATGGGCCATGAGGGACCCAATGAGCTTCTCTACTGACATTCTTTTCAGGTCATTAGCTTCTTCTATAGTTGTGACCTTTGGTGTCCATGAGGATGGTAAGGATCTAAGTATCTTCCTCACCATGTCTCCCATCTCATAGGTTTTCCCCAGACTAGCTAGTCCATTTGTGATGTCAGTGAACCGGCTGAACATTTGAGTTATGGAATCACTTGACTGCATCTGAAATCTTTCATATTGAGTGACAAGAATGTCGATTCTTGTTTCCTTTACTTTTTCTGTGCCTTCATAAGTAATCCTGAGCTTTTCCCACATTTCCATTGAGGATTTGCAGGCTAAAACTCTGTTGAATTCCTTCTTACTTAGAGCACAGCATAGGATGCTCTTTGCTTGCAATTCAGGGAAATCTTCTTCTTGTCATCATCTGTCCATTGTGCTTTCTCATTTGTGACTAACAGATCACCTTCTTCTACTATGGACCAAATTTGATAGTCGTGCCCTTGTAGAAAGTATTCCATTCTGGTCTTCCAGTAAGGATAATCTTCACCATCGAAGAGAGGGGGTCGGTTGATAGACTGACCTTCAAAGTTACCTTGGGCTGCCATGGATCTTTACTCTTCAGATCGTTGGATCCTTTCTTTATCGAAGAGACTCACTCTGATACCACTTGTTGCCCAGTTGACAAGCCCAGAGGGGGGGGGTGAATGGGTCTTTAAAAATTAATCTAGAAGATACCTGAAACTAAAAACATTCACACAAACGTTCTTCGAAGTAGGTTAGTGACTGTTAGTTTAAATATCAAACATACAAAGGAGACAATCACACAACACAAGGTTTATCCTGGTTCGGACCTCCTTTCCTTAGGAGTCCTACGTCCAGTCCCTGAGCAACACCTCAGGATTTCACTAACTAGGGTACAGTCCCCCTTAAGGACACTACAACACCCAGCTCAGCTGGTCTTCCTTCACACCCGAAGGGAAAGCAACACCCTGGATACCCCACCAGGTCTTCCTTCACAACCGAAGGGAACAACACCCTGGATACCACACCAGGTCTTCCTTCACACTCGAAGGGAACAACACCCTGGATACCACCAGGTCTTCCTTCACAACCGAAGGGAACAATACAAAGAGAATGAATGAAATTCAAGCCCCTAGATCAAGCTTAACCAAGCAAGGATCTGAAGCAACTAGCACTGAGAGCAAAGGATCTTAATCTAAGCTCACTCTCAGAACTACACAAGCTCTCTCAAAGATTTTTCACTACAAATGGAGAGCTAAGAGCTATAGCAATGGGAATGAAGTTCTTGGCTCTAGAATTCTCAGGAGACTTGAAAGCTTGAACGATTGTGAATGGTCTCTTCAGGAGATGTTGCAAGAAAAGTTGTTGCAATGAATGTTCCGGTTGTTGTATATTTTCTCCTGTCCTTCAGACTTGTATATAAATCTTCAATTTGAAATATGGACGTTGAAGTATCCGTTGTCTCTCTCTTGTGAGTAGTCGTTAGACTGAGGAGTGTCTGGAGTCTTGGAAGCTTCCAGCAACAGTCTTTTTGATCACTTGAGCACGCAAAGAGATAGTGTCTTCTGGCATCAGTATGGTCCAACGTTGTATTACAGAACATCTTTAGGACCCTGCACACATTAAATGCTAGAAAAGTAGACAGCTAGGCTGTCTCTTGATGTCAGTGACGTTGACATGAGTTTTCACCAAACTACCAATGCCAAATAGTTTGATTCAAAAGATGTTTGACAGAGTAAGCATGATAATGGAAAGATATCGTCTGCATGCATGCAATAGATACGTTCTGTCTTCATTAAATGCACATCAGTCAGACAGATAAGAGAAGACATTGACAAGTCAACACTTTTAATATGAATAAGATATCAAGTCAATATGAAATCGATGACTATATGACTTATGAAATCGTTATGAATAAGTCAGATTGACCAAGTCGTTATGAGACAGAGGAAATTGTTGTGAAACACTTAATAAATCGTTATAGAAAGTAAATCGTTGTGTTTCTGAAGAAATCGATGTGAAACACTTAACAAATCGTTATGAGATGCAAATCGTTGTGAGCACATATCAAGTCGTTATGAGCTCTTAAGAAATCATTGCTTAAAGAAATCGTTACAGTATCTGATGAAATCGTTACAACAAGCAAGTCGTTGTGAGTTCTAAAGAAGTCGTTATGATAACTTATGAAATCGTTACGGCGAGCAAGTCGTTGTGAGTTCTAAAGAAATCGTTATGAATACTTATAGAATTGTTACGGTGAGCAAGTCGTTGCGAGTTCTAAAGAAATCGTTACGAATACTTATAGAATCGTTACGGCGAGCAAGTCGTTGCGAGTTCTAAAGAAATCGTTACGAATACTTATAGAATCGTTACGACGAGCAAGTCGTTGTGAGTTCTAAAGAAATCGTTACGAATACTTATAGAATTGTTACGGCAAGCAAGTCGTTGCGCTTTCTAAAGCAATCGTTACGGTCACTTATAGAGTCGTTGCGACGGCAAGTCGTTACGGGCTCTAAAGAAATCGTTACGGTAACTTATAGAGTCGTTGTGATGAGCAAGTCGTTACGGGCTCTAAAGAAATCGTTGCAATGACTTATAGAATCGTTACGACATCGATTTGATTGAAAACAACATGACTTTTCAGTCTTATAAGGAAATCGTTACGAACTTCAACAGAAATCGATATGGACTTAGAGAAATATCATGTTGAAAAGATTAAGGCTTCAGAGAAGTAATTCATACCTTGGTGTTTTTCCTATACTTAAGACTTATGAAATATTCATTAGATATAATTAATAAACTCTTGTTTGGTTTTGTTAATCATAAAAATATATATATATATATATATATATATATATATATTAATTAAAAATACATGGGGACAGACTGGTCATCATTACCAACTTTCAATAATTTAGATACATCTCTATATTTATTATATAGTTCATTGAATGCATCCTCTAAATTATCAGAATCAGAATCATTACAGGAATCAAAGGAGGAATCAGATGTTACCTTGTCATCTGTATTTGCCATGAAAGCCAAGTTGGCTTCATCTTCATCACTGGTTGAGCTTGACCCACTGTCTGAGTCGCTGCTATTTTCCCATGCGGCTGCCATTGCCTTCTTTTTGTATTTCTTGAATCGTCTGAAGTTATCTTTCTTCTTGTGTCTATATTTCTTGAGCTTTGGACACTCTGCCTTGATATGTCTAGGTTTTTTGCACTCATAACATGTAGGTTCTCCTTTCTTCAGATCTTTTCCTTCTAGCTTCTTAAATTCTTTATTTTTCTTGAAGAATCTTCTGCCAGATTGAAACTTCTTCTTTTTGGCTAGAATTCGTTGTAGTCTTCTGGACAGCATAGCTTCTTCATCATCACTGTCCTTGCTGTTCTCACTGTTGTCCAGTGATTCTTCTGACAACTCTTCATCAGCCTTGAGCGCATTTGATTGCTTCTTTCTACTGGAGGATTCTCCTAATCTCTCCATGTTTATCTCATGGGCCATAAGGGACCCAATGAGCTTTTCAAGGACATTCTCTTTAGATCATTAGCTTCTTCAATGACTGTAACTTTGGGAGTCCATGAAGATGGTAGGGATCTAAGAATTTTCCTCACCATGTCTCCAATCTCATAGGTTTTCCCAAGTCCAGCCAATCCATTTGTAATATCTGTGAATCGACTAAACATTTGAGTTATGAACTCACCTGATTGCATCTGAAATCTTTCATATTGAGTAACAAGAATATCAATTCTTGTCACCTTCACCTTGTCTGTGCCTTCATAGGTAATTCTAAGCTTTTCCCACATCTCCATTGCGGATTTGCAGGCTGAAACTTTGTTGAATTCCTTTTTACTAAGGGCACATCACATAATACTCTTTGCTTTACAGTTCTACGAGATCTTCTTCCTATCATCATCTGTCCACTGAGCTTTCTCATTTGTGACCAGAAGATCGCCTTCTTCTACTATGGACCATATCTGATAATCGTGACCTTACAGAAAGTATTCCATTCTGGTCTTCCAATAAGCATAATCTTCACCATCAAAGAGAGGGGGTCGGTTGACAGACTGACCTTCAATGTTACCTTGGGCTGCCATGGATCTTTACTCTTCAGATCGTTGGATCTTTTCTTTGTCGAAGAGACTCTCTTGATGCCACTGTTGCCCAGTTGACAAGCCCAGAGAGGGGGGGGGGGGTGAATGGGTCTTTAAAAATTCTATCTAGGTGATACCTGTACGTAAAAATATACACAAAAAAAATCTTCGATGTTGGTTAGTAACGGTTAGTGAGAACAACAAACCCACAAAGAATCAATCACACAACGCAAGGAATTATCCTGGTTTGGACCTCCTTTCCTTAGGAGTCCTACGTCCAGTCCTTGAGCAACAACTCAAGATTCACTAACTAGGGTACAGTCCCCCTATGGACACTACAACACCCAGCTCAGCTAGTCTTCCTTCACCCCAGAAGGGAACAACAACGCCCTGGATACCCCACCAGGTCCTCCTTCACATCCGAAGGGAAACAGCACCCTGGATCCACCAGGTCTCCTTCACACACGAAGGGAAACACAACAAATAGAATAGAAAGAATTCAAGCCCCTAGATCAAGCTTTTACAAGCCAAGATCTGAAGCAACAAGCACTGAGAGCAAGAGATCTAAACAAGGCACACTCTCAGAACTACACGGGCTCTCTTAGAAATTCTATTACAACTCAGAGAGTGAAGAGCTACAGATGATGAGGAATGAGATTCTTGGCTCTAGACGACTTTCGAAGAATTTGAATGCTTGTAAGTCTCTGTGTGTAGAGTTGGTTCTTCTGATCTTTTGTCTTGAATTTATATCTCTTTTTGAAATACGACCATTGAAGTAACCGTTGTCTCTTAGATTGGTAGACGTTAGACTGCTTGACATTTGGAAGCTTCAACAATCTTTTATCCAGTTGAGCACGCAAAGAGATAATGTCTTCTGGCGTCTGTATGGTCCAACGTTGTATGACAGAACGTCTTTAGGACCCTGCACAATTAAATGCTAGAACAGTAGACAGTTAGGCTGTCTCTTGTTGTCAGTAAACGTTGATATGAGTGTTCACCAAAATAGCAATGCCAAATAGCTTGTTCTAAAAGATATTGACAGAATATGCACGATAATGAAAAGATATTATCTGCATGCATGCAGAGATACGTTCTGTCTTTATTAAATGCACAACAGTCAGACAGAAAATAGAAGACTTTGACTATTTAACACTTTAAAATAAATGTCAAGTCGATATAAACCATAAAGTCATTGTCTATATGACTTATGAAATCGTTATGATCAAGTCAGTTTGACCAAGTCATTATGAGACATAGCAAATCGTTACATTTACTGAAGGATTCAATATGAACACTTAATAAGTCGTTATAGAAAGCAACTCGTTGTGTTCACCGAATAAATCATTGTGAAACACTTAACAAATTGTTATAGAAAGCAAGTCGTTGTGTTCACCGAAGAAATCATTGTGAAACACTTAACAAATCGTTATAGAAAGTAAGTCGTTGTGGTCACCGAAGAAACCGTTGTGAAACACTTAACAAATCGTTATAGAAAGCAAGTCGTTGTGTTCACCGAAGAAATCGTTGTGAAACATTTAACAAATCGTTATAGAAAGCAAGTCGTTGTGTTCACCGAAGAAATTGTTGTGAAACACTTAACAAATCGTTATAGAAAGCAAGTCGTTGTATTCACCGAAGAAATCGTTGTGAAACACTTAAGAAATCGTTACGGCAAGCAAGTCATTGCGAATTCTAAAGAAATCATTATGATAACTTAAGAAATCGTTACGGCGAGCAAGTCGTTGCGAATTCTAAAGAAATCGTTATGATAACTTAAGAAATCGTTACGGCGAGCAAGTCATTGCGAATTCTAAAGGAATCGTTATGATGACTTAAGAAATCGTTACGGCGAGCAAGTCGTTGCGAATCTAAAGAAATCGTTATGATAACTTAAGAAATCGTTACGGCGAGCAAGTCGTTGCAAATTCTAAAGAAATCGTTATGATAACTTAAGAAATCGTTACGGCGAGTAAGTCGTTGCGAATTGTAAAGAAATCGTTACGATGACTTATAAAATCGTTGTGAGAACGATTTGTTTGTAATCAAACGATGTCACAATAAAGAAGTCGTTCAGATACTTAAGAAATCGTTATGAATTCAAATCGTTATAGCACTAAAGGAAGTCATTGTGACTTTCAACAGAAGTCGATGTGGACTTTGAGAAATATGATCTCGACAGGATAAAAGCTTCAGAGAGGTGATGCTTACCAACATTGGTTTGTGTGACCTTGGTATAATTCCTGTACTTAAGACTCATGAAATATATGTTAGAAATTATTGAAGGAATTTTGTTGATCACCAAAAATAATAAAAATAATAATAAAAAATAACTAGGTAATTACATGGGGACAGACTGATCATCACAACCTACGCCAAATAGATAACGTTGAGGACGATGACGATCCTCCGGACGACCCTAACCTTGTGGTTACTCCTCCTGACATGCAAGCTGGGGAGATTCTTCGCACACAAATTGCTACACAAATATGGGCGAACAATTAGGTCTTACACGACCAGGATGTCAAGCTAATATCTACGTTGCTATGTTCTTAGCATCCTTTGTTTGTCATTCTGTCTACTTATTGTCAACACGCTTTGTTTGACACGTTCGTATTGTTCCTTTACTTCTTATCTACTTTGAAAACTGATATCCTTATGCATAATTCAACTCAGGTGCATTGTGGGATGACGAGAAAGATTTTCTCCTAATATACCTCATTGGAGAAGAATATAACCTACACAAAGTAGTGGGGGGAACTCTCAACAGTGATGGATGGGAAATAGTCCAGTACTCGTTCAATGAAGAATTTGGGTTGACTTGGCCACTGTGTTACTTCTGTCATCGTTTTACTTTATCTCATTACTGAAAAGTTAATTAATGTTTCCGGATTCCAATGGGATGAGAATACTACGCAAATATTGCATCTGCACTAGGGCAGCAGCAATATTTTGAGGTTGCAATCTTCCACCTCTATCTTAACTCGGTTAGTTAATTATGTTCCTTGTATATTTCTAACTGCATAATTGTGTTGCAGTTAAACCCTCTGGATGTGTGGTTTAAAGGGTGAGCACTCACCATTCGTTCTGATCTCACACGCTTGTTTAGAAAATGGCTAGCATTGTAACTATATTACTTGTCTGATTAGCATATGTTGTGGTTGGATCCATGTAAGTATCTTTTCATGTGCTTTACTATTCTGCTTTTATGCTATCATATTAGTGTTGTTTTTCACATCCTTAATCACATGTAATAGTGAATTGTTGTATTTGTCTACTTAGTTATTTTTAGACTTAACAAAGTTTCTTATATCATACAAATGTTGATTATATGCTAGTGTTCCGATTCCAACATACATATTTCACAAATGACAAGTTATCCTCGTACTATAATATGTTTTGTCAATACCTGCATTATATTTGGTAGGATGGCATGAATGATGCAACCCCACATATGTGCATGTATTTTCAAATGTATCATAGTAGTGTAGCAGGTGACTTCATTTGTGACAATGTGTGGGCACTGGGCAATGATGAGGAATTATTTTATCCAATTCAACAGTTGGATGGTCAAATAGGCAACCCTGTTGAAAATGTAAATTAAAATTCTGAGCCCAAAACCACAACTTAAACTATTACTTCAGTATTTTTTGTACAGGAACTCACATACTCTATGGTTAATGTTAAAGGAAGAATCGTTGACACAGGTAATCAATTAATGTTATTGTACATCAATTTTTATTTTATTCTTATTGGTTACATGTATGATGGTTTTTTTACAATTGCAGGGATGTTTTTGTTCAATGGGGAGACAAGAATTAAATGGAAGGCTTATAAGAGACATCATATTCTTATGTTTTGTATATCATGGGTGGATTGTGACTCTTGTTGTACATTCGGACTCGTTATATGTAGGATGATGATGTAAATTGATGTAAATAAAATACTTCTGTTGTATAATGATGATGTGTGGTAATTTTATGAAATGAATGTTTGAAAGATATAGATGCATTTTTAGCTTTTATATTGTCATAGATGTGTTAAATTTACAGGGCTAAATGACGTAAAACAGAGGAAATGATGTCCGTTTGTTTCCAGAAAAATATGAATATTTTATTAATTTTAAACTTGCAAAGTTATTTTTTTTGAAAAAAAAGAACATATGGTTGACATTTTTTCCAAATTTGTGATAGTAGAATATGATAGTTATAATAAGTGATGTGTGATTATGCAAATCGGGAAGGATCTATTATTTAAGCGTGTATAATTTAAGTTATTAAAAAATACTTATCCAAAAAGAAAATAATAACGAATACTATATATGATAATATATAACAAAAATATAGGAGACAAGATATAATAATAATATGGTAGCATAAAGTATAATAACATAAATATGATGCTAGCATATACTATTAAAAAGATTAATGATGAGTATTATATTATAAGTCATTTTTTTTTAAGAAACCGCCAGTGGGTCAGCGACAGGCAGAGTGCACCCCCTCCCAGCAGGAGAAGATGTTCTCACTCCACCCGGCGAGCACCAATGGGGTAGATTTTATTCCCATAAATAAGTGAGATAGCTTACACCCGACACCATGAGAGATCTCCATCAGCAACCAAAGGAGGAAACCAAGATAAATAATGAAGATCAAGCTGTGTCTAAAACTAGGTAAGCCTAGGCGATCAACCAATAAGGCTCCTCGAACATTGAAAGGAAGCTCACTAAGCTCGGTGAAAACTAGACAGGACTCATTAGTACATGCAAAGTTGGCTAACGAGTCAGCAACCTGGTTACCCTCCTATAGGTATGCACCAATTTCGGTTTGAGGATACGGATCATGTCACAAATACCGCGCCACCAAGGGAAAAGACCGCCCAATGAGGAGCTTGCCCAGCTGAGATAGCTCTAAGAATAACAGCGGAGTCAGAATATAAACCGAAATCGGATAATGTCGCTCAAAGGACAGCCGTAACCCATCATGAATAGCCCTTGACTCTGCCACAATATACTTCCAATACCATACGAGAATGCAAAGGCACATAAGAGATTGCCTCTGGAGTCCCTGAGACAGCCGCCGCCCCCACTGATGCCTGGGTTGCCCTTCGATGCCCCATCCACATTAAGACTGTAATCAGAGGACGGAGGAAACCACTTGACCAAAATTGGAGCCTTCCTGGTAGCCGATACCTGTAAGTTGAAGGAGTGAAGAATCTGAACATGTTTAAAAGGTAGATCACCAATGAAAGTGACGCCTTCCAAAATTCTACGCACCGAAATCGTAATAGTTTGCTTGATGGAGTCCACAGTCCGGAAAAAATCCCTCCATGCGAGCTGAACATCTGAACTTCCATATTCCCATAGCATGATAATGCAAGAGACAAAACCAGCAAAAAGAATGGGCGACTTCATACGGGTTGTAACAAGGACACTCTATAACGGGTGGAAACGTGGTTACTCCAGTTTAAATGATTACTTAACAGAGGAGCAATCCATTCCACAAGGCATGAGCAATCTCACTGTCAATAAATAAATGGTCCAAAGATTCCTGCATGTGGGAAGAACAACAAACACATTTTGAAACATAGAGAAACCACAATCCATAATTCTGGAGTCAACAGGCACCGCCCTGTGAAGAAGCCTCCAACCGAACAGTGTTGCCCGCGGGGGGATCAAATGATGCCACAGTTTCCACCATACATCACGAGGAACACCATGATCAGCAGCAAATGATATGCAGATTTAATAGAAAAAAACTCCCCGACGACAAGGCGACCAGACAAATTTATCCGGCTTGTCTGAAAGAAGGCTCTTCACATAATTGGTGTAACAGTCAAAGAGTCCCATATGACATTACCTCATCATTCACCATATCCTTAAGGGTAACATTAGGCTGCAGCACGCTGGCAGCGGAAGTCTGAAGAACATGACGTAGAGGATGATGACCAAGCCAGATATCTTTAAAGAAGCGAACTGAGGAGCCATCGCCACCCGTCCATCTAATATTCGACTGAAGAACCTCCTGTGCTCGAAAGAAAATTCTTTTGGGAATACCCAGGGGGAAAGGGTTGAAAACATCACTAAAATGCGAATGAGATAGAAATCTTTGCTTGGCATACCTGGACCAAGGGAATCCCCATTCAAAATGTTCCAAATTTGTTTAGCCGCCATGGCAATTTGGAGAGAATCCAGATCCCTGAAATTTAACCACCCTCAACAAACGGCTTTTGCAAAGAAGACCACGCCACCCAATGCGTCTATGCAGTCCATCCGCACCCTGCCAAAAAACGTTTGCACAGATACGATTAACCTGGTGGCAGATGGCTTTGGGGATAGACATTGAGCTAGCCAAGTATACAGGAAGGCTCTGAAGCACAGAGCGGATAAGGACAGCTCGACCAGCCTGTGAAAGAATTTTCGAATGCCACCCTGCGAGCTTACGAGTAACACTATCCACCAAGAATTTAAAATCATGACCTTTAATCTACCTGCCTTCAAGGGAATGCCCAGATACTTGATAGAACCAGATTGGTGCTTATACCGGGTGACTGAAGATAGCCGGGATACAAGAGCAGCCGACGCCTTTTCAGAGGTGTGGAAACAACTTTTTGCCGCATTAACCTGCTGCCCAGAGCTGAGCTCATACGACTCCAAAAACCTTAAAAGAGCTTTGACCCCAGAAATCTCCCCATTCATGAAAATAAGGGTGTCATCAGCATATAATAGGTGGGACACCTGCAAACCCCCTCTAGGGCCACGGAAATACTTAATTTGTCCCTGAGAGAAAAGATTAGACAACCCCCTACTGAGGACCTCAGATGCAATGATAAAAAGAAGGGAGCCAGTGGGTCACCTTGTCTAATACCTCGTGTAGATTTAAAATAACCAGAAATGGCACCATTAAACATGATAGAAGACCAGCAGTTAGACAGAAGCATAGCTACAAGGGAGGTGAATCTGGAAGAAAAACCAAACTTCCTCATCACCTGAAAAATGAAATCCCATCCATACGATCGTAGGCTTTTGCCATATCCAGTTTGAACAAAATGTTGTGGCCTCGAACTTTACGATGAATGTCCCTCAGAATATGCCGAGACAAAGCAACATTATCAAGAATAAATCGCCCTTGAACAAAGGCACATTGATGTCTGAGATGAGAGAAGGCAGCAAAGGTGGTAAATGGTCGCATAAGATCCTGGAGACAATTTTGAACACAAAATTGCATAATGTTAACCTCATTATATTTCATAATACAATTAATATGATGATAGCATATAGTGTAGTCATAATATCATTTATTTAATGTTCATGTGCATCTACATAGCAAAACATAGATATGTGATAATTTAAACAAAAGTATGGTAGCACAACATATAACAAAAAAAGATAGCATAAATAATAAATATGATGGTACCATATAGTAAAAAAATTTAATGATGAAATTATATTTCATAAAAATTAATATGATAGTAGCAATTACATAGCACAAGATAGATGATAGCACATAGTACAATAAAAAGTAATAAAGAAAAGTAATGGAGGATAGAGGATAAGGGTATTTTAGGAAAGACAACACAAAAGTAGAGGGGTTAGTAACTTTAGCCTACCAAACCATAAAAATGTAAAGTGGGTTAACCCACTTTAACTCATAGGGTAACTTTTACATTACCAAATCAAACTGTACTTTAACCCAGTGTAAAGTTATGCCTGGGGTTGAGTTGGGTTAACTCCAACCCTTTTCAAAGTGGTACTTAAGGCCCGAGATTTGCTTAGGCACCCGAGTTGGGGGCCTATGCAACTGTTCAATGGGACAGTGTCAGCTCAGGTGTCCGGGCAAATACTGCGCCTGGGCAATCGGGCGTCCAACACTTATTTCTTATAATGGTTCATCGAATCATGTAGATCGATCGTATTATATTCTTCGTAGTACGATATGATATGATCTATACCGTATCGATTGATCGAGCGAAAATATAAATTGGTTGATCGATTTCATCTTTCTTGAAGACTATGGATCTATATGTTATTTTGACAGAAATGATCGACCAATTTTAGACTTTGATTTGTTAGATTTTGGAGATGCTCATTAGAAAAATCGGTCGATCGATAAAAACAAATATCCGTCGACCGATTTTATCAACTGTGTCGACTTTACAGAGATCGCAAATGTCCAAACACGGTACAGTATGGCCATACCACTATGATACACAATGATACGAAAAATCATCATCTTAAGTCGACTAATCTTATTTATTATAATTAATAATAAATAAAAATATTATTTATGCTGCCTATGTCAGTGATCAAAAAGTTTTTGACACAGTAATCGTTACATTATCTTATGAAGAGACATGTAAATGTGAAAGTAGGAAGAGTTCGAACATAATATTATTATGAAAAAGGATTTCCCAGACTCTAAAAGATATTTATCTGCATAGGTGAAGTTTTATTCTCTAAAACACTCTCTTGCTTAAGTTTAAATTATATCTATAATTATACTTGACATGTTAAATGATTTTCGTAATCTTGACGTATGTCAAGGAAACTACGTTGTTTAGTCGTGAGAGAGGTATACATTTAACTTTCGTGGTTAAATTTCTAAGTATAAAGTTTAACATTAATACCTAAGGTCAAAAATCACGATTGGTCATGTCATCGTGTATCGTAGCGGTACGATCAAATCTCACTGTGTCTGGGCTCGCAGCTGGGTTGCCTCATTGAAATGACCCAGGCATGCCGCCACTGTACGCGTCAGATTGATATGAATTGATTTGAGGTGATACGTTGGGAACCAATTGGACCGCGCTGATTTAGTAGGGCCCAGTGTTTCACGTGCACTGTGTGCGCGTTGCCTTTTTTTTTTTGACCTTTTCCCTCCCACCACCCGACGCATCCACCTCCACGGCTCCACCCACTTTTTGTTTTTCCTTTTCTCGACACATCCATCCACATCCATCATTTTCTATTTTTTCCTCTTTTCCAACACATCCACTAGGGGTGTCAATGGGGGAGTTAATTTGAAGCCCAATGGGTAATCCACTCCAGACTCAATTTGGGTTAAAATATGATGGCCCATGGATCTCTTTTGAAGCCCATTTGTCAAACCCATCACTTGATGGGTTGGACTCGGGTTAGCCCATTGGGCTAAGAGACATCAATAACAACCATATCTATCAATAACCACCATACCTACACATGCATTAAAAATATGCTTAAAAAAGAAATCGGTTTCCACCACACCAACAGTTCTCTTTAAATTAAAACATGTTTAATTAAAATAGTGAATCTATCTACATATTAGCTTGATGGGCTGAAACGGGTCCCAATTGGCTACCATGGGTTTGTTTTACTTTGATCCATTAAATTGGGTTGGACTTGGGTTGTGTATTTTAGTGTTGGGCTAAACTGGGTTTAAATTGGGCCAGCCCAAGTCCACCCATTGACACCCCTAACATCCACCCACAGACCAATACATTTTTTAGTTTTTTTTTCTTTTTCCCCTTTAACTCAAAACCTCTGCCACTCCCACATCCTTTCCAACTCGAGACCTCTCCCTCCGTAGGTAATGTTCTTCGTCCTCTCTCGTCCTCCCTTCTTCCCCCTCACTATTTTAATGTTTTTTTTTTTTTTTTCAGATTTGGGTCTTAAGTAGTGGACCTTCCCTCTTCAAAGTATGTATCATACTTTAAATCCACTTCTACTTTTTCAAGACTTAGGATTTTTTATGAATAATTTTAAAATTGTTAATTAATTTTATTATTTTGATTATGATAACTATTTATTTTGGTGTAAAAAAATTGTAAGGGTATAGGGTGATCATATAAGTGCACGAGCAAGTGATTAACAATTATTATATTATTTTAATATTATTTATCATATTTTTAAGTAAAATCAAAATGTGATGTTATGGAAAGAAGAGAGATTGCAATCTCATGTGTTATTTTTTAGTGATTATTACATGAAGATTATATTTAATTTGATAGTTTATAATTATGTCGACTTGTTAATAAATGCTAATGATATTGTCCTATGTGATTGTTGTAACATATAAATGCCTTACAAGGACAAAATGATGATATTGGGTAGCAACATAGGAGAATGCTTGAGGGAAAAATATATGGTTTCAATGTAATTATTATTCTATGTAGTTCTGCATCTCCCATTTAAAGAAACTTTTGGCAAAAGATAAGGGTGCAGGATATAGTAAAGTGATCGGTTGTCCGAACGTGTCATGTGATGTTAAGATTGTGATGACACAATATTTGAGGCAAGTTAGGGTAGAAAAGATATTGCAGAGTCAGGTTACATTAGAACATGACGAAGGAGGATCTCAAGATGAACAATAGCTCCCATCCTAGCCCCAATGTCCATGTCACAGTTCGAGATCCATTCTAGAAAGACTTGTAGCAGGCTCTACGTGAGAGCCGGGCCTAGCATGGGGAGGTGATCAGAAGCATATGTTCGCGATGAAGGAGTCTTAGCCTCATACCTTTCAGACCGCAAAGCCTTCATCGCTTGCACTAATCCTCCTCGGCATTCAACCTCTTCCCTAACCCAAAGGAAGAGGAACATGGGTTATATGTGCAAAATATTGACCCTATGTCTTTCAAAGGGTGCATTGAAAGCAAACCCAAATTGAAGATTCTTTGTAGAGTAAAGGATCGAGATGGCAGCTGGGTAGGGCTATTGCCAAATTTTGACATCATTTAGGATTACCTTTTAATACAGCCAATAATCCATACTACAAGCCAATGGTGCAACAGATACAGATCTTGAAAATCATGTCAATCCTCCCACAACAAAGGAGCTTGTGTGTTTATCTGGATGCAGAGGTTGATAATTGAAAACTTACATTGCCTCATTCAAGAGAAAATGACAAAAGTATGGCATCACTCTTATGTGTGATGGATGGTCAAGTACCACAAAAATAATCTCATAAACTTTCTAGTATACTGCGATCGACAAGTTTTCCATCACAAGTTCGTGGATACTTCTAACCATATTCATAACCATCAGTACATTTTGCAGCTTAGGAGCAGATGTGGCAGAGATAGTGAGGAATACATTGTACACGTGTGCTAGATAATGGCTCAAACTACAAGAAGATAGGGGAAGAATTAATGAAGGCACATCCTCATTTTTTGGATCCTTGTGTAGTGCATTGTGTTGACTTAATGTGAAAGAAATTGGTCAATTCACTAGATAAATTTCAAGTTTATGTAAATTTCTGACAGCTTCAATCAATGATAGTCATAAAATAATATTTTATGAATATGCAGGTTAATCAAGTCGTTAAGGCTGTTGGCTTAGATAGCAAACCCAAAAGGGGGTGGGGGTGAATGGGTTGCTTTGAGTAATTTCTGAAATCTAAAACACAAACGCTAAATGTAACAGTTAGTACGTTAGTGTGCAGCGGAAGTAAATGATCACACACACAACACAAGAAGATTTATTCTGGTTCGACCCTTCTAAAGAAAGTCCTATGTCCAATCTCCAAGCAATCTCTTGGGATTTCACTAGACCACAAGCACACCTTGGTCTTCCCTTAAACAGGGGCAATACACCAGCTCCTTACTGGTCTTCCCTTAAACAAGGGGAAACAACACCCAACTCGCAGGTTGGTCTTCCCTTAAATAAGGGGAACAAGCACACAGCTCATAGGCTAGTCTTCTCTTCTTACAGAAGAGGAACAACAGAGTCTCAAGGAGATTACATGGTCCCTGACCAAGCCCAAAATAAATAAGAGGAGGCTTGATCTGAGACATACAACTCTCTCTTCTGAAAGGGGTTGAAATAGAGAATGCAGAAAAAGTGTGAGAGAAAAAAAAAACTTGAGAATAAAGGCTTCAACGCTCAGCTCTATTTTCTAGTTAAGAGAAGGTGTATGCATTTTGGCTCTCTAAAAATGCTTAGATCTTTTGTAAGACCCGCTTCCCAACTTTCCGTCCAGTGTCTTGGATGACTGGCCACTAACACGTCCAAGCTGGGTGATGCTTAGTGTCGCGTCGTGGGTGTCCGACGCGACAGTCATCCTTGTCGCGACGAGTGTGTGCATCGCGTTCTGTCACGCCCGGCTTTCCCATTGCATCTCGTTGTCAGACTGGTCAATGGGTCATGATAGTGTTCCGTCGTGTGTTAGGGTGGCAGGTGTGTCAGTATGACCTGTCGCATTGTCGCGCATCCCTGGGGACGCGTCTTGTCGCGGTGCATTGACCCATCGCGTTAAGGTCTTTAACGCGATGCGTCGCCCCGTCGCGTCTTGGGTGCCGAAGGCATAAGCCTTGGCCGGCGACCCCTTCCCCCTTCTCCCTCTTTCCCCTCTCTTCTTCCCCTCCAGCGGTGCTCCGCCTCCCTCTCTTCCCTTTGTGTGTTTCAGGCAAGGAGGAGGGTCGGGAGTGGTGTCCCGGCATCGTGGAGCTTGCGTGGAGCGATGAGGAGGTGGCCAATCTGACGTGAAGGGCCCTATTGGGGTTGTTCTTCGTTTAAGGTAGGGATTGCTTGAACTCTTCTCGATATGGGTGGATTGGGAGCCCCTCGGGGTTTGTAGTTAGTGTTTACAGCTTCTCCATGCTCCCCTCCCCCATGTGGTATGTGTGTGGCTTGGGGCAGCCTCGAGATGGAGCATCCCATCGGTCTACCTCTCTGCTGGTGTCGCGACTGCGGTGTGCGTTGCGGCACCAGAAGAGGCATCTGCCCGGTCGGGCGCGACCTTATCACGACGCGTTGGCCGTTCGCGATAAGGATCGCGGTCGCGACGTGTTTTCTTGTCGCGACAGGTTTGCTGTCACGATGCTTTGCCCCGTCACCACAGGGTTGTTGTCGCGGTGCCGTTCCCCATCGCGATGGTATCGCGATGGCCTGGAGGTCATGACAGTACCCATATTGTCTCGGGTGTTTCCGTGGCCCCGGTTGGCGTGTTGGCGTGTGCCCCAGGGCAGGCTTGCCCTTAAGACCTTCTGGTGGGGAACGCAACAGGTACCTCTCTGCATTCAGTGACGAAGGTGACACCTTCATGGCCGTGTCCTGGCAACGGTGCCAGGGAGGGTCGTGTTTGCCTAATAATCGATTGACCGGCGGTCAATCGATTATAGTAGAGCGACGGGTTTTCCATACTGACTGGTGGTTTCGAGGTTCTGGATCATCTGTGCGTGCCTCTTGCTTGTTGGGCTTGTCGTGGGTACAAGCCAGCAGTTCGGTGTGGTTCTTGTTGTGCTTGCCCCGCCTGTTCGCCCGGTGCTGGCACTTGAGGGCTTGTCCCGTTCAGAGATTGTCCGTTGCCTGGGACCCCCTCCTCGGGAGCTTGTTGAGGGAGTGCTCTGGGCTACGAGCATGCTCGAGTTGGTAGCTGAGTTGGCGGACTCTAGAGCGGAGGGGGAAATGAGGTTTGGATAGCAGCGCTGAGTCGTTGTAGAGCTCTCTTGTTTGGGGTGGGACGCCGAGTTGTCGAGGTGTTTCTTCCCGACACGGCCCAGATAGTCCTTTGTCTCACTGCCTCTCTCTAAATTAGTTCTAGAGCCACGTAGTGGTGCTAGGCAGGGGCCGCAGCTTGGTCAAGCTGCGGTGTTGCGTGCGTTTGTGTGTTTCTGTGGCGGCTCTGTCTCGCTCTTCCGCGGAGGGGAGGCAGGAGCTAGGCTGGCGACCAGAGGGAGTGGATGGCGTGTCCCCTCTTGGCTACTAGCGACGGTGGCTTGGTTTCTTGTTGTTGTGACGGTGTTCATCACGACGTTTCCAAATACGAATCGTTGCCCGAGCTTGCACGGCGGTTATAGCTGGCTGGTCTCTATGGGCGGTCATTAGTATGGCCTTGTGCGGACCCGTGCTTCTAGTGGTTTTCCGCTCGGTGTCCTCTCGGTTCTGTAGTCCCATTCTTGGGTGCCAGTCTGTGGTGGACCGAAGGTGTGGCTTCCCAACCTCGCAGTGTGTTCGGGGTCCGGGTGGTTCTGCTGTGGGCCCTTTCCCCTCGACCTTGGGAGGTCTGAGGTGGCCGTGCTGAGGTGAGACGTCATTCTCACTTGGTTGTTGCGTGGTCTCGGCGGGTGTGCCGAGGGTTGCTTCCACTTGTGCCCGACTCCGTTGGTTTCTACGGGAGTCGTGTGTGTGTCACGACATGGTTGGTGGTCGTGGCGTTGCACTGTTCTGTTCTGCTGCTTAGTAGTACCCTGCTGTAGGTGTTCTCGCTTTACAGCTTTCTAGGGTAGTTTCCTATTTTCGGAGTTCCTACTGCTCTGGCTGTGAGGGACTGGTAATCCCTATTGGGCCTTGTTCGTGAGGCTCACCCCCCTACTTCCTTCAGCTAGGGGCTCGTCGTCGCGGGGAGCTCGGTGTCGGACGGGTTGCGGAGGTGGCTGTGGCGCCGTGTGTTGTCAGCAGTAGTGAGAGTGAGTGTTGTGAGCTCTTGTACCTGAGTGAGTTGAGAGTTGTGCTTTGCAAGTTCTCAGGGTATGCCCTTAAGGACTGCACCTTTCTTCTTATACCTGTGCTTTTACTTGGGACACGTTGTACAGTTGTATGTTGTTATAGTTATTTAAATTCAGTACATATCTTACTAGACTATTTCTTCTAACCCTTCCGAGTCTACGGATCTGTGGTGGCGACGTGAACTTCGGGGCCCCTGGCGGGGGTCCGGGAGTCGGGTCGTTACATCTTTTTTTGTTGGAAGAAGTTATCCCTTATTGTATCTCACTATTTATCTATTTTGGTGAGAGCACCCACTTCTTCTTTTATAGAAGTCTGGTGGAAAATGATTGTGAATCTTCAGCTCTAGCTTCTTCTTCTTCTCTATCTTCAGTTTTCCTTCTCTTGTATCTAACGATTATTTTGTTATGTCTACTATCTCCATGGAATAGAGAGGGAGTTACAGCTTCAACTTCTTTTTCTATAGATCTTCCCATTACCTCTACATAAGCAAGCTGTTGGACTCATCTTCAGCAGCTATTGGATCTTCAATAGACATTATGTATGCTTTCTTATCCATGGCTATCTAGAGTTCATTCCCTAGCAGGTCCAGAATGGGCTTGCATGCTTATAGAGCCTGCAGCATTTAATGCACATAAAAGAAGATGTTAGGTGAGATGTTTTTTTTTTAAGCGGTCCTCAGGAGCTCAATCTAGGAGAGTGCACCCTCCCCCAAGGGAGAGAATGGTCTCACTCCACCAGAGAGACCCCTGGGCTGAAACTATATAAATAACAAGTGGATGTACATGAAATAGCCCAAGTTACATGAACCTGACATGACATAACCCCATTCTATCTAGCACAATAGGACGCTTACATTTTTTAGGAATACCACAAGATCCCTAGAAAAACTATTCCCCTTAACTGACAGCCATAATTAGCCAGAGAGTCTGCAACATGGTTAATCTCCCTATAGATATGACAAAGCGAGTAGGATTTCTTCCTAAGCATATTAACAACATCACGCCACC
>CM024756.1:34212452-34268467 GCA_014218235.1 Colocasia esculenta
ACAATTGGTGTAAACAAGAAGAATCACATAAAAGAACACCTAAATTATTTCTTTTTCTTGGGCATACCGTCTCAAAGTAAGTAGCAAATTTGCTTTCTTGAGACCGTGAAGCTGGACATTTTACATAATGCAGAAGAAGACATATTTAGCAATGTGAAGAACAATAAGAACATGAGATCAAACTTGATGAGCTCATGGGGATCAGAAATAATGTAGTGGACGAAATCGGCTGTGAGCTCAGTGAAGAACTCACCAACCATGTCCATAGACTCCATAAAGCTTGAGTATGAATAATTTTTAAGGAATCATCAGATAACTATTGCTCTTGCAAGATAGATGATGCTGCCTCATTGGTCAAGCAACTGTAAATAACGATCTGTAGGTGCATTTTTTTTTTCCCTGGGAAGGTAACCAACCATGGACCTTGCTTGCTATAGTAAACTAGAATTTTGGAATATTTCCGGAATTTTTGAAATACAGCAAATGAAATGCAAATCTCCAAAATCCATCTATCACCAACCGGTAACCTTAACACAATCTGGAGTTGTCCGCATTTCCATTTTAGTTTTTGGCAAGGATGAAGTTTCTATTCACTAAACATTAATGCCACATGCACATCTACAAGATTTAGTAAATTTAAATGCCTGAACCAGCATACGTCATCGATCTAGACAAGTATTACAACATGAGGATGATCTTATGACACCCTTGGAAGCTGGAAAGTTAATTCCTGGTAAACCCATTTAGCAACAATTCATGTTATTGATGCTTGTAAATTTTGTTTCATATATATGCCTTCTTGGATTAAAAAAAAAAAGGAATGTGAAGGAAAATTGTCAGCACTATATGGAAAATATACACCTTAAAATGATGATCTGACCCATGGGAGTTTGTTATGTTTTTTGAGCAAGCTGGATAAGTCAACCTGATTCTGCCACAAAACCTATTTTTAGTTGAGAAATAAGCCTGCCTGCCTGCGAGGTCAGGAGGAGATTTTGACATTCAACTTCAAATGGGAGTAGCCACTCCAGGCTTCAGCAGGGGAATTTCCTCCAGGATTCTTAACTTACAATTGCAGCAATCATTTGAATACTCATCAGACCCTGTGATCTTACACCCTATCACAGGCTTGTAAACATAATGCTACACAAAAACTATTTTAATCTGAAGTTCTCACTTCCGACTCCTAATTAATAAGCAGCATTTATTCCGCATATTCTTAGAGTCTTATGGAAATACAAAGAGGCCGTAAAAGAACTTCTATAGAATTTCAGGATAATATGAGAAGTATTCGTACTATAGCAGTGGCATTTACCATATGAATGTCATAGCCAATTACTTTTGGTCGTTTGGACACAAAAAGAAAGAAAGATCTCGACGTGGACCCTTGGCCAACGAAAACCCAACTTCTGGCGGGGAATCCGTGTAGGGCTTGGGGGATCTGGAGAGAATAGAGGAGGAATCCCACCCTCGTGGCTTTTGCTTACCTGTTGGGAAGTGCGACGAGAAGGAAGAGATGGAAGAGCACTTGATGAGCAGCGCCGACGCCGAAGCCTCCCCTTCGGCATGCCGAAATTGGGCGGAATGAGCGACGTTACTGCGGGGGCCTCAAGGGAGGGTGTCGGAGGGCCGAGAGAGAGAGAGAGAGAGAGAGAGAGAGGAGAGAAGAACCTATAGATCCGGTTGGAGCTAGAGCCGGAGGGAGGCGGTCGGCGTGGAGGACTGGCTCGACCATCGCCGGAGGAGGATGCCGGCCGGCGTGGGGGCGGTGATCATCGCGAGCACGAGCGGAGGCTGCCGGCGCGGGGGGGGGGGGGGGGTGGGGGGGGAGGGGGAGATCGTCGCCGGAGTCGCTAGCTGCAGTGGAGATCGCCGCGTGCAGGGGGAGAAGCCGGGTTTGGGGGTGGAATCGCAGTACTGGGAAAATGTTTGGGCGACGGGGGTGGTTAAAAAAAAAGGAAATATATGTCAGCGGCTAGTCTCGCCGCTAACATTAATAATAATATAAAATATATCATTTAAAAATAATATATTAATCAAAAATATTAAAATATAATTTAATTATAAATTTTATCAATGGATGGACAAAAACCGCTGACATATGTTGAGGGATATGTCAACAGACAACCGTAGCCGTTGACGTAAGTATGTTTTATCACGGATTTGTCAACGAATAGCTAGTCGTTGATGAAACTTTTATTGTCAACGGCTTAATAAAGCGTTGACAATATGTAAGTTAGTCAACGATCTTTCCCTAGTTGTGACATAAATATCTTTTGTCAGCGATTTTTTAAAGCCGCTGACATATGGGCGTTGACAAATCAACTCCTTTTTGTAGTGAACATGTCGCTCCCATCGGCTAATGTGTAGTATTGCATTGTGCTTGTCTCGAGGTTGATCAAATAGAAACGTCGAGACTCACAATATTGTGTAAGAAGTATTTCTTGGACTTTTATTTTTCAGGAAACAGTATACAATGTATTTGGGTCTCTATGCAAAGTGTACGGTTAAAATATATAGCTTCAACAAAAAGCAAGAATAATGTGCCCTAGAGAGTTAAAATTTTAATGTAGGTAGTTGCTGTAAAAGTTAAAAGTGCTCATGTATTATATGTAGATGATCACTTAATATTTGGCCAAGCGACAGAAATAGAGCCATCAAATAATATTCCAAGAATACTTCACCAGTTCAATTCATGGTTTGGACAAGAGATTAATATGCAGAAATCTGGTATCCTTTTTTCAAGGAAGGCCCAGAATCAACCAATATAAGTGCCTAGAAGAGAAATTAAAGAAGAAGTTAACTTGTGAAGAGTGAACACACTCACTATAGCTGTAAAAACAGTACTTACCAAATCCACGGTTAGTGTGATTCTTACGTTTCAAATGAATACAAGTCTTATTCTAAAAACCTTGTGGCATAGATTATGTGTGTGTTTGATAATACTTAATAGATGTCTAATGTCTAAAGTGATAAGATATATATTTTCATATTGTTTGATAAAACGTTTAAAATTATATTTTCAGACATGTAACGCTCTCAGCTCTCGGGGTCCAACGGTTAGCACCTAGTATCCAGAGGTCGGCGGTCGGAAGTCAGGCGCTCATTGCCAGGCGTCGGGCGTCGATTGTCAGCTGCCGGTCGACGCCAACTGTCGGGTGCCGATCGTCGGACGTCGAGCGCAGATCGCTGGACCCCAACCGGTCGCCGAGTGCCAACCATCAAATGTCGGATGACAAACACCAACCGCTAGGTGCAGATCGTCGGCCGCCGATCGTCAGGCGTCGACGCCAGACCGTCGCGCCCTGATCGCCGGACGCCAAGCACCAGGAGCCGACTGCTAGACAGTCGGGCACCGACCATTGGACATCGGGTGCAAGTTGCCGGGCGCCGACCACCTACTGCCGAGCGCTGGCCACCATTGTCGGACTGCCGACCGTCAGACATCAGCCACTGACCATCGGACGGGGGTTGTCGGGCAGCTACCGCCAAGTGCTAGCCGCCAATAGTCAAGCGCTGACAGCCAACCACTGGATATCAGGTGCTGACCGTCGAATACAGACCGTCAACTAACGGAATATGTCTCATTGTCTTCAGATGTTATTTAAGTTAGTTATCAAATAACTATTTTTTCATGTCTCACTATATTTAAGTATTTTTAAAATTTTAAAGTTAAAGATTAGATGATAAATTAAATTTTAAATATTTTAAATAAATATTATCAAACGACATCTAAATAACATTTAAAGATCCTCTTGATGGGAAAAAGACAATGGGGATTAGAGAATACCTCTTTTAGCTTGGAGGAAAATCCAAAGACCCAAACATGAGGAAGTTAGGGGCACCCCAGTCACCTATAATAGAGTAGCCATTATGAGGTTGGCAAGAAAATCCCTTCAAAAATTCTCTAATCTTTTATCTTTGTTAGAGCTAAGAATTTGGGTAACTCTTTTTTGGTAGCTAGATCAAAACAAAACAACTCTAAAAGAGGGCACTTTTAAGCATCAGACACGACCTTAAGAGAAATTGTCTTTGGATCGTGGGCAATGGCCAACGTATCGACATTTGGCATGACAATTGGGTCTTCCTCTCATTCCCCTCTTTGTATCTCTGGTTCATGGCCAAATCTATACTTCTGTTCCATAAATAATGATAATTTATATCTGATTTTCCTGTCAAAAAAAGTTAGTCAAGTAGACCCACTTCACAAGGATAAGAAAAAGCAGTTGAGGTTTCTACATTAGATTTATGACGTCTTCTCTTTGTTTGCAACGTTGGGGGTACAATGAGTAATGCACTAATTTTTATTTTCTTCCAAAAAATATGTTTAAAATAGAATCTACTCTTTTTGTGGACTATATTTTTATTTTTAAAGAATATTTAAAAAAAAATATGTTCGTCACATACATCCGAATGACGCAATGTTCTCTAGGCAGTTAAAAAAAGAAAGACTATATATTTATTCCATCATTTTAGACCATTAAAGATTTTACCTCCTATCTCTTCCCTACCCCCCCCCACCCCCCCCACCCCCCCCCCCCCCCCAAACTGTCCACTGTGCACCAAGTGAAACACTTCCCTTTTAAGAAAAGAAAAATTTAATATAAGATCATTTTGAAATAAAATTAATATAAAAGATTAATAAAATAATTTATTAGATGAGAGAGCGAGAGAGAGGGGAAAAAGATCTTTGTAAATCCTCTCAACTAGTAAAACTATTTTCGTATAATTGATCACATCAATATAATCTTAGAATACATATTTCTGTTAAGTCAATAGAGGGGTGTGCGGATTTAGGTCGCTGATGTGCCTATCTATGGAGAGACTTTCTTTCCATCTATTACTTTTAATTATGGAATCCTATAATCTGCCATATTCGAATGTATATATTTGAAATATACATATTATACTTTATACTGTAGCAGTTCTCGTCGTTCAAACCCGTTAATCTAATAACGAACTTGATCCGACACCGCCACCCACAAACGAGCCGTAGCCTCGCAAGGGATACCACTCACAAGTCCGTAGAAATATAAAGGAAACAGCTCAAATATATAAGATTGTCATTCACAAATATTACATGAAATATACATAGTCATTTTCTCAACTGGAACTAGACACAAGCACAGCAACGACTTGGGGCATATCCCGAGATGTACAAAGAAAGAAGATTACACTGCTGGTGATGCAGACCCAACTCCGCTACGGTGTGGCTCTGAACTAGAAGAGGGGCGAGAAACCTCCTGCTCTCCCCACCTGAAAGAAGTAGGGGTGAGCCTCACCAGTCACTGGGATCAGTAGGGAAAACTCCCCTAAAAGCCGAACAAAACCAAACTCACAAGTAAGAAGCAGGAAGCTACTCTAGCAATTTATAGAACTATCCACATAGGATATTAAAGCTGTAAACACTACTCCCGCATGCCATTAATAGAAATCAGCCTGCAATAAATAACGGGCAAACCTCTCAGATGTACGTGCTAAAGTAGAAAAACGCCACACTCGAGTCACGAAGACTGGTTCGTGACACCAGCAATGACCCGGACAAACCACACAGGACTACCTCTCAGTCTCGCAGCCACGGACGAAAGGTCTAGCTACCGCTCCACTAGAACAAGCCAAGAAAGTATGGAGACCAACCAACACCACTCATGCGAACCACACTGCCGCAGACCCATGCCTGGCACCTTAGGGACTCTGGCCCGAGCTCCGTAAAGTGAGGCATTGAAAAATAAGACTAGCTAGGGCCCAGTACGTCTACTGGTGTCCGTAACCCCCAACGACGAGCGCGCTACAAGCGATAGAAGACAAACTCTCACAAGTCGCTATCCCACTTCCGTCTTTCCCTCACCCGGACGTACAACTCTACACAAGAGTGAGGGTGTCTAGGAAGACGACACAGACCTCGACGGTACACAAGTACCGAGACAAGCCCCAAGCACTAACGTGCCTGGCTCATACAAAATTTGGGGCTCCCAACTGAAGAGGTAACCACAGTAGGTGTCGTGCTACTGGCCACTCACACACAAACCACGTGAACACACCGCACAACCCATGTGAATAATACGTCAACCCCGTAAACAGCATGCTCCTCAAGCTCTATAGGTGCCAATGCACCGCTTACCATTGCCATGCACAACATGTAACGATAAACCGATAATCACACGGTCATGTGCAAGACCAATGCCATTGGAATTCTTAACGCGACAGGGTCCTCTGTCGCCTTCAGAACGCGACACCTCAATATGTCGTGTTCAGAAGTAGAACGCGACGGGTCTGGTTATCGTGTTATGAACGCGACAGTCTGGTCCGTCGCCTTCACAGACAGAACCCTAAAACCGGGATTCCATCTCTGGAATCCCCATGCAAACCACAAAAACATGTATATAAAGCAATTATAACAGTTCTAAACATTGTACTTGCATGCTATCTATCATCTTCCATGCATTTAACAAGCTAAACATGCTAAACCAAGCATCTACAACATAAAACAAGGTGGAATCTCCCTACCTTCGCGAAGAACACGAAGAACGGTCATACCCCGGCGTTTCCCCTGCTCCATAGCATGTCCTCGTAACGAGACCACACCAAAAACAACACCAAAACGTCAAATCACCCAAAATCCACACGAAAACTCCTCCCCCTGGCCAAACAGAGCTTGTTGGGCTCTGTTTGGCCGACGTAAGTTAAGAGCATTTCGCGGTTGAGAACACAACGCACCCCTGCCGTCGCGACCTGAATGCGACGGAGAAGGCCGTCGCCTTCTCATGGCCGACGTTAGCAGGTCGCCCAGCGCGCGCCACGCGGTGGACATGCAGACGAAGACCCACCTGGGGCAGTAACCAGAATGCGACACCCAGGGCTGTCGTGTTCAGAACGCGATGCCTAGCCCTGTTGCGTTCACAGACAGTGAACCGATGGGTGCTTGGGCCCAACCTGTCGTCCCACAAAGCACCACACCTACGTAAATGGCGAAAACACACACTATGGGCATACACTGGCCTCCACAACCACTGAACCACGATCCAAACGGTCAATACGCTACATTACTATCACCTAAAAGAAATTTCATCCTCGAAATTTAAGAAGAAAGCTCAACACCAAAAATTTTCAATTAAACAAGCATGGTACTATCACCTAAAAGAATTAAAAGCTTACTCAAACAAGTATGGATACGCTTTCATCATTTCGTCGGCTAATTCCCATGTATCCTCTCCGCCCTGTCTGTTCTCCCATCTGACTTTCACTAATTCAATTTCTTTATTCCTTAGCTTCTGGGTTCTGCGGCCTGTAATCTATACTGGATATTCTTGCATTGTCATGTCTGGCTTCAAATCCTCTCTCTGGTAACTAACCACCTGGGAAGAATCTCGGATGTATCTTCTGAGCATAGAAACATGAAATACGTGGTAGGCATCTGTGAAATCTACTAGGAGATCAATTCTATAAGTTGTTTCACCAATTCTTTCTAATATCTGGAATGGGCCAACATATCTCGGACTTAATTTGCTCTTCTTTCTGAACCTGAGCATACCCTTGGTAGGAGAAACCTTCAAAAACACATAATCACCAACTTCAAACTGTAATGGCTTGCGTCTGGTATATGCATAATCTTTTGACAACTCTGCGCTATTTGAAGCTTTTCTTTAATAAATTTAACCATTTCTGCACATTGTTGAATTAATTCTGGACCCATAACATGTCTCTTACCATCCTCATGCCAATTTAGTGGTGTCCTGCACGGTTTGCCATATAATGCTTCATAAGGTGCCATTCTGATTCTTGCATAATGACTGTTGTTATAAGCAAACTCTACCATACCCAAGTGGTGCTCCCAAGTACCTCCCCATACTAGACAGCAAGCTCTCAACATATCTTCTATAGTCTGAATGGTTCTCTCTGTTTGCCCATCTGTTTGTAGATGATAAGCGGAACTGTACCTCAATTCTGTACCAATCACTCTCTGCAAACTCCTCCAGAAACCTGAAGTGAATCTGGGATCTCGATCTGAAATGATAGTAACGGGAATCCCATGCAAAGGTACTATTCTGCCTACATATCATTTGGCTAATCTATCCATAGTCCATGACATACTTACTGCTAATAATCTATAAACTTTGGTCAGTCTGTCCACAAAAACCCAAATACCATTGTGACCTCCTGTTGTCCTGGGCAAACCAACTACAAAATCCATGGCAATATCATCCCATTTCCATTGTGGAATGGGTAATGGCTGCAACAGTCCTCCTGGCCTCTGATGCTCTTCCTTTACTTACTAACACACTGAACATCTTGTTGTAAACTGTGCAATCTCTTTCTTTATATTAAGCCACCAGAAATGCTTCTTTAAATCTTGATACATCTTGGTACTGCATGGATGAATGGTGTATCTGGACTTGTGAGATTCCTCTAACACTTTCTGCCTCACCTTGGCATCTGCTGGAACATACAACCGGTCCTTAACCCTAACCACACTGTCATCATCAAGTGTCACCTCCTCCATTCTCACAATATCAACTAAATTTTCATCTGTTCTTTGCCCTTCTACTATCTGCCAATATAGAGAAGGCTCTACTACACTATTTGCTAATATTGCTCATCGCTGACTATTTGGTACATATGAGGAATTTTCTGCCACATCTTCATACAATTTCCATTCTCTAATCATCATATGACTCATAACTGTCTTTTACTTAGTGCATCTGCTACAACATTAGCTTCGCCTGGGTGATATGCCAAACTGAAGTCATAATCTTTCAAATATTCCAGCCACCTGCTGCCTGCCTCAAATTCAGATCTTTCTGGGAGAAAATATACTTAAACTCTTATGATCAATGAATATCTCAAACCTTTCACCATACAAATAATGCCGCCAAATCTTCAGTGCAAACACAACTGTTGCCAGCTCTAAGTCATGTGTCGGATAATTCTCTTCATGCTTTTTTAGTTGCCTGGATGCATAAGCTACCACATTTCCATGTTGCATTAACATTGCTCCAAACCTCTTCTAGATGTATCAGTATATAATACAAATCCACCATTGCCTAACGGAATCTCCAATATGGGTGTTGTGGTAAGCCTCTTTTTTAGTTCTGCAAAACTGCGACAACAATCTGAAGACCACACAAATGGTACTCCTTTCCTTGTCAATCTGTCATTGGTGCTACAATCTTCGAGAAATCTTGCATGAACCGCCTATAATATCCTGCCAAACACAGAAAACTTCTAATCTCTGTCACTATCTTTGGTTCTATTGCTCATTAGGTAGCCCAGAGGGGGGGTGGAATGGGTCTTTAAAATTTATCAATTATACATGTTTACTAAAAACGTCACAAAGAACTACACTTTGAAGATTGTTAGTGTTGTAAGAAAACACAAAACACATGAAGACAATCACACACAACACAGATGTATCCTGGTTTGGACCTCCTCTCCACAGGAGTCCTACGTCCAGTCCCTGACAACAACTCGTATTTCACTAACTAGGGTACAGTTTCCCTATGGACACTACCACACCTAGCTCAGCTGTCTTCTCTTCTCGCCCGAAGAGGAACAACACCTTGGATACCCCACCAGTCTTCCTTCACACCAGAAGGGCTCACACACACCCTGGATACCACTGTCTTCCTTCACACAATCGAAGGGTACAACACAGAAACAGTAAGCAGGAGATTAAGCCCCTAGATCAAGCTTTGAAAAGCCAAGATCTGAAGGCAAAGGACTGAGAGCTTAAGGTCTACAAACTAAGCTCATTCTCAGATCCAGACAAGCTATCTTGAAAATCTACAAACATGCCAGAGAGCAAAGAAGAGAATCTAATGGCATGAGGCTTGGCTTGTTGCCCAGTTGACGAGCCCAGAGGGGGGGTGAATGGGTCTTTTAAAAATAATTGATTAGTACCTGTAATCAAAAACATTCACACAACAACGTTCTTCGATAGAGGTTAGTAGCTGTTAGTTCGAAAGGCAATCACACAAGGAAAACAATCACACAACACAAGAATTATCCTGGTTCGGACTTCCTCTCCTTAGGAGTCCTACGTCCAGTCCTCTGAGCAACAACTCAGGATTTCACTAACTAGGGTACAGTCCCCCTATGGACACAACAAACACCCAGCTCAGCTGGTCTTCCTTCACACGAAGGGAAGTACACCACCTAGATACCCCACCAGGTCTTCCTTCACTCGAGGGATACTACACCCTGCTCCCACCATGTCTTCCTTCACACCGAAGGGAATACTACACCCTGGCTCCCACCAGGTCTTCCTTCACACCGAAGGGAATACAATACAAGGAATTTCAGCCCCTAGATCAAGCTTCACCAAGCTAAGATCTGAAGCAAGCAGTACTGAGAGCAGAAGAAATAAACAAGAGGCTCTCTCAGGACTGCACAAGCTCTCTCAAGATTTTCACTACAGCGAGGAGAGCAAAGAGCGAAAGCAAAGTGGAATGAGGTTCTTGGCTCTGGAAATCTTTTCGAAGAAAGCTTGAACCAGGTTTTTCAATCTATCGTTGTATATGTGTTCTTCTAATCTTCTGTCTTGTATTATATCTCCATTTTGAAATATATCCGTTGAAGTGTCCATTGTCTCTCTCTTAAGTAGACGTTAGACTGAATGATGCTTGGAAGCTTCCAGTCAACAGCCTTTTGATCACTTGTGCACGCAAAGAGATGAGATCTTCTGAGATATCCTTTGGCTTCTAATTTGTCCAACGTTGTAAAGTGGAACTGGATCAGAGATCTACACAAATTTCAATTTTGAACAGCGGACAACTAAGCTGTCTCTGATGTCAGTCATCGTTAAAAGAAATAGTCATGAAAATAGTAAAGCCAAATAGCTGAATCTAAAAGACGTATACAGAGTAAGCACGATAATGGACGATATCGTCTGCATGCATGCAGAGGTACGTTCAGATCTCATAAATGCAGGAGTGTCAGAGAGATATATACGTGGACTTTGACTAGTCAACGCTTCTTAGAGAAAGGAGAGTATCAAGTCGATGTAAGATATGAAATCGTTATCAAGTCAGTTTGACCAAGTCGTTATGAATCATAGCAAATTGTTACATTTACTGAAGGATTCAATGTGATACTAATCAAATCGTTACACAAAGAAATCGTTGTGTTCAATGAAGAAATCGTTGTAAAACCCTTAACAAATCGTTACAGAACGCAAGTCATTGTGTTCACTGAAGAAATCGTTATGAGTTCTGAAGAAATCGTTATGAAAAGCAAATCGTTACGTTTCTGAAGAAATCATTATGAAAAGCAAATCGTTACGAGTTCTGAAGAAATCGTTTGATGACTTATGAAATCGTTATGAAAAGCAAATCGTTATGAGTTCTGAAGAAATCGTTATGAAAAGCAAATTGTTACGAGTTCTGAAGAAATCGTTACGAGTTTTGAAGAAATCGTTATGAAAAGCAAATCATTACGAGTTCTGAAGAAATCGTTATGATGACTTATGAAATCGTTATGAAAAGTAAATCGTTATGAGTTCTGAAGAAATCGTTATGATTACTATAGAATCGTTGCGACGAGCAAATCGTTGCGAGTTCTAAGAAATCGTTATGATTACTTAAGAAATCGTTACAGCGAGCAAGTCGTTGCGAGTTCTAAAGAAATCGTTATGATTACTTAAAAATCGTTACGGCGAGCAAGTCGTTGCGAGTTCTGAAATCGTTATGATCTTTATAGAATCGTTGCGACATACAATCGTTATGAGCTTTAAAGAAATCGTTACGATGACTTATAGAATCGTTACAGGATCGACTTGTTTGAAACAACATGACTTTCCAGTCTTACAAGGAAATCGTTAAAACACTTATGAAATCGTTGTGACTTTCAACAGAAGTCGATGTGGACTTAGAGAAATGCACTTACCTGGCTTATTGACAGAAGTATTTAGTACTTACCATATGTGCTTGATTTTCCTTGTTTATTTCCTGTGCTTAAGACTTATAGAATGCATGTTAGAAGAACTTTGATATTGTTTTGTTAATCACCAAAATATATGTAATTAATTATAATTACATGGGGATGATCTGATCATCAATCTCCCCCTTTTTGGTGATGACAAAACTCAACAATAAGTATGTAAAAAAAGCATATGTATGTTTCAGACATAAGTATTTCTCCCCCTTTTTGTCATTAAGCAAAAGGGTAATCTGAGACAAAGAAAAGATAAGAAATATATGAAGACAAGAGAAGTGAATTTGTTTATTGATCTTGAGGTCGAAGAGAAGGATCAAGATAGAAGGCAGGAGGAGACAACAAGGAGGCAAACTGTCGGATGACAGGAAATGCCAATCTTCCTGCTCTTCAAAATGAGCTTGAAAAGCTCCAATCTCAATTTTATAGGAGGGTCCCATAGTGGGAGCCATCCTCTTGAGATGAAGTTTCCACTGCTCAGAAATAAAGTCCCCATATTTATCCAATCCTAAGGCTATTTTGAAAGGGGAGAAGGACCCAAAGCTGGCAAAGAGAAGAAACTTGTCCATCTTGATAGGATAAGATCTGATGAGACCGGAGCTCCTTCTGCAAATCATGAAATATCTTGAATCTCTCAGTCCAGATTGCGAATGTATTCCTGATGAGGTGACGAGAATTTGCGTCCAGAAAGTCACCAGGGGTCAGAGGAGGTAGATTTGCTCGGGCCTGGGAGTCATTCAGATCAGAAAGCTGCTGAGCAGACAACGGATAGTGCTTGAGCCACTCATCAGAGGTCAGCCTTTCACATTCTGAGAGAAGGGAGCAAGGATATCAGCTGAAATCTGCCCCTCAAGATAGTGTTTGAACACAAATCTTTGGAAAGAAAGATCACGGCCTTCATATACATGCAACCTGGCCATGACTTAGCAGCTCTCTCAAAGACAAGTGTACCAACCGATGAATCCATGATCAAGGAATGGAGAGGGGGAAGGAACACAATGTCTGGGAACTTCAAGGTAGCAAAGTCCACCTGAAGAGGTTCACATGAGTCGACCGCAGAGCTGTGATAGCTGCACGAAACTGCCCCAACTGAGGTTCATCCAAGCTGTTTATATAGCAGTAATTGCAGAACATCTGATAATGCCTGATGAACTTAATTTCTTTCTGAATGAAGGGTCCAAACAGGTTCTTGTGATGGATCTGGAACCATTCATACAGAGGGAGAGGGGCTTCCCTGGGAGGATATCTGGCAGCTTGTACTCTTCGAAATTGGGAGTACAAAGCACTGTGGTCCGAGCCCACTGCTCTTCAGTTTTGGCTTCAGTCACAGAAAAAATTTTGGACTATTGAGCCTTTGAAAGAGAAGTGTAAGGGAAAATGGTAGTAAGATGGTTGGAAAGATTTTGGAAAGGTAAGCCAAAAATATGAGCAAAAACCACCTTTTGAAGATATTCCTCATAAAGGGGTTTGTGCTTATTTGCTATGGCTAGGGAAAACCACAGTGGTGGATAGCAAGGATCGAGGAGACAAGAAGGGTGGAAGTAAGTCTCCTCCTTTTGGAGACAGGGCTGGAAATACCAGTCCTGTGAGAGTGAGTTCCAGTGGCTAGGACAGATTTGAGAATTGCTTCTTCAAATTCATCCTTGATGCCATGGATGATCTCCTTGGGTGAGTTGGGCACCTTCAGGAATGAGAGTGATGAAAGATGGAGGTGCTGGTGGATGAATCAAAGAGTCAGGAGTGATGGTGTGGGAGATCACTTGGTCCTGAGGAGGAGGGACCAGATGAGGAAGCTCCAGCTAAAGAAGATCCGGGAAGAACTTCAACAGAGGAGGAAGGTAAAGGAGTGGTGGAAGAAGTGAAAGGAGTGGGAGAGGAGATTTGTCGTGAACGTGGCCTTTTGGGAACAGGGGGTGCTGGAGGAGCTGTGGATGAGGTGGGTGGAGAAGGAGGGGCTGGAGTAGGAAGAGTGGAAGGCTCGGAACTACAGCCTGTGCCTCTCCAACTGCCGAAATCTCCAGGGATGACAGACCCTCAGCCTGTTCTGCTGGCCCTTGATCCTCAGAGGGTACTTCATCTGCCACTGAAACAGCCACATGAGCTCCTCTTCAAGATTCTGCCCTGATGGCCTTTCAACCACAGTAGGCTGTACTGAAGCTTCTGCACTGAGAGATGGCCCTGATGCCCTGCATTCTCATCAGATGGTCCGGGTACTTCGGCTTGCTGCTGAGTCTGAACTTGGACTAGCACACTGCCTTCTTTTGTGATTTTTGGCCCTGATGGCCTGAGAACAGCTTCTGAAACACTCTGAGTGCCAGAAGGTGGAGAACTCACTGCCTTCAGAATCTCAGAAAGTGTTGCCTTCATGCTGCGCATTTCCTTATTAAGCCCTTTCAGAGAATTTTTTACTTGTGATATATCATTGGAAATAGATTCCTAGCGAACAATGATAGAACTTACATTTGATTCGACTGAGGATAAGAGTTCATTTTGTGCTTCCAATCTTTTCAGAATAGGCTTCAATTTCAGCTTCTTTGATGTCCTTTGCCTTCTGTGAGCAATCCTCTTGCCTCTCCTATCAACAGAATCCTGATGAGCTGAGGTTTGTTCTTCATGAACAGGGGCATCTGTTGTATGCACCCCTTGAGATGCAGTGAGGTCCTCAGTCTCTTGCTCCCCCTGAATGAGAGCATTTCCATGATCCTGTCTTGCTCCCCTAATGGAGCATCTTCCATGATCCTGTCTTGCTCCCCCTGAATAGGAGCATCCTCAAAAACAGTATCTCCTGGAGCAGCTAATTGCTCCTCTTCTTCAATGTGGCCTGATGCCACAACTTCTTCAACTGACACTCCATGAGCCTCTGGAATGACTGGAGTGGTATGGATAGAATCCAGCACCTCTCTAAGGATAGAGGCTACACTGGAAGTGGGCAAAGGAGTTGCTGCACACTTCCACTGGTTCTTCTGCTTGAGCTACTGAAGGTTGTGATTCTGCTGGCACTGCTGCTGCCAATTCAGATGTTGCTGCAAGTTCTGATGGTTCAACATTTGCTACTGATGCCGCTCCTGCTGGCTCTGAAGTGGCTTCTGGCACATCTTCTTGTATTTCTGGGACATCTTCTATAATGGCCTCTCCTTCTGCCACAGAGGTCTTAGACCAAATTCCATTGACCAATGAAACCCACTCTTTCTCAGGTTCCTGGACCTAATAGCTTGGCCCATCTTCTCAACTACCGCCCCAGACAAATCAACACCAAAGTGTTTGAATATCTTTGTAAGCAAGTGGGCATAGGGCAACGACACATTAAGCTTACTCTTGGTATCCCAGATCTGGTCACGAGCAAACTTCATTCGTTCAATTATCACTTCGGCCATGTTAATCTCCTTGTTTTGAATGGCCCAATACATCATATCTGAGTCAGCCTTGGTGCAGGTTGAGAACGTTGCACTTCTAGGAACCAAGATTTGGCAAACTATGAAATGAAGGAGGCGGTTGAAAGCATTTAACTGATTAATGTCTAATTTGCCATCCCTCAGTCTGAACCCCGGTCCTACAATACCAAGACCTTTAATTTGGGCGTCCACGGTGTGAACCCCACTGTGCCCTGAGGTCTTCACCCCAAATAACAGGTGCAATAGGTCATGATCTATCTTAATCAGGGTTTCCTTGACAGATGAAACTAGGGACCCGTCTGCCTCTGCTCTCAAACAGACAAAAAAGGCCTTCACGAGGTCTGGATAACTTACCTCTGAGACGGTGGTGATTCCCATCCACTGCATCCTGCTCAATGCTGCTCCTACTGCTATGTCCACTGCCTTGTTTCCACAGACTTAGTCTTCACAAAGGTGAACCTCTCCTGCTGCTCAGGAGTGAGGAAATCAGCGCCGTAGCCCCCAAGACTTCCAGAGATGACGGATGCGGCCATGGAATCAGGTGAAGAAGGTTTCTGGAGGGTTGAGATGAGGGAAGGGGTGAAAGCCCTCAAGAGATTTTTCACGGGAAGGGAGCGAAACTTTCAAATGAGCAGAGAGAGATGTCGGAGACGTTAGGGCATCGGCTCAGGCTACCAGACGAAAGAGGAAAAAAGGTAGAAGATGGGAGGTGAATCGTTCCCACATCGATTTTGTAAATAAATAAATGCTTTGCGGAAAGTGAGTGCCAAAAAGGCGGTAGAAACGACAAATAAGTTTGACTATTCAAACCGACTTTAATAAGAGAGAGACCAACAAGATAATTTGAATTTCTTTTGCTTAATCCATGGAGGGAAATTTTACTTAAATCTGAAAATTTTTGTACCAGTTTCAAACAGAAATCTTTTCACAATTACACATGCCCAATTCTCTTCTAAGAGATGTGAATCTCTCTTCAGGTAAGGCTTTTGTGAAGATATCTGCTAACTGATTATTTGTATCAATAAATGATATTTCAATATTACCATTTGCAACATGATCACAAATGAAATGATATCTAACCTCAATGTGCTTGGTCCTTGAATGTTGGACTGGATTTTTGGTGAGATTGATAGCACTGGTGTTGTCACACAATAGTGGATTGATTTGATATTTAATCCAAAATCTTCAAGTTGTTGCTTTATCCATAGGAGTTGTGTACAGCAACTTCCAGCAGCCACGTACTCAGCTTCAGCTGTAGACAGTGCTACTGAATTTTGTTTCTTTGAGGACCAGGATATCAAACACCCTGCAAGAACAACAACCACTGGTGCTTTTTCTATCTACTTTGCATCCAGCATAGTCAGCATCAGAGTATCCTACTAAAGTAATGTCACACGATTTTGATACCATAGACCTAAGTCATGGGTTCTAGCTAAATATCTAAATATTCTTTTTACTGAGGTCAAATGCGATTCTCTAGGATCTGCTTGATACCTAGCACACATGCAGACACTAAATAGAATATCAGGTCTACTAGTTAAATAAAGTAATGAGCCGATCATACCTCTGTAGACCTTTTGATCTACTTTCTTACCATCTTTGTCACTGTCCAACCTTGTTGATGTACTCATTGGTGTTGACAGTGGCTTGGTATTTTCAAATCCAAATTTCTTCAAGAGTTCTTTTGTGTACTTTGCTTGGCAGATGTGAGTTCCTTCCTTTCCTTGTTTGATTTGTAGTCCAAGGAAGTAATTTAGCTCTCCCATCTTGCTCATTTCAAATTCTCCCTGCATAAGCTTCTCAAAATACTTGCAGAGGGATTCATCAGTAGAACCAAAGATTATGTCATCTACATAAATTTGCACTAATAATATGTGTTAGACCCTAGATTTTATGAAGAGAGTGCTATCTACTTGACCTCTACTGAAGCCATGGTTTAAAAGAAAAGAGCTAAGTCTTTCATACCAGGCTCTAGGCGCTTGTTTTAAACCATACAAAGCCTTATGGAGTTTGAAAAACATGATTAGGAAATTATGTGTCATCAAAACCCGGGGGTTGTTCCACAAAACTTCCTCTTTTATAAAACCATTTAAGAATGCAGATTTGACATCCATTTGAAATAGTTTTAAGTCTAATGCTGATGCATATGCTAGTAGTATTCTAATGGCCTCAAGTCTAGCTACAGGTGCATAGGTTTCATCGAAATCTATGCCTTCCTCTTGAGAATAGCCTTGAGCTACCAGTCTGGCCTTGTTTCTTAAGATTACACCAGCCTCATCCAACTTGTTTCTGAACACCATTTGGTGCCAATAACTAGATGGTCTGATGGTCTAGGAACAAGTGACCATACTTGGTTTCTCTTGAACTGATTTAGTTCATCTTGCATGGCTAATATCCAAGATTCATCACAAAGAGCTTCATTGACTGTCCTCGGCTCTATTTGAGAAACAAATGCTAGGTAATCACAAGGAATTACATTACCTCTTGTTCTTACCCCTACAGATGGATCACCAATAATATTTTCGAGTGGGTGATCTTTCTTGTATCTCCATTCCTTTGGAAGATTTTCATGTGTAATTTCCTTTTGTTGCATGTCTTCCAGAGGTGGATCATCCTTGTCCTCAATTGATGTATTCTTTAGTTTCTTGGACAGCTCATCTGCATCATCATTATCACTATCTTCTTCCTTTCTCAAGGAAGGGTTAGTTTCATCAAAAATAATATGTACAGACTGTTCAATTAATAAAGTGCGTTTATTAAATACTCTATAGCCTTTGGGTTTAGAGGTGTACCCCATGAAGATGCCTTCATCTGATTTGGCATCCAACTTACCAATGTCCCGTTTTCCATTGTTGTGGATGAAGCAAGGACAACCAAAGGTTCTGAAATGACTGATTTTTGGCTTCTTTCCTTTGAACAGTTCATATGCAGTCTTCTTCAGGATTGGTCTGATCATAACTCTGTTGATAATGTAGCTTGCTGTGTTGATTGCTTCGGCCCAAAAATACCTTGGCAGATCATATTCAGATAGCATTGTTCTTGCTATATCCAATAGAGTTCTATTCTTTCTCTCAGCAATTCCATTTTATTGTGGTTCTTGGTGCTGAGAAATTGTGCTCAATTCCCTGATCATCACAGAACTTAGCAAATTTTTCATTCTGAAATTCACCACCATGATCTGATCGGATAGACACAATGCTGAACTTTAATCCTTCTGGACTTTCTTGCTGAAACTGACAAAGTTTTCAAATGTGTCATCCTTATGCTCTAGGAATGACACCCATGTGAATCTTGAGTAATCATCAACTATGACAAATCCAAAGTTCTTTCCTCTAAGACTGGTAGTCCTCATTGGCCCAATAGATCCATGTGAAGGAGTTCTAAGGTTTTGAGGTGGTTACTACTGTCTTTGACTTGAAGGAGCTCTTGGTGTGCTTTCCCTTAGCACAAGGTCTACAGACACCTTCCATTTTTGCACTGACCTTTGGCAGTCCTTCCACAAGATTTTTCTTTAGTAATTTTCTCATCCCATCTATGCTGCAATGACCTAGTCTTCTGTGCCACAATTCAGTAGATTGATCCTTGTTTGCTGCCAGACAGACATCTTGATCCTTGAGTTCTTCAAGATGGAGTGTGTATAGATTCTTCTCTCTATTGGCTTCGAAAATTACTGCTCCATCCTTAATATATGCTGCACTTTGACTCTTGAAACTGAATCTGATGGCCTCTGTCACAAAGTTGGCTGATGCTAATTAGATTGTGCTTCAGCCCTTTGACTAGCAGTACATCTTCAATGACTATCTTTCCTTTGTTGCTCACGGAACCACTGCCAATGACTGTGCCTTTCCCATTGTCTCCATAGGTGACTGTTCCTTCTTCAGCTTGGAGATGGTGAACAGCTTCCGGTTCCCTGACATGTGCCTTGAGCATCCACTGTCCAAATACCATTTGGATGCTCGAGTGTTGCCCTGAAATAAAACCATCAAGTTTTAGGTACCCAAATTCTTTTGGGTCCTGAAGGGTTAGTATCATCAACTTTTCCTTTTATTATCATTTCTTATGTCTTGTTGGACATATTTCTTTTATGTGACCTAATTTGTTGCAGTGGCTACAGCATGATGTTTTAGTAACTCTTTCAATATATTTAAGTTAGCCTTATATGTTATATCTTGTTCGGGTACAAATTTTGGTGTTGGGTATATTTTAGGATGAATTATAGTTTCTTCATTATCTGGAGGTATATATCCTAATCCTTTTTCTTTTTACCTGATCTTCTAGCACCTTTTAATATGAGAGAGTTTTTGCCATTTGTAATTTTTTCCAATATGCTAGATAACTTAATATTTTCTTCTGTTAGTATCTTAATTTCAGTTTTCAGTTCATCTGAGCTTGCTTGTTTTTCAAGTTTATTATTTGTTCATTCTTAGCTTTTAGATCCTCACATAGTAATTCATTTCTTCTTTTAAGTTCAGTTATTTGTTTTCTAATTCCTCATTCTCTGTTTTCAGATCTGAGTTAGTGTTTTCTAGACAAGCACTGTTTTTCTTACTTGCTTTTAACAGTTTAGTTACTTCTTTATATTTATTATACAATTCGTTGAATGCTTCCTCTAAATTGTCTGAATCAGAATCGTTGCAGGAATCAAAAGAAGAATCAGAGGTTACCTTTTCTTCAGTATTAGCCATGAAGGCCAAGTTGGCTTCTTCTTCATCGCTGCAGGAGCTTGACTCACTGTCTGAGTCGCTACTATTTTCCCATGCTGCTGCCATCGCCTTCTTCTTGTATTTTCTGAACTTCTTGGAGCTTTCTTTCTTCCTGAACTCCAGCTTCTTGAATCTTGGACACTCAGCTTTGATGTGTCCTGGTTTTTTGCATTCATAGCAGATGGGTTCTCCTTTCTTCAGATCTTTTACATCTGGTCTCTTGAAATCTTTATTTCTTTTGAAGTGCCTTCTACCAGATTGGAACTTCTTCTTCTTAGCTAGAATCCGTTGCAATCTTCTAGAGAGCATTGCTTCCTCATTTTCACTGTCCTCAACACTCTCACTCGCATCTGAGCTTGCTTCTGGTGAGTCTTCTTCAGCTTTTAAAGCGTTGGAGTGCTTCTTTCTACTTGAGGACTCTCCTAGCCTTTCCATATTGATCTCATGGGCCATAAGTGACCCAACGAGCTTTTCCAATGACATTCTCTTTAGATCATTGGCCTCCTCAATGGCTGTTACTTTTGGAGTCCATGAGGATGGTAAAGATCTAAGAATTTTCCTGACCATGTCTCCCATTTCATAGGTCTTTCCTACTCCAGCTAACCCATTTGTGATATCTGTGAATCTACTGAACATTTGGGTTATGGACTCACCTGACTGCATTTGAAATCTCTCGTATTGTGTTACAAGAATATCTATTCTTGTTTCCTTCACCTTGTCTGTGCCTTCGTAGGTGATTCTGAGCTTTTCCCACATCTCCATTGCGGATTTGCAGGCTGACACTCTGTTGAATTCCTTTTTACTCAGTGCACAACACAGTATACTCTTCGCTTTACAATTCAAGGAAATCTTTTTCCTGTCATCATCTGTCCATTGACCTTTCTCGTTTGTGACCAGGAGATCACCTTCTTCTACTATGGACCAAATCTGATAATCGTGGCCTTGCAGAAAATACTCCATTCTGGTTTTCCAATATGTGTAATCCTCTCCATCGAACAATGGTGGTCGGTTGACAGACTGACCTTCGTTGTGACTTTGGGTTGCCATGGATCTTTACTCTTCAGATCGCTGGATCTACTTCTTTGTCAAAAAGACTCGCTCTGATACCACTTATTGCCCAGTTGACGAGCCAAGAGGGGGGGTGAATGGGTCTTTTAAAAATAATTGATTAGTACCTATAAATCAAAAACATTCACACAACAACGTTCTTCGATAGAGGTTAGTAGCTGTTAGTTCGAAAGGCAATCACACAAGGAAAACAATCACACAACACAAGAATTATCCTGGTTCGGACTTCCTCTCCTTAGGAGTCCTACGTCCAGTCCCTGAGCAACAACTCAGGATTCCACTAACTAGGGTACAGTCCCCCTATGGACACAACAAACACCCAGCTCAGCTGGTCTTCCTTCACACGAAGGAAGTACAACCCCCTATACCCCACCAGCTTCTTCACACGAAGGGAATACTACACCCTGGCTCCACCAGGTCTTCCTTCACACCGAAGGGAATACTACACCCTGGCTCCCACCAGGTCTTCCTTCACACCGAAGGGAATACAATACAATGGAATAAAAGAATTTCAGCCCCTAGATCAAGCTTCACCAAGCTAAGATCTGAAGCAAGCAGTACTGAGAGCAGAAGAAATAACCAAGAGGCTCTCTCAGACTGCACAAGCTCTCTCAAGATTTTCACTACAACGAGGAGAGCAAAGAGCGAAAGCAAAGTGGAATGAGGTTCTTGGCTCTGGAAATCTTTTCGAAGAAAGCTTGAACCAGGTTTTTCAATCTATCGTTGTATATGTGTTTCTTCTAATCTTCTGTCTTGTATTTATATCTCCAATTTGAAATATATACATTGAAGTGTCCGTTGTCTCTCTCTTAAGTAGACGTTAGACTGAATGATGCTTGGAAGCTTCCAGTCAACACCTTTTGATCACTTGTGCACGCAAAGAGATGAGATGTTCTGAGATATCCCTTGGCTTCTAATTTGTCCAACGTTGTAAAGTGGAACTGATCAGAGATCTACACAAATTTCAATTTGAACAGTGACAACTAAGCTGTCTCTGATGTCAGTCATCGTTAAAGAATAGTCATGAAAATAGTAAAGCCAAATAGCTGAATCTAAAAGACGTATACAGAGTAAGCACGATAATGGACGATATCGTCTGCATGCATGCAGAGGTACGTTCAGATCTCATAATGCAGGAGTGTCAGAGAGATATATACGTGGACTTTGACTAGTCAACGCTTCTTAGAGAAAGAGAGTATCAAGTCGATGTAAGATATGAAATCGTTATCAAGTCAGTTTGACCAGTCGTTATGAATCATAGAAAATTGTTACATTTACTAAGGATTCAATGTGACTACTTATCAATCGTTACACAAAGCAAATCGTTGTGTTTAATGAAGAAATCGTTGTAAACCCCTTAACAAATCGTTACAGAATGCAAGTCGTTGTGTTCACTGAAGAAATCATTATGAGTTCTGAAGAAATCGTTATGGCAAATCGTTACGAGTTCTGAAGAAATCGTTATGAAAAGCAAATCGTTGCGAGTTCTGAAGAAATCGTTATGATGACTTATGAAATCGTTATGAAAAGTAAATCGTTATGAGTTCTGAAGAAATCGTTATGAAAAGCAAATCGTTACGAGTTCTGAAGAAATCGTTACGAGTTCTTAAGAAATCGATATGAAAAGCAAATTGTTACGAGTTCTGAAGAAATCGTTATGATGACTTATGAAATCGTTATGAAAAGCAAATCGTTATGAGTTCTGAAGAAATCGTTATGATTACTTATAGAATCGTTGCGGCGAGCAAATCCTTGCGAGTTCTAAAGAAATCGTTATGATTACTTAAGAAATCGTTACAGCGAGCAAGTCGTTGCGAGTTCTAAAGAAATCATTATGATTACTTAAGAAATCGTTACGGCGAGCAAGTCGTTGCGAGTTCTAAAGAAATTGTTATGATTACTTATAGAATCGTTGCGACATACAAGTCGTTACGAGCTTTAAAGAAATCGTTACGATGACTATAGAATCGTTATAGGATCCACTTGTTTGAAACAACATGACTTTCCAGTCTTACAAGGAAATCGTTAAAACACTTATGAAATCGTTGTGACTTTCAACAGAAGTCGATGTGGACTTAGAGAAATGCACTTACCTGGCTTATTGACAGAAGTATTTAGTACTTACCATATGTGCTTGATTTTCCTTTTTATCCTGTGTTAAGACTTATAGAATGCATGTTAGAAAACTTTGATACACTACAAGAAAAAGCGGGATTACCGACAGACTGAATCCGTCGGTAATCCGTCGGTATTCCGTCGGAAAATGCCCTTCCGACCGCTTTCCGTCCAATACTCGTCGGAAACTTTCCGTCGGAAATGATTGGTCAGAACTTTCCGACGGATGAGAATTCCGTCGGCATTCGGTCGAAACCTCCGACAGAATTAATCCGTCGGTAAAGGCGTCAGTATTTATAGACCGAAGTACCGACGGTCCTTAACTGTCGGTAATGTATATTTTCCGACGGATACTATCCGTCGGCCAATCCGTCAGTATTATGCCGAGACCTGCCGACGGTATATTTCCGTCGGTAATTTATCAGTTCCGACGGACTTATATCCGTCGGCGAATCCGTCAGTATGTCCGACTGCATTACCGACGGTATTGTTCCGTCGGTAATATATACTTTCCGACGGAAACGTAGCCGTCGGAAAATCCGTCGGAAAATGCACATATTTTTTTTTTAATACATAAAATAAAATACATTGCTACAATGTGAAACCTGCTACAATATTCATAAATTTAACAAATACTAACAATCAACAAAAATCATAAGATACAATAAATATAAATCATATAGCATAATGAATACAAAAATCAACATAGATCTGCTGGATCGTCTGCTGTCCCTGCCTCGTCATCGTCTGGAGCTGGATCCTATTTAAAACAAATTAAAATGAGAAACATTAATAATAGATAAAAGAAATACAGTATTTTCAAAAATAAATTTAAAACATGTGATTATTTCTTAACTTAATACAATAATATTTTTAGATCCATCATTTTCTTGGGTGTTTTTAGATCCGTCCTTTGAATGCCCAACCCAATCCGGGGATCCAAATTGGATTCCGTCAGTTTCTACAAGTCACTTTAACCCACCTGGTCGTGTCGGAGAAAACGGCACGTCGATCCGATCTCTATTTGGGATTTTGGACCCCGGGGTTGTGGTTTTAACTTTTTATATATACTTGGGTGTTTTTAGATCCGTCCTTTGAATACCCAACCCAATCCGGAGATCCAAATTGAATTCCGTCAGTTCCCACACGTCACTTTAACCCACCGGTCGTGTCGGAGAAAACGGCACGTCGATCGATCCCTATTTGGGATTTTGGACCCCCGGGTTGCGTGTTTTAACTTTTTATATACTTGGGTGTTTTTAGATCCGTCCTTTGAATACCCAACCCAATCCGGAGATCCAAATTGGATTCCGTCAGTTTCTACACGTCACTTTAACCCACCCGGTCGTGTCGGAGAAAACGGCACGCCGATCCGATCCCTATTTGGGATTTTGGACCCCGGGTTGTGTTTTGACGCTTTAAATATACTTGGGTGTTTTTTAGATCCGTCAATTGAACGTCCGACCCAATCGGGGATCCAAATTGGATTCCGTCAGTTCCCACACGTCACTTTAACCCACCCGGTCGTGTCGGAGAAAACGGCACGCCGATCCGATCCCAATTTGGGATTTTGGACCCCCGGGTTGCGTGTTTTGACCATTTATATATGCTTGGCCGGTTTTTAGATCCGTCCTTTGAATACCCAACCCAATCGGGAGATCCAAATTGGATTCCGTCAGTTTCTACACGTCACTTTAACCCACCCGGTCGTGTCGGAGAAAACGGCACGTCGATCCGATCCCTATTGGGATTTTGGACCCCCGGGTTGTGTTTTGACGCTTTAAATATACTTGGGTGTTTTTAGATCCGTCAATTGAACGTCCGACCCAATCCGGGGATCCAAATTGGATTCCGTTAGTTCCCACACGTCACTTTAACCCACCCGTCGTGTCGGAGAAAACGGCACGTCGATCCGATCCCTATTGGGATTTTGGACCCCCGGGTTGCGTGTTTTAACTTTTTATATATACTTGGGGTGTTTTTAGATCCGTCCTTTGAATACCCAACCCAATCCGGAGATCCAAATTGGATTCCGTCAGTTTCTACACGTCACTTTAACCCACCCGGTCGTGTCGGAGAAAACGGCACGCCGATCCGATCCCTATTTGGGATTTTGGACCCCCGGGTTGTGTTTTGACGCTTTAAATATACTTGGTGTTTTTTAGATCCGTCAATTGAACGTCCGACCCAATCCGGGGATCCAAATTGGATTCCGTCAGTTCCCACACGTCACTTTAACCCACCCGGTCGTGTCGGAGAAAACGGCACGCCGATCCGATCCCTATTGGGATTTTGGACCCCCGGGTGTGTTTTCACCATTTATATATGCTTGGCCGTGTTTTTAGATCCGTCCTTTGAATACCCAACCCAATCCGGAGATCCAAATTGGATTCCGTCAGTTTCTACACGTCACTTTAACCCACCCGGTCGTGTCGGAGAAAACGGTACGTCGATCCGATCCCTATTTGGGATTTTAGACCCCCGGGTTGTGTTTTGACGCTTTAAATATACTTGGGTGTTTTTTAGATCCGTCAATTGAACGTCCGACCCAATCCGGGGATCCAATTGGATTCCGTCAGTTCCCACACGTCACTTTAACCCACCCGGTCGTGTCGGAGAAAACGGCACGTCGATCCGACCTATTTGGGATTTTGGACCCCGGGTTGCGTGTTTTAACTTTTTTATATACTTGGGTGTTTTTAGATCCGTCCTTTGAATACCCAACCCAATCCGGAGATCCAAATTGGATTCCGTCAGTTTCTACACGTCACTTTAACCCACCGGTCGTGTCGGAGAAAACGGCATGTCGATCCGATCCCTATTTGGGATTTTGGACCCCCGGTTGTGTTTTGACGCTTTAAATATACTTGCGTGTTTTTTAGATTCGTCAATTGAACGTCCGACCCAATCCGGGGATCCAAATTGGATTCCGTCAGTTCCCACACGTCACTTTAACCCACCCGGTCGTGTCGAGGAGAAAACGGCACGCCGATCCGATCCCTATTTGGGATTTTGGACCCCCGGGTTGCGTGTTTTGACCATTATATATGCTTGGCCGTGTTTTTAGATCCGTCCTTTGCATACCCAACCCAATCCGGAGATCCAAATTGGATTCGTCAGTTTCTACACGTCACTTTAACCCACCCAGTCGTGTCGGAGAAAACGGCACGTCGATCCGATCCCTATTTGGGATTTCGGACCCCCGGGTTGTGTTTTGACGCTTTAATATACTTGGGTGTTTTTTAGATCCGTCAATTGAACGTCCGACCCAATCCGGGGATCCAAATTGGATTCCGTCAGTTCCCACACGTCACTTTAACCCACCCGGTCGTGTCGGAGAAAACGGCACGTCGATCCGATCCCTATTTGGATTTTGGACCCCCAGGTTGCGTGTTTTAACTTTTTATATATATTTGGGTGTTTTTTAGATCCGTCCTTTGAATACCCAACCCAATCCGGAGATCCAAATTGGATTCCGTCAGTTTCTACACGTCGCTTTAACCCACCCGGTCGTGTGGGAGAAAACGGCACGTCGATCCGATCCCTATTTGGGATTTTGGACCCCCGGATTGTGTTTGACGCTTTAAATATACTTGGGTGTTTTTTAGATCCATCAATTGAACATCCAACCCAATCCGGGGATCCAAATTGGATTCCGTCAGTTCCCACACGTCACTTTAACCACCCGGTCTGTCGGGGAGAAAACGACACGTCGATCCGATCCCTATTTGGGATTTTGGACCCTCGGGTTGTGTTTTGACGCTTTAAATATACTTGGGTGTTTTTTAGATCCGTCAATTGAACGTCCGACCCAATCCGGGGATCCAAATTGGAGTCCGTCAGTTTCCACACGTCACTTTAACCCACCCGGTCGTGTCGGAGAAAACGGCACGCTGATCCGATCCCTATTTGGGATTTTGGACCCCCGGGTTGCGTGTTTTGACCATTTATATATGCTTGGCCGTGTTTTTAGATCCGTCCTTGAATACCCAACCCAATCCGGAGATCCAAATTGTATTCCGTCAGTTTCTACACGTCACTTTAACCCACCGGTCGTGTCGGAGAAAACGGCACGTCGGTCCGATCCCTATTTGGGATTTTGGACCCCGGGTTGTGTTTTGACGCTTTAAATATACTTGGGTGTTTTTTAGATCCGTCAATTGAACGTCCGACCCAATCCGGAGATCCAAATTGGATTCCGTCAGTCCCACACGTCACTTAAACCACCCGGTCGTGTCGGAGAAAACGGCACGTCGATCCGATCCCTATTTGGGATTTTGGACCCCCGGGTTGCGTGTTTTAACTTTTTATATACTTGGGTGTTTTTAGATCCGTCCTTTGAATACCCAACCCAATCCGGAGATCCAAATTGGATTCCGTCAGTTTCTACACGTCACTTTAACCCACCCGTCGTGTCGGAGAAAACGGCACGCCGATCCGATCCCTATTTGGGATTTTGGACCCCGGGTTGTGTTTTGACGCTTTAATATACTTGGGTGTTTTTTAGATCCGTCAATTGAACGTCGACCCAATCCGGGGATCCAAATTCGATTCCGTCAGTTCCCACACGTCACTTTAACCCACCCGGTCGTGTCGGAGAAAACGGCACGCCGATCCGATCCCTATTTGGGATTTTGGACCCCCGGGTTGCGTGTTTTGACCATTTATATATGCTTGGCCGTGTTTTTAGATCCGTCCTTTGAATACCAACCCAATCCAGAGATCCAAATTGGATTCCGTCAGTTTCTATACGTCACTTTAACCCACCGGTCGTGTCGGAGAAAACAGCACGTCGATCCGATCCCTATTTGGGATTTTGGACCCCCGGGTTGTGTTTTGACGCTTTAAATATACTTGGGTGTTTTTTAGATCCGTCAATTGAACGTCCGACCCAATCCGGGGATCCAAATTGGATTCCGTCAGTTCCCACACGTCACTTTAACCCACCCGGTCGTGTCGGAGAAAACGGCACGTCGATCCGATACCTATTTGGGATTTTGGACCCCCGGGTTGCGTGTTTTAACTTTTTATAAATACTTGGGTGTTTTTAGATCCATCCTTTGAATACCCAACCCAATCCGGAGATCCAAATTGGATTCCGTCAGTTTCTACACGTCACTTTAACCCACCGGTCGGTGTCGGAGAAAACGGCACGTCGATCCGATCCCTATTTGGGATTTTGGACCCCCGGGTTGTGTTTTGACGCTTAAATATACTTGGGTGTTTTTAGATCCGTCAATTGAACGTCCGACCCAATCCGGGGATCCAAATTGGATTCCGTCAGATCCCACACGTCACTTTAACCCACCCGGTCGTGTCGGAGAAAACGGCACGCCGATCCGATCCCTATTTGGGATTTTGGACCCCCGGGTTGCGTGTTTTGACCATTTATATATGCTTGGCTGTGTTTTTAGATCCGTCCTTTGAATACCCAAACCAATTGGAGATCCAAATTGGATTCCGTCAGTTTCTACACGTCACTTTAACCCACCCGGTCGTGTCGGAGAAAACGGCACGTCGATCCGATCCTTATTGGGGATTTTGGACCCCCGGGTTGTGTTTTGACGCTTTAAATATACTTGGGTGTTTTTTAGATCCGTCAATTGAACGTCCGACCCAATCGGGGATCCAATTGGATTTCGTCAGTTTCCACACGTCACTTTAACCCACCGGTCGTGTCGGAGAAAACGGCACGTCGATCCGATCCCTATTTGGGATTTTGGACCCCGGGTTGTGTGTGTTTTAACTTTTTATATATACTTGGGTGTTTTTTAGATCCGTCCTTTGAATACCCAACCCAATCCGGGGATCCAAATTGGATTCCGTCAGTTTCTACACGTCACTTTAACCCACCGGTCGTGTCAGAGAAAACGGCACGTCGATCCGATCCCTATTTGGGATTTTGGACCCCCGGGTTGTGTTTTGACGCTTTAATATACTTGGGTGTTTTTAGATCCGTCAATGAACGTCAACCCAATCCGGGGATCAAATTGAATTCCGTCAGTTCCACACGTCACTTTAACCCACCCGGTCGTGTCGGAGAAAACGGCACGCCGATCCGATCCCTATTTGGTATTTTGGACCCCCGGGTTGCGTGTTTTGACCATTTATATATGCTTGGCCGGTTTTTAGATCCGTCATTTGAATACCAAACCAATCCGGAGATCCAAATTAGATTCCGTCAGTTTCTACACGTCACTTTAACCCACCCGGTCGTGTCGGAGAAAACGGCACGTCGATCGATCCCTATTTGGGATTTTGGACCCCCGGGTTGTGTTTTGACGCTTTAAATATACTTGGGTGTTTTTTAGATCCGTCATTGAACGTCCGACCCAATCGGGGATCCAAATTGGATCCGTCAGTTCCCACACGTCACTTTAACCCACCCGGTCGTGTGTCGGAGAAAACGGCACGCCGATCCGATCCCTATTTGGGATTTTGGACCCCCGGGTTGCGTGTTTTGACCATTTATATATGCTTGGCCGTGTTTTTAGATCCGTCCTTTGAATACCCAACCCAATCGGAGATCCAAATTGGATTCCGTCAGTTTCTACACGTCACTTTAACCCACCCGGTCGTGTCGGAGGAAACGGCACGTCGATCCGATCCCTATTTGGGATTTTGGACCCCCGGGTTGTGTTTTGACGCTTTAAATATACTTGGTGTTTTTTAGATCCGTCGATTGAACGTCCGACCCAATCGGGGATCCAAATTGGATTCCGTCAGTTCCCACACGTCACTTTAACCCACCCGGTCGTGTCGGAGAAAACGGCACGTCGATCCGATCCCTATTTGGGATTTTGGATCCCCGGGTTGCGTGTTTTAACTTTTTATATATACTTGGGTGTTTTTAGATCCGTCCTTTGAATACCAAACCAATCCGGAGATCCAAATTGGATTCCGTCAGTTTCTACACGTCACTTTAACCCACCCGGTCGTGTCGGAGAAAACGGCACGTCGATCCGATCCCTATTTGGGATTTTGGACCCCGCGTTGTGTTTTGACGCTTTAATATACTTGGGTGTTTTTTAGATCCGTCCTTGAACGTCCGACCCAATCCGGGATCCAAATTGGATTCCGTCAGTTTCCCACACGTCACTTTAACCCACCCGGTCGTGTCGGAGAAAACGGCACGCGATCCGATCCCTATTTGGGATTTTGGACCCCCGGGTTGCGTGTTTTGACCATTATATATGCTTGGCCGTGTTTTTAGATCCGTCCTTTGAATGCCCACCCAATCCGGAGATCCAAATTGGATTCCGTCAGTTTCTACACACGTCACTTTAACCCACCCGGTCGTGTCGGAGAAAACGGCACGATCCGATCCCTATTTGGGATTTTGGACCCCCGGGTGTGTTTTGACGCTTTAAATATACTTGGGTGTTTTTTAGATCCGTCATTGAACGTCCCAACCCATCCGGGGATCCAAATTGGATTCCGTCAGTTCCCACACGTCACTTTAACCCACCCGGTCGTGTCGGAGAAAACGGCACGTCGATCCGATCCCTATTTGGGATTTTGACCCCCGGGTTGTTGTTTTACTTTTATAATACTTGGGTGTTTTTAGATCCGTCCTTTGAATACCCAACCCAATCCGGAGATCCAATTGGATTCCGTCAGTTTCTACACGTCACTTTAACCCACCCGGTCGTGTCGGAGAAAACGGCACGTCGATCCGATCCCTATTTGGGATTTTGGACCCCCATTTGTTTTTGACGCTTTAAATATACTTGGGTGTTTTTTAGATCCGTCAATTGAACGTCCCAACCCAATCCGGGATCCAAATTGGATTCCGTCAGTTCCCACACGTCACTTTAACCCACCCGGTCGTGTCGGAGAAAACGGCACGCCGATCCGATCCCTATTTGGGATTTTGGACCCCCGGTTTGCGTGTTTTGACCATTTATATATGCTTGGCCGTGTTTTTAGATCCGTCCTTTGAATACCCACCCAATCCGGAGATCCAAATTGGATTCCGTCAGTTTCTACACGTCACTTTAACCCACCCGGTCGTGTCGGAGAAAACGGCACGTCGATCCGATCCCTATTTGGGATTTTGGACCCCCGGGTTGTGTTTTTGACGCTTTAAATATACTTGGGTGTTTTTAGATCCGTCAATTGAACGTCCACCCAATCCGGGGATCCAAATTGGATTCCGTCAGTTCCCACACGTCACTTTAACCACCCGGTCGTGTCGGAGAAAACGGCACGTCGATCCGATCCCTATTTGGGATTTTGGACCCCCGGGTTGTGTTTTGACGCTTTAATATACTTGGTGTTTTTTAGATCCGTCAATTGAACGTCCGACCCAATCCGGGGATCCAAATTGGATTCCGTCAGTTCCCACACGTCACTTTAACCCACCCGGTCGTGTCGGAGAAAACGGCACGTCGATCCGATCCCTATTTGGGATTTTGGACCCCCGGTTGCGTGTTTAACTTTTATATATACTTGGTGTTTTTAGATCCGTCCTTTGAATACCCAACCCAATCCGGAGATCCAAATTGGATTCCGTCAGTTTCTACACGTCACTTTAACCCACCCGGTCGTGTCGGAGAAACGGCACGTCGATCCGATCCCTATTTGGGATTTTGGACCCCCGGGTTGTGTTTTGACGCTTTAAATATACTTGGGTGTTTTTTAGATCCGTCAATTGAACGTCCGACCCAATCCGGGGATCCAAATTGGATTCCGTCAGTTCCCACACGTCACTTTAACCCACCCGGTCGTGTCGAGAAACGGCACTCGATCCGATCCCTCCCTATTGGGATTTTGGACCCCCGGGTTGCGTGTTTTAACTTTTTATATATACTTGGGTGTTTTTAGATCCGTCCTTTGAATACCCAACCCAATCCGGAGATCCAAATTGGATTCCGTCAGTTTCTACACGTCACTTTAACCCACCCGGTCGTGTCGGAGAAACGGCACGTCGATCCGATCCCTATTTGGGATTTTGGACCCCCGGGTTGTGTTTTGACGCTTTAAATACTTGGGTGTTTTTTAGATCCGTCAATTGAACATCCGACCCAATCCGGGGATCCAAATTGGATTCCGTCAGTTCCCACACGTCACTTTAACCCCCCGGTCGTGTCGGAGAAAACGGCACACGATCCGATCCCTATTTGGGATTTTGACCCCCCGGGTTGCGTGTTTTGAACCATTTATATATGCTTGGCCGTTTTTTTAGATCCGTCCCTTGAATACCCAACCCAATCCGGAGATCCAAATTGGATTCCGTCAGTTTCTACACGTCACTTTAACCCACCCGGTCGTGTCGGAGAAAACGGCACGTCGATCCGATCCCTATTTGGGATTTTGACCCCCGGGTTGTGTTTTGACGCTTTTAAATATACTTGGGTGTTTTTTAGATCCGTCAATTGAACGTCCACCCAATCCGGGATCCAAATTGGATTCCGTCAGTTCCCACACGTCACTTTAACCCACCCGGTCGTGTCGGAGAAAACGGCACGTCGATCCGATCCCTATTGGGATTTTGGACCCCCGGGTTGCGTGTTTTACTTTTTATATATACTTGGGTGTTTAGATCCGTCCTTTGAATACCCAACCCAATCCGGAGATCCAAATTGGATTCCGTCAGTTTCTACACGTCACTTTAACCCACCCGGTCGTGTCGGAGAAAACGGCACGTCGATCCGATCCCTATTTGGGATTTTGGACCCCCGGGTTGTGTTTTGACGCTTTAAATATACTTGGGTGTTTTTTAGATCCGTCAATTGAACGTCCGACCCAATCCGGGATCCAAATTGGATTCCGTCAGTTCCCACACGTCACTTTAACCCACCCGGTCGTGTCGGAGAAAACGGCACGTCGATCCGATCCCTATTTGGGATTTTGGACCCCCGGGTTGCGTGTTTTAACTTTTTATATATACTTGGGTGTTTTGATCCGTCCTTTGAATACCCAACCCAATCCGGAGATCCAAATTGGATTCCGTCAGTTTCTACACGTCACTTTAACCCACCCGGTCGTGTCGGAGAAAACGGCACGTCGATCCGATCCCTATTTGGGATTTTGGACCCCCGGGTTGTGTTTTTGACGCTTTAAATATACTTGGTGTTTTTTTAGATCCGTCAATTGAATCCGACCCAATCCGGGATCCAAATGGATTCCGTCAGTTCCCACACGTCACTTTAACCCACCCGGTCGTGTCGGAGAAAACGGCACGCCGATCCGATCCCTATTTGGGATTTTGACCCCCGGGTTGCGTTTTTGACCATTTATATATGCTTGGCCGTGTTTTTTAGATCCGTCCTTTGAATAACCAACCCATCCGGGATCCAAATTGGATTCCGTCAGTTTCTACACGTCACTTTAACCCACCCGGTCGTGTCGGAGAAAACGGCACGTCGATCCGATCCCTATTTGGGATTTTGGACCCCCGGGTTGTGTTTTGACGCTTTAATATACTTGGGTGTTTTTTTGATCCGTCAATTGAATCCGCCCAATCCGGGATCCAAATTGGATTCCGTCAGTTCCCACACGTCACTTTAACCCACCCGGTCGTGTCGGAGAAAACGGCACGTCGATCCGATCCCTATTTGGGATTTTGGACCCCCGGGTTGCGTGTTTTACTTTTTATATATACTTGGTGTTTTTAGATCCGTCCTTTGAATACCCAACCCAATCCGGAGATCCAAATTGGATTCCGTCAGTTTCCACACGTCACTTTAACCCACCCGGTCGTGTCGGAGAAACGGCACGTCGATCCGATCCCTATTTGGGATTTTGGACCCCCGGGTTGTGTTTTTGACGCTTTAATATACTTGGGTGTTTTTTAGATCCGTCATTTGAACGTCCGACCCAATCCGGGATCCAAATTGGATTCCGTCAGTTCCCACACGTCACTTTAACCCACCCGGTCGTGTCGGAGAAAACGGCACGCCGATCCGATCCCTATTTGGGATTTTGGACCCCCGGGTTGCGTGTTTGACCATTTATATATGCTTGGCCGTGTTTTTAGATCCGTCCTTTGAATACCCAACCCATCCGGAGATCCAAATTGGATTCCGTCAGTTTCTACACGTCACTTTAACCCACCCGGTCGTGTCGGAGAAAACGGCGTCGATCCGATCCCTATTTGGGATTTTGGACCCCCGGGTTGTGTTTTGACGCTTTAAATATACTTGGTGTTTTTTAGATCCGTCAATTGAACGTCCCCCCATCCGGGATCCAAATTGGATTCCGTCAGTTCCCACACGTCACTTTAACCCACCCGGTCGTGTCGGAGAAAACGGCACGTCGATCCGATCCCTATTTGGGATTTTGGACCCCCGGGTTGTGTTTTGACGCTTTAAATATACTTGGGTTTTTTTAGATCCGTCAATTGAACGTCCGACCCAATCGTGTTGGACGCCCGGCCCAATCCTAAGTATATGAAATTAATACTAATACTGACCTGAGCTGCTGGCTGTGTGGGGCGTACTCCCTGCATTATTGACATGAACTGCTGAACCATATCGCTGAACTGCGTCTGTAGCTGTAGCCGCTGCGTCTCTATCTGTACTTGCTGCGCCTGTAGCTGTACCCGCTGCGTCTGTAGCTCTTCCCGCTGCGTCTGTAGCTCTGTACGTAGCTCCTCCAATGATGCCTCTAATGTCCTCTACACCACTGACGGGCGCGCAAAGATGAACTCGCGTGTGCCGGAGAAGCGATCGAACTGGCATATGAGGACAACACTCGATGAGTATCCAGGCTGTCCCCAAAGCCGTACACTCGACCCTTCCTCCTCGGCACTCCCGCTGCCTCGACCCAAGCGTCCGCATCCAAATCTGGCTGGGGAGTGCCCTCTGTGTAGCGCTCCGCCATCGTCCTGTCGTACGTCTCCTGTAAAATAATTTAAAATTAAATTATTGAAAACAAATTACTTTAATATCATAATTGAATTCATAATTTAAAGCTTGACTTACAGCAATCGTGCGGGCACTCTCGGTAACATAGTCATCCGTCCCCTTCCGCTTATGAGTCCGGTCAAATAACTCGCGGAAAGTAGGGGCACGCTCCAGGTCGTGATGCTTAGAATTCAACAAAATTAGTTAGTCTCACAATAATAATCCATATGTATATATGAATCGAACAATAAAATACTTACCAATTTTTGACTGTGGGTCGCATAAGATACGGATCCACTAGTATGCACATTCTTCTCCGGTTGAGTTGCTCTGTTGCGTATTGCCGCCTGTGACCGCTGCTGCCATGGTCCAGCAGCCCAACGCGCGCAAAGGGACTCCCAATAGTCCGTCCGCAGCCAAACAGGGCCGTAATCCACCCAAGCCATAGGATCCCGGTTCCCTGTGGTCTTGATTGCCTTGTCCCGTGCCTCCCACATCGACTTTCTTAAATTAGTCTGGGCCGTAATCTCCCAGACGGCTCGAGCCCGAGGGAGATCCTCGGGTCTCGTGAACGCGAACCTCCGCTGTAAAGAATAAATTAATCAACGTTCTGCAATAAACCTAAATTAATAATAATTGAATAAATGACTTCAACTCTTCTAAAAAATAAAATACCGTAAACATGTCAAATAATAAATCCCGACTGGCACCGGGAATTCTCTCCATGCATCCACTGGTCCTGGAATATGTGCGTGGATCAACGTCGTAATATAGCGGGAAGCAGGACTGGGATCTATCTTCCCCCTGCAATTCCACATTAATTTTCTACATGAAATGTATATCCTAAATAACAATACAGTAACATTGAGATGATGAACTTTACCCTGAGATCCAGCATGGTTGTCGTCCTGGTAGCTGAGGCCCCTCCTCAGCTGCTGGATGCTGGCTCTCCACCTCTGTTGAAAACAATTTAGTACACTTTTATTGTATAAATTGCAAGAGACCAAACATACTAATCTATTGAAACATATGTTTACCTTGTGGTGAGGAAGAAGACGAAGGTAGCGTGGACGGGGAGGCATTCCCTGCAAAATTTCATACACATTAGAAATTATGAATTTCAAATAAACAACAATGTAGAAAATTACCTGTCGCTGGGACGACGGGCGTGGACGGGGAGGCATTCCCTGCAAATTTCATACACATTAGAAATTATGAATTTCAAATAAACACAATATAGAAATTTACCTGTCGCTGGGACGACGGGCGTGGACGGGAGGCAGTCCCTGCAAAATTTCATACACATTAGAAATTATGAATTTCAAATAAACAACAATATAGAAATTTACCTGTCGCTGGGACGACGGGCGTGGACGGGGAGGCAGTCCCTGCAAAATTTCATACACATTAGAAATTATGAATTTCAATAAACAACAATGTAAAATTACCTGTCGCTGGACGACGGGCGTGGACGGGGAGGCAGTCCCTGTAAATTGTATGTACGTTAGTTCTCGTGAAATCAATATAAACAATATACCCATATGGTTTTTTGTGTACATATGCATATACCTGTCGCGGACCTGGAGGCAGACGTGGACGCGGAGGCAGTCCCTCTGCCAACGGACGTGGCAACCCTCCGACTGCGTCCTCCACGTACCATATCTCTATTGATACAAATAAAGATATAGCAAGTCATCAGCACTCAATTTGAAGTAGCAATTTATTATGAACATGTAATGAACAACAACACCAATTTCTTACAAATATGCAGTATATTTCTATATTCATCATCAGATGCTGAAGACATGTTTAATTCAGCATCATCTTCATCATCATCCTGGAATTCATCCTCATCATCTTGGAGTCTTCCTCCACATCAGACTCCACCTCCCGCTCAGCGACATTTGGGTCAACTTCTTCTTGTTCGTTATCCTTATGTAAGAAATTGTTTCATTTATATCATGAACATTGTACTGCGTAGAAGCTGCCAACTCTCGTGCGTCACTCCGATCTGATTGAAAAAAGTTGTCATTAACACCTTCGAGCTCATCATCAGTCGGGAGAAGCTCATACTCAGGGAATAGTCTTGATTTCACTCTACATGCAGCCCACCAATCTCTTAATTTGAGGGATGTATAATTTGAATAATAAACTTGTTGGGCTTGTGCCGCCAGGATGAATGGCTCATATGTACTCAATTTGGACTTATGCTTCACATCGATTAATCCATATGTTGTGTCATGACGAATAGATGTCGGGTCAAACCAATGACACTTGAACAGAAATACATTGTTGTCTTGTCCCAAAAATTGCAGTTCAATGACTTCTTCGAGAATGCCATAATAGTCAATTTCATTTTCATTATAGGCACTTCCCTTCACACATACGCCGCTGTTCATCGTAGACTTATTCCGTCCATAATCTCTCGTGTGAAATCTGTATCCATTCACAATGTAGCCTGGATAGACACGTACAATCTTCGAGGGGCCAAAACTAATCTGTTGTACTCTAGAATCGGGAATGAAGCCTTGTTCAACCTATTATGAGATAAATAGACAAACATTGAATAAATGACTTCAACTCAGTCTGCATAAAAACATAACACTTATGTTTCAAATAATTAGACACATACTCGAGATCTTAACCAAGTAGAAAAGACTTCTCCCGTTCCTTTTCAACCTGCACGTCAGTTAGACGTGGATTCTGTCGCTGAATGACCGAGTCAAACTCTCTGCAATGTAAATCACACAACCGTTAGGTTCTGCAGTAATGCACGCAAATGATGACGAATAAGCGTGGAGAGCTTACTGAATGTAAGGGTCTAGTTCTTCGCAATTCATGAACACGTAGATCTCCGCAGCTACCAACTCTCTGTCTTGGAGTGCGCGAGTAGATGAAGATCCGAACGCCCGTCCGGCACACTTGAATACAGAGAGTTGGTCTGACACGTCGGAATCTCCACCATCATCATTACGTGGAGGTTGAGTTCTTCGGGTTCGTATTTCCGTGTCAAAGTACATCGAACAGAAGTTCGATATCTCCTCAATGAGGTACGCCTGAGTAATGGAGCCCTCAACTTGTGCTTTGTTACGGACTTTCATCTTAAGATCGTGCATGCACCTACGACAATAATTCAAATGCATACATAAGTAATATAAAAGATCGTCGTAATGGCAATAAATTGAGATGTAGAAATATACCTCTCAAACGGATACATCCATCGAAATTGTACTGGTCCTCCGACCCTTGCCTCATATGGTAAATGGATGATCAGGTGCTCCATTGAATCAAAGAATGCTGGAGGAAATATCTTCTCTAATTTGCAGACTGTCTGAATTATATTTTGCTCTATATTTTGCAAGTCATGAATTTTGAGTTCTGATGCAGATAAAATCCTGAAGAATTGACTCAGCTCAGTCATTGCTCCCCATATTTGTTTCGGCAACAACTCACGAAAAGCAAGAGGCATCAGTCTTTGCATGAAAACATGGCAGTCATGACTCTTCATTCCGTATATTTTTCCCTCGTTGACATTTACACAACGCGCAATATTCGAGACATATCCATCCGAAAATCTCAATTGCTTTAACCATTGCAACACTTCCTTAATCTGTCTGGCCCCAAGCACATATGCAGCTTTAGGTTGCACCACTTTTCCTTGAACATGCTGTAGCTCTAGTTCTGACGTTTGCAAAGTACTTTCAAATCAACCCGTGCCTTGACGTTATCCTTCGTTTTACCTTTGACGTCCATACTGTGTTGAACACATTATCAAAAACATTCTTCTCTATATGCATGACGTCTAGGTTATGACGTATCAAAAGTGTTGACCAATAAGGCAATTCCCAAAAAATGCTTTGCTTCACCCAATTGTGATCCTTCCCAAAGCCAGGGATTTGTCGGGTACTACCAGCCAGTTGTGTTACAGTCGGTAAGTTCTGGACCCGCCTCGCCATATTTCCACCAGACACCCGTTCCATATCTACGTCCTCCATCACAGTTGTATTTTAATAAAAGAATCCTTTTGCTTTCGGAAAGGATGGTCACTGGGTAGAAACCGCCGATGACAATCGAACCAACAAGATTTTCCCCCAGATTTCAACACAAATGATTTAGAATCCTCCATGCAATAAGGACATGCCAACCTCCCATGTGCTCCAGCCAGATAACATGCCGTAGGCTGGAAAGTCACTTATTGTCCACATTAATGCAGCCTTCAGATTGAAATTCTGTTTTCTGGATGCATCATAAGACTGCACACCATCTGACCATAACAATTTCATCTCATCAATCAACGGTCTGAGATATATGTCTATATTCTTTCCTGGACTTTTTGGACCCGGAATCAGCAATGAAGGAACAGATTCTCACGCTTCATGCACATGCCTGGCGGAAGGTTATACGGTGTTAAGAATACTGGCCAACATGAGTAAGATGCCACCGAGCCTCCGAAAGGATTGAAACCATCTGTGCATAAACCAAGCCGTACGTTGCGTGGATCCCTTGAGAAGTAGGATGATACGGCTAAAATGAGCCCAAGCTTCACCATCGGCAGGATGACTCATTTCACCTTCGTCGCGACGGACTCTTTCCGCATGCCATGTCATATGTCCAGCTGTCCTCGAGGACATGAACAATCGCTGCAATCTGGGTGTGATAGGAAAGTACCGCAATGACTTATACGGAACATCCTTCTGCTTTGACTTGTCCCCTCTCTTGGGCTTGAACCTATCATGCTTACAAATACAGCATGATGTCTTATCTGCATCCTCTTTGTAGTACAGCATACAGTGATTCGGACATGCATCATTTTCATAAAACCAAGCCCCAAATCATTCACCATCTTCTTCGCACGGTAAAAGTCAGCAGGTAACCTCTCTGATTGAGGAAGCATGCTCTTGACCAGTAAGAGAAGTCGGTCAAAACAACTCTCGCTCATATGAAATTCAGATTTCAAATTCAATAGCTGCGACACTGCAGACAACCGTGTATGCTTCTCACAACCATCCCATAATGGCTCATCAGCATCTCGAAGTAACTGATAAAATCTCTGAGCTGTATCATTCGGCACTTCTTCATTTGTTTGATCTTCATGAATATTGAACTCCGGACCAGCAGCATCGACAACCATGTCTACGTACGTACTTGTGGAGGCAAAGTAATTAGCTGGTGCAGACGACTGAATATTCAACTCACCATGACACGACCATAACTCATAATGGCCAACAAATCCTCTCGTATACAGATGATGCTGCACATCCCATGTCGATATCCACTTTCTGTTCTTACAAGCCGAACACGGACATCGAATGTTACCCATCGGATCGACTGCTACTGAGGAATTACTCAATGCAAACTGAATAAAACTGTCAACTCCGTCTTTAAACTCCTCGGTGACAACTCCATTCACCATTCCACGGTACATCCATGACCGATTCTCATAAGACATTGTTCCTACACAGATTAAATGTCATGTCACAAGTTAAAATCCAACAGACCCTCACATCGTTCGAGTAAGTCAAAATGAATAGGTAGATATATTATTAAGATTATCACTTTTTACCCATCTGTGAATATTTGATCGCACTCAGATGACCATTTACTATGTTTTGTATTATTTGCTGAAATTTCGGCAGCATCTCCTCACACCTCTCCGATATACCAAAAAATTTATTGATTTAGATATTTTCTTAAACACTTACTAATAAGTGGTTAAGAAATATTCTAAATCAATAAAGGTATATCAGAGAGGAGTGAGTAGACGCACCCGAAATTTTCAACAAATAATACAATCACATAATAAATGACCACCTAACTCCGATCAAACATTCACAGACTGTCCAAAACGGGACAATTCAAGACTTTGAGTTAGATATACACGTTCTCATTATTGAAAATAACTCGTGCACATCAATCTCAAGTCTTGAACGGGAATGTTCATTGACACGGGCTTAACACGCTCTCGTGATGTGTGTGCAGTGAAAAATTACTATACATGCATAGATCAAATTTAAACCCAAATAAATATGAAAGGAATATGATAACAAAATCATACATGTGAACAAGTGCAATAATAAACCAAATTCATACATACATGTACATGAATTACATATAAACATGTGCAATACTAAAGAAATACATTAAAATAAGATGTGTAATACTAATCATTAAACTGAAAGTGAACAATTAAACATAAAAGAAACTAATATCTAGAAGGAAGAGTTTGTACTATTTTTTTTCCTAAATTGGGATGTGTAAATTAAGTTTATTTTGATCTACTCCTCACTTAGTTGTTATGAGGAGTATCTATGTAATTAAACTTCCGCGTTATGACGATATGAATGGATAAGTAAATATTACCTGTTGTGCCTGTTTTTCTGTCACTCCCGATAAATAGCCTTTTATTAGGACGTGACAATTCTCCCTCCTTTAGCCTCTCCTCCACATCCAGCAAGCCTCAGCAACGCATTAGGGTCGGCCATGAAGAGGTTAGGGTGTATGTAAGCCTCTAGTGTTTCCAATTCCTACTACAACTTTAATTCCTATTAAATTCTGAGTTTCCCTTGCCACTGGCCATCTATCTATCTATCTATCTATCTATATCTATCTATCTATCTATCTATCTATCTATCTATTTATGTATATAGTATGATAGATGTATAGGAGAGGATTGGGTTTCCCTTGCCACTGGCCATCTCTGACGGAGCCAATAGACGATGAGCTTTGGGAGACACCCCTGCCCCCCCCTCCTCTCTCTCTCTCTCTCTCTCTCTCTCTCTCCTCTCTCTTCTTTTGCGTCCTTTCGTTTTGCAGTGGTCTGTGTTTTTCTCTCTCCCTTTTCCTTTTGACTACGACCATCTGTTTCTACTTTCTCTTCTCTTCGTTTCACTGGTCTTTTATGCCCCCAGACAAGTCACACTGGCAAAAGGGCCCGGGGTTCTCCTGACAACTTCCCTATGGAAAAGTTGGGTGCTGCTCAAAAACTTTCGAACTAAATTAACTTGTTGCACTTGCAATTAGCACGTCGGTCGACACAAGATACAATATAATAGATGTTGCAGCCCCCTCATGCATTTTGTATCTGCGCAGACATAAGATAGATAATTTTGCAAATGCAGTAAGTTGTTCTCAGAATTTGGAGGAAGAACATTTACTTTTACTACGTTTGAACTCTTGGTCTGATCTAAAGGCATCCCATGCGCCTAAGGGAATGTGTGTGTGTACACGTGTGTGTGAGAGAGAGAGACAGAGAGAGAGATTAAAGGATACTAAAAAATCCTTCTTTAAACCCTTTTTTTTTCCCGTTTCCTTTTCCGTTTCCTTACAATTTCTTTAGTTCAGTACTTTAACCTATTATACTCTTGGTTACTTGCAACAGATAAAGTATGGCATTCCCCATATTAGAGGCACTCATCAAAACTCTCCCTCCATATTAGCTGCTTCAAAACCATAAGCTAAAGTGTGGCATTCCCATCAACTAAAGTGAGGCATAAAGTTGGTGATAATAGCTTCTGGATAGTTAATGTAATATTATATTGTGAAATTATTATCTCAATATTTAAAAGTTTTTGTCATCATGTAGAGTCTATTAATATTATATACTATATTTTATGATGTAATATTAAACATATTTAGATTTAAATAAGACGTATGCACCAATGTCTCCGCAAAATATTTACTTAAGAACCAAATGGGTAATTACGATTTTTATTTTTACATAAAATTATTTCATAGAAACTATTTTTCAATGAAAATTTTTACATGCAATTAATGGACCCTAAATTAAAGCTACTGAGCACATCGCAGTGGTGGAGAATGGCCCTCTATGTAATTAGCACGAGGATCTCCAAGTATTGGATGAACATATTTATATAAGTCGGTATTTTTGGTGCTTAACACGGTTTTGCATCAGTACACTAAACAAATGGCCAAATCTGAAGAGGAGCTGTTTCACTAGTAGATCCAATTATGAAGTCGAGAAATTTATTTTGGGAAAAAAATTACAATGCAACTCACCTATATATTAATTGTTCTCCTAACTAAAAATATTGTGATCGATGTATATACGCTTCAATCAATTAACTTTATCTACATCTATACATACATGTATATACATAAATAGATAGATAGATAGATGATAGATGGCCAGTGGCAAGGGAAAAGGGCGCCCGAGAGAACCTGCAGCCACATGGTCCACATCGAGTCATGTCTTCCTCCCTGGAGCTCATATGCATCCAAGACAGGTCGATCATGTGCAAACTCTTGTGTGGATAGGTGGAGGGGATCACCGGGTGGGGGGTGCACAGGAAGGGGGGGAGGGCGGTGGCGGTGGGGGCGCAGAAGGGAGGGGGTAGTGGCAGGGTGGGGGGGGGGGGGGTTGCACAGGAAGGGAGGGAGGGTGGTGGCTGTGGGGGTAGGAGGGGGAGCGGTAGTGGCGGGGTGGGTGGGGGTTGCACAGGAAGGGGGGGAGGAGTGGCGGTAGGGGCGCAGGAGGGGAGGGGTAGTGGCGGAGTGGGGGGGGGGGCTTGCACAGGAAGGGGGGGAGGCGGTGGCGGTAGGGGCGCAGGAGGGGGAGGGGTAGTGGCGGAGTGGGGGGGGGCTTGCACAGGAAGGGGGGGAGGGCGGTGGCGGTAGGGGCGCAGGAGGGGGAGGGGTAGTGGCGGAGTGGGGGGGGGGGCTTGCACAGGAAGGGGGGAGGCGGGTGGCGGTGGGGGCGAGGTGTGTACATACCGGCGGTGGCAGAGCACGGCGGCGGCGGCGGGGCCGGTCGGGGCGGAGGCCGGCGGCGGCGCGGCAGGCGGCGAGTGGCGACGGTCGCGGCGACGAGAGAGAGAGAGAGAGAGAGAGAGAGAGCGGGAGAGGAAGAGAGAGAGAGAAGCGAGAGAGGGAAGAAGAGAGAGAGAGAGAGCGGGAGAGGAAAGAGGGGGGTTTCGCGGGACAAGGTATAGTAGAGTTACCGACGGATATTCCGACAGACATATGTCTGTCGGCATATCCGTCGGTATGTTTTCATTACCGACGGAAATTTCCGACGGAAATATTCCGTCGGAACTACCGACGGATATTCCGACTGACATATTGCCGTCGGAATATCCGACGGACTTACCGACGGAAACTAATCCGTCGGAAATTTCCGTCGGTAATCCCGCTTTTTCTTGTAGTGAATTGTTTTGTTAATCACCAAAATAATATGTAGTTAATTATATTACATGGGATGATCGCTACATCATGGGCTCTTTCTTGAGAACTCGCTGAAGACTTGTGATCAGAGTGTTTTTTATGACTATCGTTCTCTGTCTATGTTGTCTCTTTTAGAGCTCCTTTCTTCAATATATAGCTTCAATTTGAAATCTAGACGTTGAAGTATCATTGCCTTTAGCTTTTTGTGTACGTTAGACTGAGTGGCACTTGAAGCTTCCAGTCAACAGTCCTTTATCCATTTGTGCACGCAAAGAGATAGGATCTTCTGAAGTGTCCTTGGCTTCTACAAGGTCCAACGTTGTATGACAAATGTTGTCAGAGACCTGCATACATTAAATGCTAGAACAGTAGACAGCTAGGTTGTCTCTTGTTGTCAGGCAACGTTGGTGTGAATATTCACCAAAATAGTAATGCCATTTTGCTGTTCTAAAAGATGCATATGGAATAGACACGATAATGGATGATATCGTCTGTATGCATGCAGAGATATGTTCAGTCTTCATTAAATGCACAGCTCACAGAAGAATATGTATGAAGACTTTGACTATTCAACCCGTTGAAAGGATAAGTCATATGTCAAGTTGATTGATATGAAATCGATGCATTTATGACTTATGAAATCCTTATGCAACCTAATAGCAAATCGTTGTGAGATATGAAAGAATCGTTGTGATCATTGAGGAAATCATTATGATTACTTAAGAAGTCGATGCGCAAAGCAAATCGTTATAATATCTGAAGCAATCGTTGCGATAAGTAAATTGTTATGATAACTAAAGGAATCGTTATGATAGCAAATCGTTATGATCACTAAAGGAATCGTTACGATGACTAAAGGAATCGTTACGAAAGCAAGTCGTTACGATGACTAAAGGAATCGTTACGAGAGCAAGTCCTTACGATGACTAAAGGAATCGCTGCGAGAGCAAGTCGTTACGATGACTAAAGGAATCGTTACAAAAGCAAGTCGTTACGATGACTAAAGGAATCATTACGAAAGCAAGTCGGTACGATGACTAAAGGAATAGTTACGAGAGCAAGTCGTTATGATGACTAAAGGAATCGTTATGAAAGCAAGTCGTTACGATGACTAAAGGAATCGTTACGAAAGCAAGTCGTTACGATGACTAAAGGAATCGTTACGAGAGCAAGTCGTTACGATGACTAAAGGAATCGTTACGAGAGCAAGTCATTACGATGACTAAAGGAATCGTTACGATAAATAAAGAAGTCGATGCAAGCAAATCGTTGCGCTCTCTTTAAGAAGTCGTTGTAGGAACGATTTCTTTTGAAATCAGAAGAAGTTTCAATCTATGAAGAAATCGTTAAGGTACTTATGAAACGGTTATGAAGAAATCGTTACAGTTCTACTGTAATCGTTATGATCTATAAAAGAAACCGATGTGTACTTAGACAAATATGATGTTGTAGATACAATGTAAAGATGCTTACCTGTTTTGGCTTATTTTCCTTTGGTATTAATTCCTGTGCTTAAGACTTGTAGAAAATAGGTTAGTGACCTTTAATTAAGGGTTTGATAATTATCACAATAATATGATTTTGTTAATCACCAAAATATAATGTAATTACTTTTATTACATGGGGATAGACTGTTCATCAGGTTCTTCCCACTTCATCACTGCTTCTACCTTGGCCGGATCAACTGCAACACCTTCACCTGAAATCACATGGCCCAGAAACTGAATTTCTTTCAGCCAAAACTCACATTTACTAAACTTGGCATACAACTGATGATCTCGCAAAGTCTGCAATGTGATCCTCAAGTGTGCTGCATGCTCTTCTTCTGATGCTGAATATACCAATATATTATTAATAAATACTACAATGAACTGATCCAAATAAGGGTGGAATATCTTGTTCATCAAATTCATAAAAACTACTGGTGCATTAGTCAACCCAAATGGCATAACTACAAACTCATAATGCTCATGTCTGGTCCTGAAAGTTGTCTTGTCAATATCTTATTCCTTAATCCTCAGCTGATGATATCCTGACCTCAAATCAATCTTAGAAAATACTTTGGCTGACTGAAGCTGATCAAATAAATCATCTATTCTGGGAAGCAAGTATTTATTCTTGAGGGTAACCTTGTTCAAATGTCTGTAATCAATACACATTCCCAGACTACCATCCTTCTTTTTAACAAACAAAACTGGTGCTCCCCATGGCGAATGACTGGGTCTAATGAAGCCTTTCTCCAACAATTTCAGCAATTGCTTCTTCAATTCCTTCAGCTCTGCTGGTGCCATTCTATAAGGTGCCTTTGAAATGGGCATACTGCCTGGCTACAACTCAACTGTGAAATCCACCTCTCTATGTGGAGCTAACCCTGATAATTCCTTTGGAAACACATCTGCAAATTCTGGGACCACGGGTACCATCTCTACAGACTTATCTGTCTCTACTAAACTAACTGAAGCAAGATATGCTACACACCCAGCATTGATCAACTTTCTAGCTCTAAGTGCATAAATAATAAACTTAGGAGTGTAGAACAGCATGTTGGGTTGAGTGTGAATTTAATACATTTCCCCTCATAATTTTGATGATGACAAGTTGTGATTTTAATGCACAATAAATGGAACATGTTAAATACATCACACATGTAATAACAATATTCAAAAAGTATGTTTCCAAACACATTTTATCATATATATTCATGATAATACATTGGACTAATGATTTGTGTGTTTATTTCTCAGGGGCATACATCTCTTGCAAGGGTAGTGTCGACACACCCACTACTGGTGTCGACACAGGGTATCAAACCCTAAGGCAAAGTCATGAAGAAATGGTCAAGTGTGTCGACACAGTCCCAAGTGGTGTCGACACTAGACCCAGCTCCCAGAGAAACCAGTTGACAGGTTGGGATAGTGTGTCGACACAGTCCCAGGCAGTGTCGACACTAGGACCTCTCCCAGAAGACCTGTTTTGTGGAATTGGGACAGTGTGTCGACACACCCAATGACTGTGTCGACACACTCCGGCAACTTTTTCACTTTAAGTCCCACCTGGACACGTGGCACTCTAGGGATCACTTGGATCGGCCTTGGATCATGTGCCCACGTACCCAAGGGTTCTTTTGGCCATGACGGGGTATAAATACCTATTTAATCGGCCCCCAAGAAGCAGGACTCCTGAAGAGCCTTCCAGAAAGCCCCCTTTGGCGGCAAGACAGAGCTCTCTCCCGTTCTTGCTTCCTTGTGCTGCTTCAAGCCAATTCCCATCTTTGTAAGCACAAGAAGTGAAGATTGATCCATGAAGATGAAGTGAGATCACTTCCAAGGAGCAGATCAAGTAGAAGCAGCCAATTGAGAAGAGTTCAAGGAAGATCCAGAGGCACAAATTGCAGAGCATCGCCCAGGGACTTCAAGAGTTCAAGCATCTTCTCAATTTAGCCTTCTACAAGGGAGTTCATCTGAAGAACAAGGATTCTACATACAACTCCTTAATTCCCCTTAGTTCTTCTGAATCATTCTTGAGATTGTGCATGATTTGTTGCACTAGTCTCCTTGAATGAATCCTTTATGGATCGGATCATTGCTAGAGGATCTGGATCTTGTTGTTTTGATCTAGCAAGTTGGTTGTGAGCCTTTGTGCTCAATTGTGTTGAGTCGTTGCACTCAGGTTGTGGTTGAGCAGTTGTGCTCAAGTTTCTAGAGTAGTCTTGCTCTAGAGGTTGTGTGTGAGTTGTTGAACTCAGTGTGTTGGAGTTGTCAAGCTCCAGTGTGTGGTGTATTCAAGTTGAATAGTGGAGCCTCACTGTGTGAGGGGTGGATGTAGGAATCACATGGTGTGATTTTCGAACCACCCAAAAATCTATGTGCAGTGGTTTGATCTGTGATTTAACTTCACCTTGCGTTAGATGTATGCATAGGATTTTTTATTACTTCTAATCAACTTGATCACTCACTTTAATCACTTAATTCGCACAATCACTCATCAGATCTGTGAATTGCTTTTCTAAATTGACTCTGATTCAAAGCATCTTTAAAATTGTCTAAGCTTCCGCAGTATTTGTGTGACGACCCTCATTATACCGGTACGGTTATACCAACCCACGTCGGTATAGTGAACGTTATCACAGTGGGGCATTTACCCAAACGCTGTCACATGATTGAGATACACATAAATATAGATACAGAGTAGCGGAAGTAAAAGAACAAAGTCTTCATTTCATTCATCATCCACATTTAACATACATGATCCCATGATAATTTAAAAGAAATAAAGTCCACATAATGAAGTACTAAATTCAAATACATAATTGTCCACAAATTACATAGTGTTTCTATTACAATGCCTCAATTTACATATGATGGAAGTCAAAATGTCACAACTACAACTCCGCCAAGCTACTCCCCGCTCGGAGTCGCTCTCTACAGTCTCCCCAAAGTGTATCACCTACTAAACCTGTACGTCGAAGCAAGGAATGAGTCTAAAAGACTCAGCAAATATCACCATACATGTCATACAGCATATATCACAATAACCCATATCACTTTCAATAGCCAAAATATAGCATGGTAGGAAAACACCTTTCATGATACTTCTCTAAAACTTACACATGTACATGGTTCATGTCATTCCAAATTAAACTCCCTACCACATGCTTTCTATTTGTCTATTCACATGAGAGCTACATTCACATTTTCAACTTCAACATGATAACGATTAAACATGGAACTTTCACACATAAGTAAGAACATCTTTAACATGGATTCTACAAATTTTGCACATGTGGAAACGGCATTTTACACGCATTTAGGATGTTGTTTTGGCATAAATTTAACACTTCACATCATGGATCACAATTTCATGATTTACCATATTAGTTCCACATGTTTACACAATTACACATTCACATTGCTCACTTTTTCACATTGCACATTTCACATATTCACTACACAATTTACACATGTTCACATTTACATTTCACAATTTAGTGCCGTGAAACATAGTCCAAACCACCATTAGAAGGACACATCACATAACACATACACATAGACGCCACCTAGGCAATACAGTGACGACTCTTGGACTGCGCAGACCGGGAGAACAAGTCTTCACCCTAACAGTGGTACTTGTCACCTCCAGAATTTCATCCTAATTGCTTAGGATCTAACACATTGAACCTTCCATGGGGACTTTTCCATGGTATGGATCCACGGCCCTCTATGGAAGCAGTGTCACATATGGCACACACTATTACACATTACACATTCCATTTTTAACACACGTGTTAACATGAATTACACATGGTTTACATTCTCTCATCTATACACATGGCTCTATTTTTCCCTAATCATTATACTACTGTTGACAGGCTTAAACATTCAATACTTTACACTAATCAGGCTGAACATGCATAATCAAACCACATTCATGATAACATGCATTAATCACTCATTTTCACATGGAAATCTCACAATACCTTTTTCTGTTATCCAAATCACATGAAATTTAACCACGCACTGTTTGCAGGTTTATGACCACACATGCAAATTTTCACATTTTTCTGAGTCATATTTACATTTACAGAAATCAAAACATTCATCTCATGCCATTCATAATTCAATTTGTCATGGAACATAACATGAATCTTAGATTTGACATTTCACATATCTGAATCTATCATACATTGTTACAAAAAAATTTCCCGAATTTAGTACACAACATAAAATTTACTGTGGATTTTTGAAAATCCTACACATGTTTCTATTTCCATTGCAGAAATTATAGTAATCACACGAATATGAACAAATTCTCAAATTTGCAGGGTATGGGCTAACATATACACATGGTATAGAAAAATCTTGGGCATTTAATTCCTCAGAAATCATGTAGACAGTAGGTGGACATGCATAATCCATTTTCCCAACATGTGTTTCGATAAATCTAACAATTTATGCCATCCACAGAAAAGTACAGAAAATTCCACACACATCACATTTATATTTTACATCATATATAAAAATTACACTATATCCTCATGCGTCAATGTCCGGAAAATAATTATATAAGGCAGAACAATTTACTGTTATGTACTGAAGAACTTAACGGCAGTGTCTGGCCGTTCAAGGAGATTGACGACAAGATCGCTGGCCGCTGACTGGAGATCTTGACAGCCAGAGGGCTTGACGTCAAGTTCCTATCTGTGCAAAAACATAGACCGAGCTCCAGATAAAAAGGAATGTGAGGATCCAGGACACGATAAAAATCCAAAAATGCCTAGGACCTACTAGATACACACATGCACCACGGGGATGGGTTACTTGCCTCTCAATAAATCTCCAACGGATCAAAGTTGTTGTTGAAGCTCTCCTTGGGCAGTCCCAAGGAGCCTCCAAACTCTTCTTGCTCCGGGTTCTTGGTCGATGTAGACGCCAAACCAACGTGGGGAAGCCTTCCCCTATGTCCCAGCTATCATCCAATCGGTGTAGATCGCCGGAGAAGCCTTCAGTCGCGGATCAAAGCCTCCAAAGTCAGGGTTCCTTCAGTCCAAAGGTAGGTTTCTCTCCTCTTTCAAAGAGTCAAGAGAGTTCTTCTGGTGCAGAAGGGGTTTGGTTTATAGGAGAAGGGGTTTGGGATATCCCAGAGGAGTGATGTGAAGGCTGATAGCCGTTGGGGACATCTCCCCAATGGCTGGGCTTGCTTGTCCCCGGAATTTCAGGGTCTGCAATGCATGCAGGTCAGAGATATTAACGTCCACATCCATGGCCGTTGACTTAAGTATTAGCGTCCAACGATATAGATGTTTACCACCATGGACGTCCACCCTGTTGACTCCAATTAGCCCTTCGGCCAGAACTTAAAACATGCAGAAAATCCATGCATACGATGTATATATATACATATACATGCAATATGTTACTATCATGTACACACTACCACCATGCAATTTAAGCAATATTATAAATCTAATTATACACATGCACGCATAAGTATAACTAGTTAATACGTACGTAGATATGTACATCTATGCATACACAAGCATGAATTATTTACAGTAATAAGTAATACAACAAAATTCGAGGGCCTTACACCCTCTCCCCCTTAAAGAAACTTCGTCCTCGAAGTTTAAACAAAACTACTCAAACAAACGGGGATACTTCTTCTTCATCGCATCCTCAAGCTCCAAGTAGCCTCCTCTCGCGAGAAGTTCCGCCATAGAACATTCACCGACGCAATACCCTTGTTCTGGAGATGCTGAACCTTCCGATCAAGAATAGCTACTGGTTGCTCCACATACGACAAATCTGGCTGAATCTCCACTGGCTCATGACTAATCACATGAGATGGATCTCGGACATACTTCCGGAGCATAGAAACGTGGAAGACGGGATGAACACTAGCTAAAGCTGGGGGTAAAGCTAGCTCATATGCCACTGCCCAATCGTCTGAGAATCTCATACGGGCCAATGAATCTTGGGCTCAACTTACTATGCCTGCCAAACCTGACGACACTCGAGTAGGTGATATCTTCAAGAAGACATGCTCACCCACCTCAAACTCCAAATCCTTCCTTCTGTTGTCGGCATAGCTCTTCTGCCTATCCTGTGCCGCAACCAGCCCCTTCCTGATAAGCTGGACTTATCCGAAGTCTCCTGAACTAACTCCGGACCGATCAGCTGCCTATCACCGGTCTCCTCCCAACATAAAGGAGATCTGCAAGGCCTTCCATACAACGCCTCAAACGGAGCCATACCAATACTCGCATGAAAGCTGTTGTTGTATGCGAACTCCACTAGAGGTAAATGACACTCCCAATCCAGCATACACGCTCTCAACATATCCTCGAGCGTCTGGATAGTCCTCTCGGACTGTCCATTTGTCTGGGGATGAAACGTCAAACTGAGCTTCAGCTCCAAACCTAATGCATCCTGAAGACCCTTCCACAATCTCGAAGTAAACCTCGGATCTCGATCCGAAATGATCGACTTCGGCACACCATGCAATTTAACCACACTACTAACATACAATCTAGCTAAACTCTCAACCGACTGTTTCTTCTTCATAGGCAAGAAATGCGCGGTCTTGAGAATCTATATATGACTACCCAAATCGAGTCATTACCCCGTCTGGATCGAGGCAAACCCGAAACAAAATCCATAGTGACAGCTTCCCACTTCCACAATGGGATTTCCATCTTCTGCATAAGACCAGATGGTCGCTGCCGCTCGGCCTTCACTTGCTAACATACTAAACACCTAGATACATAATCCGCTACATCCCTCTTCATGCCAGACCACAAAAGGACCTCTTCAAATCCTGGTACATCTTAGTGTTACCCGGATGAATAGAGAATCGCGATCTATGAGCCTCCGCTAACACATGCTCACGGACATCTACCAAATCAGGGACACAAACACGGTGATGGAATCTAATCACACCATCCTCATCACAAGCAATGCCCACCTTGCCCACTAACTCTAGAGTCTAGGGTCGGCTTTCTGTTGCTCGATCACCTCATCCAAACAGAGGACCTAAGGGATAACTGAGCTACAAAATCCTGGCATAGTGATGGCTCTAACTCAGTCAACGCGCAAGCCGCATCCTCCAACATCTTCTAGTCCTGCTGGAGTGATGGTCTCTTCCTACTCAGGGCATCGGCTACGACATTCACCATCCCAGGGTGATACTGAAGGTCGAAGTCATAGTCCTTCAAGAACTCAATCCATCTTCTCTGCCTCAGGTTTAATTCCTTTTGGGAGAAAAAGATACTTCAAGCTCTTGTGGTCGGTAAAACCTCAAATCTGACACCATAAAGATAGTGCCTCCAGATCTTTAGTGCATGAACACTGCTGCGAGCTCCAAATCATGAGTCGGATAGTTCTTCTCATGCTCCTTCAACTGACGAGAAGCATAAGCCGCTACCCTTCCTGCTGCATTAGCACACAGCCTAAGCCAATCTGAGATGCATCCGTGTAGATAGCAAAACCTCTACACCGCTCGATAAGACTAACACCGGAGCTGACGTGAGCTTAGTTTCAACAATTGAAAACTACTCTCACACTTCTCGGACTAGACAAACTTCACTCCCTTTCTGGTGAGCTGAGTCAATGGGGCGACGATGGATGAAAATCCCTCAATGAATCGCCAATAGTAACCAGCCAAACCCAGAAAACTACGAATCTCCGAAGGGGTCTTGGGAGTCTCCCAATCCATAACTGCCTGGACCTTTGCTGGGTCAACTGCAACACCAGCACCAGAGATAACATGCCCGAGGAAATGAACCTCGCGCAAACCAAAAATCGCACTTGCTGAACTTAATATACAGCTTGTGCTCACAGAGAACCTCTAATACTACCCTCAAATGTTGACGGTGTGTGGCCTCATCAGGAGAGTAGACCAGCACATCATCAATAAACACTACAACAAATCTATCTAGATACGGCCTAAACACCCAGTTCATGAGATCCATGAACGCTGTAGGAGCGTTGGTCAATTCGAAAGGAATGACCAAAAACTCATAATGTCCATAAGGGATCTGAATGCCGTCTTGGACACATCCTCACTCTGAATCCTCAAATGATGATAACCAGATCGTAAATCAATCTTAGAAAAGACTGATGCATCTTGCAACTGGTCAAACAAATCATCAATACGAGGTAAGGGATACCTGTTCTTCATGTCACTTGGTTTAGCTTCCTGTAATCGATGTTAACCTAAATGATCCATCCTTCTTCTTTACGAATAAGAACAGGTGCGCCCCAAGGGGAAACACTAGAGCGCGAATAATCCCTTATCTAGCAACTCTTGCAACTGCCTCCTTAACTTGGCTAACTCCGCAGGTGCCATCCGATATGGAGCCTTTGAGATAGGAGAGGTGCCCGGAAGCAACTCTATGGTGAACTTTATCTCTCTATCGGTGGCAATCCAGATAAATCATCAGGAAAGACGTCTGGAAAATCCTGCACTACCTCGATCTCTGCAAGAGTAGGTGACTCATCAGCCTCAGGTACTAACACCACGCTGGCAAGAAAAGTGCCACAACCCTTGTTTACCATGCGCATCGCCTTCATGGCAGAGATGACCAAATTTCCCGCCAAGTTCCTTGGAAAGGGATGAGAGACTCATCCTCACCAGGAATGCGGAAAACAATCCTCTTTCCACGACAATCTACTAACGCATAGTGCTCCTCTAGCAATCCAGACCAAGAATAGCATCATAGTCCTTCATCTTTAGCAAGAAGAAACACCCTTCAAGGATTCTATCCTCAATGCACATAGGTAACGACGGAATGCACTTCCTAGTCGATACCGTACCCGTAGGGTGTGCACAGACAAAGGGACCTCTAACTCCTCAGACTCTACGCCTGACTCTAGAGCTAACTGCCTAGCGAAACCTCGGAAATGAACGAGTGAGTAGCACCCGTATCAAACAAAACCTGAGCGTGCACACCTAGAAGTAAAACTGTACCTTCGGTGACATGCTCCGCCTACTCGGCGTCCTCTCGTGCTAGAGCAAACACTCGAGCTAGGGCTCGAGGCTTCTGGTCTTCCTGTAGCTGGCGCTGCTGCTGCTGCTACTGCTGCTGGGGCTGGCGCTCCGCGCTGAACTCCCTGCTGAAGTCTCGGACAATCCTTGATCTTGTGGTCCCTGCTTTCGCACTTCAAGCACTTTCCTTCAATCATCCAACATTCCGAACCATCATGTGTCTTCCCACAGTGGGGACACTCTTTATTCACACTAGGGGAACGTACAGAGGGTACCTGTGCACTGCTAGTTGTTACTGGACGCTGCGGTGCCTGGTACACTGCTTTCTTCTTGTCCTGCCGCTGGAACGTAGCTGCAAGCCTCTTCTGCGAAGCCTTTTTCTCTTCCAGATATTGCTCCATCTCACCCTTCTGTCTACAAGCAGCGCTGAGGGCCTCGTCCAAGGTACGATGGTCAAATGCCACTAGCCTCGTCCTCAGTGATGGCTTCAGCCCATCACGAACTTCTTGCTTTCCTGCGCTCATCTGTCACGATATGAGGTGCATATTAGATAATTCTGCAAACCTGGCCTCATATTCAGCACGGTCATGGAGCCTTCAGTCAAGGAGAGGAACTCCTGCTCCATCCTGTCCTGAATATGCTCGGGGATGAACTTGCCCGAAAGAGCCTCACGAAATCGTCCCAAGAACCTCAATAGCTCCGTCCTCGAATCGGGTACGCAGTAATGAACCCACCACACATCAGCTCTCTCCTGCAGCATCACCTTCATAAGCACCAACTAAACACTTCAACTTAACAGGGGACATAAACAAATAAACTAGCACATACCTGTAGCATATAGGTGCTAAAGTAACCTTATCATCGTCCGCACACCTAATAGCCCGGAAGATTTCTCGATCTCCCTCATCTAGCTTTTGCTAGTAAACGATCGCTCTCCCCCTTAAAAGAGGGTGGCAGCATCCTCTTGAATCTTTCCATGATGGAAGGTCCACCATGGTCCTGAGCTGGACTTGAGCCTGCTACATCCAACAACAAATAATACACATTCAACATAACATCATACAATTAAATAAAACAAACTACACTTTGATTGATTATGCTAACCTGAGCCTCCACTGAGCCTGGAGTGCAGCCAGGGAGTGGGCCTGCGTCTGCATGGCCTGCACCAAACCTTGCATGAACACTCCATAATCCACATGAGGCGGTGGGGGAAGTACAGGACCCTGCGGTGCCGGGGCCTGCTGCTCCGCCCGTCCTCACGTCTCGGCTCGTCCACAGGCCGGTGCTCCGCCACGCCT
>CM024756.1:34268567-34311439 GCA_014218235.1 Colocasia esculenta
AGACTTAAGAAATAGAGCTTAGATTATACAACATCTCTCACTATTATAGCGGAAGCTTTATATACTTTACACCCCTCATTACAGTTCACAAGAGGAGTGAGAAAAGAAAACTTAATAAAAAGAAAACTTAATACATCTCCATCTCTAACTTCAGTACTAGCAAGGTAATTTATTGGACTCCGAAGACTGGTTGTCTCGCTCAGCACACCCCCATTAAGAACTAAGCTCATCATGTTCACCTGAAAAAGTAAGATTTAATGAGCTAACGAGCCCAATAGGATTCACCCATTCTAATCAAAAAGGAGTAAGATAACTAAAGAGATGAGCAAGAAGCTTACTGGTAGCAATGTTGAATATCAAAGATGACTATATGATCGTGTCAATTAGATAACAATTATAGAACAAGAGTACTGAATCAAACTTGCATAGATAAGAATTCTGGATAATAATCACATTCTGGCTCAAGTACATGTTCAACTCATTGATAAAATAAGATGATGACCAATCAAGCATGTATGATGCAATGCCAAACATCTAACAAATCCTTTATCGTTTCGTACGGCCATTAAACGAATTCAGGTGCTCCTCCCGGGATTGGATCAGCCCCATTGCACAGGCATATATCTCAATTGAGTCCAAGACCCAAAAATTGTCATCACAAATCATTTCTGTAAAATATTCAAGTGTGGTACACAAATATTCAAGATCTCACTAGTAGCAAAGGTTTGTGTCACCCCCGACGCGAAATATCGGAGCGCGAAGGCAGTTGCAAGAAAAGGTATAGAGCGAGTACTAGACATCAAACCATTGCACGTTGAATAACACTAAAGCAAATCTTTCTCATTAAACTTTTCAATGTCTAGTTACAACCACTAATATCAGAGCCATTCTATAGGGCCCAATTACATTGTAATAGAAGGAAATAACTGACTGCAACTCTAAGATAACATAATGACTCGAGGGTACTATGACGGCCCTCATATACCGGTACGGTTATACCAACCCACGTCGGTATAGCGAGTACTGCCAGCCACAGTGGGACATTTACCCAACGATACAAACAGCTGAGATACACGCGAATATGTATAACAGAGTAGCGGAAGTAAAAGAACATCTCCATTTTCATCATCCACATTAAACATACATGCGTTTACAATTTACAAAAAGGGACTAAAATTCACATGATTTATCTGCTGAAATAGAGATACCAAATGTCCACATATTACATTCTTTTAATGATAATTCTAATACAATTTCAAGTACATACTATGATGTACACAATCACAAAGATCTCAAAAACTGGCTAGTCTCCACGCTCGGAGTCCGTCTCTGCTGCCTCCTCCGAGGGTACTGTGTCACCAACTATACCTGTACGCCGAAGCAAGGAGTGAGTCCAGGACTCAGCAAGTAACACTATGCATGATATACACGTACAAGTCCTAGTGGTTTCTACACGCACATTACACTTTGCAACACATAGCATGCTAGTCCATTTAAGCTTTCAACCTATCATGAAGGTTCTACAATTTGTACATAACGCATGCTTTCATATTTCAAAAATAACATTCACCTATCACATGGTCTCTATTCAATTCACTCATGAGACTTTAATCAAAACGTGAGAGCTATTGACATGAACAATTTACATACATGAACGGGGAACATAATTAGGATGGATTCCACATGTTCTTAAGTACATACATAACTTTTTATCATGCTTTAGGTTTCTGGTTTCACATGGTCCAATGACTATAAACCTACACATGAAAGCTACAACGTTGCTTAAACATAACATATGAACAATCCATCATGCCATTTTGCTCACATACTCATTTGTTGTTCCTAACATGGATTCTAAACACTTTTGCACACATAACATGAGAATAATAACATGCATTTTCTGAATTCACTTGGTTTCAGATTTAGTTTCACATGGTTTCTATAACACGTTTACATATCTAAGATTTCACATCTTTCTTTACACTAGTTTCCTCTTTCACATGGTTCACTTTACACATACACTTCACATATCACTACACATTTATACATGGTCACATACACTTTACACATTTCACTTTACACATATTTTAGGTGCCGTGACACATAGTCCAAACCACCAAAGAAGGACACAAACACATCACATCACATAGACGCCATCTAGGCAATACAATGGCGACTCTTGGACTGCGCAGACCGGGAGAACAAGTCTCCACCCTAACCAGTGGTACTTGTCACCTCCAAGATTTCCCCCTAATGCCCTTAGGTCACTTAACACAATGAACTTTCTCAGGGGACTTTTCCCTGATACGGATCCACTGCCTTCTCGGAAGCAGTATCACATTGGCACAGTTTACACTTTTACACATTTACCGTTTTACACATAGTTTTACATTTGACACTCTTCATCACATTCACACTTTCTTACTCACATGAACACCTCTGTTTTCCTAACATGGTACTACAGATTTTCAAGGTTCAACACACAGTAAACACACCAATCATGCTGGGTTTAAACAAAAATCAAATCACATTTCGATCATATGTATGAATTATTCACATTTCACATGAAAGCACATAACTTTTTATTTACGGTTCCAATTGACCTGAAATTTTAACCACATGCTGTTTTCGGGTTCCAAATCATACCCTCAATTTTTCAGATTTTTCTGAGCTAAAAGGATTTACAGAAAATCAAACACCTAATTAGCATATTATTTACAACTTAAGCTAACATGGGTCTAACACATTTTGAAAATTTTCCACTTACTGTTTTGCACAGAGACCACTATGCATGATTTCAGAATACAACATCATCCTAATTCATACATCTATAAATCCGTTACCACAAACTATTTTTACATGCTTTCATTTTACCGAACCGAACTTACTAGCAATTCCACAAGTATGCATGAATTACCAAAAATTCAGAACATACATACATGTCCCACAATTCTTCATGAATAGACTGAAAACAAGACATTCAACTAATCCTAATCATGGAACATTGATTTGCAAAAATTATCTACAAGTTATGCTCACAATTTTACAAGATGTCATTACCCCACATTCACCATCACACCACATTCATCCACAACCACAATGCACAATATACATAGAGTATAAGGTGTACAATATATCCCCATCGCATAAAACATACCGAAATTAATATACAAGAGGGACACAGACCAGCTCACTGTTCTGTTCAGAAGAACTAAACGGCGGTCTCTGGCCGCTGACTCAGAGTCAGCGGCATGGTCGATGGACGCCAAGGATGAACTGGGCGTCCAGGGACCTTGCCGTCTACTCAGGTCTATGCAGAACACAGACCCGAGCTCTAAATCTTGGGTGAATTGGAGGGTCTAGGACTCGAGGAAAATTCCATAAAAATGTCAAAAATCACCTAGACTCATACGGGGACACCATAGATAGGTCACTGCCTCTCTAAAATTCCTCCAAGAGATTTATGGCTCGAAGAAGACCTCCTTGGGCAGTTCCAAGAAGTTGCAGAAGTGCCTCCAAGATCGCCTTCCTCCGACTTCTGGGTGATCTCCACGCCGAGGGGATGATGAGAAGCCTTCCCCTTTGCTTTAGCTTCCTCCTTGTTGCAGAAGATCTCCAATCCAGCTCTCAAGGGGTCGGATTTGAGGGTTCTAAAATGGGTTTTCTCACAGAATGCTCTAGGGTTTTTCTCTCTCTTCTCTCCTCTTGCAAGGGTGAAATGAGAAGTGGGGAGAGGCCAACTCAGGTTCAGGTGTAGGAGAGCCCCTCACCCACTCACCATGCCGATTAGACAGCCTTAGAGCCATTGGGGGACATCCCCCCAATGGTTGCCATGCCTTGTTTCAGACGTTTGCAGCTCTGCTGCGCATGCAGGCCAGAGAAGTCGACGTCCAGATCGCTGGACGCCGGAGCTAGTGCTGGCGTCCATGTCTGGACGCTGACACTGGCTCAACGGCCTGGGGTTGACGCCAAGGTGACCTTCGGCCAGAACCCTAATTATGCAGAAACCATGCATACCAAGCTTCTATACATGCCATATGTACATGGTATAGTATCCATACTATCATCACGCAATACATACATTATTTATGTTTAATATAAACACATGCACACGTAATTATACTAATTAATACCTACGTAAATACGTACATACATACTCAACACAATATACACACATAAATACGAAAAAATACGACGGAAATTCGAGGGTCTTACACCCTCTCCCCCTTAAAGAAACCTTCGTCCTCGAAGTTAGAACGACACTACTCAAACAAAAGGGGTACTTCTTCTTCATCGCATCTTCAAGTTCCCATGTAGCCTCCTCGCGTGAGAAGTTCCGCCATAGAACTTTCACCGACACGATACTCTTGTTCCGAGATGCTGAACCTTCCGGTCAAGAATGGCTACTGGTTGCTCGACATACGAAAGATCTGGCTGGATCTCCACTGGCTCATGACTAATCACATGAGACGGATCTCGGACATACTTCCTGAGCATAGATACGTGGAATACAGGGTGAACGCTAGCCAAGGCTAGGGGTAAAGCTAGCTCGTACGCCACGCTGCCCAAACGTCTGAGAATCTCATATGGTCCAATGAACCTAGGGCTTAGCTTGCTATGCCTACCAAATCTGACAACTCCACGAGTAGGCGATATCTTCAAGAGACATGATCGCCAACCTCGAACTCCAAATCCTTTCTCCTGTTGTCGGCATAACTCTTCTGCCTATCCTGTGCCGCAACAAGCCTTTTCCTGATAAGCTGAATCTTATCCGAAGTTTCTGACCAACTCCGGTCCGATCAACTACCTATCACCAGTCTCCTCCCAACATAAAGGAGATCTGCAGGGCCTACCATACAACCCTCGAATGGAGCCATTCCAATACTAGCATGAAAGCTGTTGTTGTATGCGAACTCCACAAGAGGTAAATGACGCTCCCAATCATCCTTCCAATCCAGAACACACGCTCTCAACATATCCTCGAGCGTCTGGATAGTCCTCTCGGACTGTCCGTCGGTCTGGGGATGAAACGCCGAACTGAGCTTAAGCTCCGAACCTAACGCATCCTGAAGACCCTTCCACAGTCTCGAAGTAAATCTCGGATCTCGATCCGAAATGATCGACTTCGGCACACCATGCAATCTAACGATACCGCTAACATACAATCTAGCTAAGCTCTCTACTGACTGCTTCTTCTTCATAGGCAAGAAATGAGCAGTCTTCGAGAATCTATCTACAACTACCCAAATCGAGTCATTGCCTCTTCTAGATCGAGGCAAACCCGATACGAAATCATAGTGACAGCTTCCCACTTCCATACGGGGATATCCATCCTCTGCATAAGGCCGGATGGTCGCTGCTGCTCGGCTTTCACCTGCTGACATGCTAGACATCTAGACACATAATCCGCAACATCCTTCTTCATGTCGGACCACCAAAATGATCTCTTCAGGTCTTGATACATCTTAGTGTTACCCGGATGAATAGAAAATCGCGATCTATGAGCCTCCGCTAACACATGCTCACGAACATCTACTACATCAGGGACACAACGCGGTGCTGAAATCTAATCACACCGTCCTCATCACGAGCAATGCCCGCCTTACCCACTAACTCTAATAATCTAGGATCGGCTTTCTGCTGCTCAATCACCTCATCCAAGACTGAGGATCTAGGGATAGTTGAGCTACAAAAGCCTGACACAACGATGGCTCTAACTCGGTCATAGAGCATGCTGCATCCTCCAACATCTTCCAATCCTGCTGGAGCGAAGACCTCTTCCTACTAAGAGCATCTGCTACGACGTTCGCCTTTCCAGGATGATACTGAAGGTCGAAGTCATAGTCCTTCAAGAACTCAATCCATCTTCTCTGCCTCAGGTTTAATTCCTTTTGGGAGAAAAGATACATCAAGCTCTTGTGGTCGGTAAACACCTCAAATTTGACACCATAAAGATAGTGCCTCCAGATCTTTAGTGCATGAACCACAGCTGCTAACTCCAAATCATGAGTCGGATAGTTCCTCTCATGCTCCTTCAACTGACGAGAAGCATAAGCTACTACCCTCTCTTGCTGCATGAGCACACAGCCTAAACCAATGAGATGCATCCGTATAAATGGCAAAGCCTTCTAGACCACTGGGCAATACCAATACCGGAGCAGAAGTAAGCTTAGCCTTCAATAGCTGAAAGCTGCGCTCACATGCCTCAGACCATACGAACTTCTCACCCTTTCTGGTCAGCTTTGTCATAGGGGCGGCGATGGATGAGAAACCCTCAATGAATCGCCGATAGTAACCAGCTAACCCAAGGAAACTACGAATCTCCGAAGGAGTCTTGGGAACATCCCAATCCATAACTGCCTGGATCTTTGCTGGATCAACAGCTACACCAGCGCCGGAGATACATGCCCGAGAAAGTGAACCTCGCGCAACCAGAACTCGCACTTGCTGTACTTTGCATACAGTTTGTGCTCACGGAGAACCTCTAAGACTAACCTCAAATGCTGACGATGTGTGGCAACCAGCAAACTGGCCCCAACAACCGTGCCAGTTGGTAGACTTCCCAGGAAGGTCACCCATCCTGGGACTACTCCCAACTGAGCACGCTTACTTCAGAGTTCTTTTCCTGCTCGAGCTCTGAAAATGACTAGTCCGGATTGTTGGTAGTCTGCTGATTTAGTCCATTTAACATATTCTTATAGGGTATTACAATCTACCCCTCTTATATAAGCGACGTCCTCGTCGCTACTCACACATAGCACACAATCAAACCCCAGGCAGGCAGGATTCTAGAGGTGGCCCCCACAGGTTCAAGAGGTGGCTCCCACTATGTAGCACTTTGCGCCATTATGGCTTCAAGAGGTGGCCCCATAGCGTAGCACTTTGTCCTGTGTGGCACTTAGTTCCTGCACTTCCGGCTGGGTAAGGCTCTGATCCATTTTGACGGCCCTCATTATACCGGTACGGTTATACCAACCCACGTCGGTATAGCGAGTGCTGCCAGCCACAGTGGGACATTTACCCAACGATACAAACAGCTGAGATACACGCGAATATGTATAACAGAGTAGCGGAAGTAAAAGAGAATCATCTCCATTCATTCATCATCCACATTAAACATACATGCGGTTTACAATTTACAAAAAGGGACTAAAATTCACATGATTTAATCTGTTGAAATAGAGATACCAAATGTCCACATATTACATTCTTTTAATGATAATTCTAATACAATGTTCAAGTACATACTATGATGTACACAATCACAAAGATCTCAAAAATTGGCTAGTCTCCACGCTCGGAGTCCGTCTCTGCTGCCTCCTCCGAGGGTACTGTGTCACCAACTATACCTGTACGCCGAAGCAAGGAGTGAGTCCAGGGACTCAGCAAGTAACACTATGCATGATATACACGTACAAGTCCTAGTGGTTTCTACACGCACATTACACTTTGCAACACATAGCATGCTAGTCCATTTAAGCTTTCAACCTATCATGAAGGTTCTACAATTTTGTACATAACGCATGCTTTCAGATTTCAAAAATAACATTCACCTATCACATGGTCTCTATTCAATTCACTCATGAGACTTTAATCAAAACGTGAGAGCTATTGACATGAACAATTTACATACATGAATGGGGAACATAATTAGCATGGATTCCACATGTTCTTAAGTACATACATAACTTTTTATCATGCTTTAGGTTGATGGTTTCACATGGTCCAATGACTATAAACCTACACATGAAAGCTACAACGTTGCTTAAACATAACACATGAACAATCCATCATGCCATTTTGCTCACATACTCATTTGTTGTTCCTAACATGGATTATAAACACTTTTGCACACATAAACATGAGAATAATAACATGCATTTTCTGAATTCACTTGGTTTCAGATTTAGTTTCACATGGTTTCTATAACACGTTTACATATCTAAGATTTCACATCTTTCTTTACACTAGTTTCCTCTTTCACATGGTTCACTTTACACATACACATTCACATATCACTTACACATTTACACATGGTCACATACACTTTACACATTTCACTTTACACATATTTTAGGTGCCGTGACACATAGTCCAAACCACCAAAGAAGGACACAAACACATCACATCACATAGACGCCATCTAGGCAATACAATGGCGACTCTTGGACTGCGCAGACCGAGAGAACAAGTCTCCACCCTAACCAGTGGTACTTGTCCACCTCCAGGATTTCCCCCTAATGCCCTTAGGGTCACTTAACACAATGAACTTTCTCAGGGGGACTTTCCCTGATACGGCTCCACTGTCTTCTCGGAAGCAGTATCACATTGGCACAGTTTACACTTTTACACATTTACCGTTTTACACATAGTTTTACATTTGACACTCTTCATCACATTCACACTTTCTTACTCACATGAACACCTCTGTTTTTTCTAACATGGTACTAAAGAGTTTTCAAGGTTCAACACACAGTAAACACACCAATCATGCTGGGTTTAAACAAAAATCAAATCACATTTCGATCATATGTACGAATTATTCACATTTCACATGAAAGCACATAACTTTTTATTACTTTTCCAATTGACCTAAAATTTTAACCACATGCTGTTTTCGGGTTCCAAATCATATCCTCAATTTTTCAGATTTTTCTGAGCTAAATAGGATTTACAGAAAATCAAACACCTAATTAGCATATTATTCACAACTTAAGCTAACATGGGTCTAACACATTTTGAAAATTTTCCACTTATTGTTTTGCATAGAGACCACTAATGCATGATTTCAGAATACAACATCATCACAATTCATACATCTATAAATCCGTTACCACAAACCATTTTTACATGCTTTCATTTTACCGAACCGAACTTACTAGCAATTCCACAAGTATGCATGAATTACCAAAAATTCAGAACATACATACATGTCCCACAATTCTTCATGAATAGACTGAAAAAAGACATTCAACTAATCCTAATCATGGAACATTGATTTGCAAAAATTATCTACAAGTTATGCTCACAATTTTACAAGATGTCATTACCCCACATTCACCATCACACCACATTCATCCACAACCACAATGCACAATATACATAGAGTATAAGGTGTACAATATCCTCATCGCATAAAACATACCGAAATTAATATACAAGAGGGACAGAACAGCTCACTGTTCTGTTCAGAAGAACTAACGGCGGTCTCTGGCCGCTGACTCAGAGTCAGCGGCATGGTCGATGGACGCCAAGGATGAACTGGGCGTCCAGGGACCTTGCCGTCTACTCAGGTCTGTGCAGAAACACAGACCCGAGCTATAAATCTTGGGTGAATTGGAGGTCTAGGACTCGAGCAAAATTCCATAAAAATGTCAAAAACCACCTAGACTCATACGGGGACACCATAGATAGGTCACTTGCCTCTCTAAAATTCCTCCAAGAGATTTATGGCTCGAAGAAGACCTCCTTGGGCAGTTCCAAGAAGTTGCAGAAGTGCCTCCAAGATCGCCTTCCTCCGGCTTCTGGGTGATCTCCACGCCGAGGGGATGATGGAGAAGCCTTCCCCTTTGCTTTAGCTTCCTCCTTGTTGCAGAAGATCTCAAATCCAGCTCTCAAGGGGTCGGATTTGAGGGTTCTAAAATGGGGTTTTCTCACAGAATGCTCTAGGGTTTTCTCTCTTCTTCTCTCCTCTTGCAAGGGTGAAATGAGAAGTGGGGAGAGGCCAACTCGGGTTCAGGGTGTAGGAGAGCCCCTCACCCACTCACCATGCCGATTAGACAGCCTTAGAGCCGTTGGGGGACATCCCCCCAATGGTTGCCATGCCTTGTTCAGAAGTTTGCAGCTCTGCTGCGCATGCAGGCCAGAGAAGTCGACGTCCAGATCGCTGGACGCCGGAGCTAGTGCTGGCGTCCATGTCTGGACGCTGACACTGGCTCAACGGCCTGGGGTTGACGCCAAGGTGACCTTCGGCCAGAACCCTAATTATGCAGAAAACCATGCATACCAAGCTTCTATACATGCATATGTACATGGTATAGTATCCATACTATCATCACGCAATACATACATTATTTATGTTTAATATAAAACATGCACACGTAATTATACTAATTAATCCTACGTAAATACGTACATACATACTCAACACAATATACACACATAAATACGAAAAAATACGACGGAAATTCGAGGGTCTTACAGGTACTCTTGGCTTCACTCTTGGTCATTCCCTTTCTCCTGAGTGTATGTGTCATCCTCGTCTCACCTGAGAACACAACATCAAATAACGTAGGGTGAGCGATAACGCCCAGTAGGACTTAAATCTCAGGCTCAAGCAGGCTTAAAATAATTAACGCATTTAATGGCAGAGTATCTAAAGATAGAAGGTACAAGGGAGTCAAAATATAGCAAGAGATAGCACAACAAGTAACAAGATAGCACAATAGCAAGAGATCGAGTATAGTTTCCATAAATATAATAGCACGAATAGCAGGATGGCCATAGCACAACTAGCACAAGTATAATAATAGCACGACGAGTATAGCACTTGTTTTGTCATTCTAGACTTCAAGAGAGTATAGCACATTTTGTGTTTTGATTGTCATATAGATAGTCGAGATAGATAGCACTTGAGTGTAATGCTAAACACTCTGATCATTTAACTCCCATGGGCACTAGCACTTTCGGGCGCACATCGCAGGACCAGATCGGGCCCTTCATATATTGCCAGACATTGGTTATATTGTATCCTTAGACAATCAGTCAATGGCCAATACAGAGTACCAAGAATAGTTAAGAGCACTAGATGAATAGACGAGATAGTAGAGAGAACATGAATAGATGAGAGAGTAGAGTATAGATGAGAGCTAATGGACATTGCACGTAATGCGACGAGTAACAGGCGATAGTAACCGTTGTACAACACGCGCACGTCGTATGGCAGTCAGGTGGAATTCACGATCTTCCCACTGGCCATGTTATGCACAAGTTCAGAGGTCCGACGTGATTCAAGGTAAGAGCGAACTTCTAATAGCCGTTTGGATCGTATCGATCCCTAAGGTGTAATGGGTGTTAGGGTACAACGGCTCGTCGACCATGTGGGAATCCATGATTAGAGGAGACTTACGGAGGCCTTGTGCAAGGGTTCACTAGTCCGGAGAAAGGAATATCCGACGGAGAGTTCACCACAAGCCAAGTAAAGTGTGTATATAAAGCAGGTGCTCGACGTTCTAGAGAAATTCTAGAACAGTGGAGTGTCGATATCGGTATATAAACCACGCAAGAAACGAATACAAGTCCGTTAAAATAGGGCAATTAATATAATTTTATTTCAATAATTTACCGGATACATTATGAGATATTTTCTTCCAAATTTCAGCCATATATGGATGGTTCATGTGTGTGCATGCGTAAGAGAAATCATAGATAGAAAAGAAGTTGTGAATATGTATTTTACATCATTCAATGTAGTTCCATTTTTAAAACAAGTTTTTACTGGGGGTATAACTGTAAAAAGGCGTAAGAATTATTTAGAAAGTGACAGAAATAATTTTTTATGGGTTTTCATCAAAATTCTTGTGAAGGCGACATAGGGTTGTAAGGATGGCGACAGGGGTAGGGCAGATAGCGACAGGGCCTGCAAAGGGTCGCGACAGGGCTGTCTGCTCAGGCGGGCAGAACGCGACGGGGTGTCCTGTCGCGTTCAGAACGCGACAAGAAAGGCGTCGCGACGGGCTTGAGAAGGCAACATGTCGGGCTGTCGTGTTCTCAGGTCCGTGGCCTGAGTCTGACAGAGCTCTGATCTGTCTTGGAATGCAGTCCAGAAACTTGCCTTTTTGACATAGGGTAGTTCAGAAAATCATAACTAATTGTATACACTATGAAAAATCATGAAACCAGTTTTAAATTAATCTACACATGCAAAGGTACTTCCAGTAATTAGGAATTGGAAGTAATCATGGTATCGACATAGTTCTAACAAGTTGAACAAGAAGTAACCTGATTCCAGGTACAGCAGAGATGAATGATTTAATTCGAGCAACATGCTTGATAAAATTAGGGCTTTTAGGGGCAAAAGATGCCTAATAACAAGTAGTATCTACAGTAAAATTTTCGTGGCATGGGAACAAGTGTACATGGAGATCTGATTTAAACATGATGACTCGAGGTTATCATGTATGCAGAACTTCAAAAATCAAGAACAAAAGATTGGTTCGATGAAAAATTATGAACAAGAGGGATTTTGTTCCTGGTGATTGGAACTACCTATAGATGGATTTGATTTGTTTTGCTTGTGAGAATGCCTACCTTTGACCGATTTGTCTTCTAGGGCTTAGAACTCCAAGAACGAAGGAAGAAGCTTGATGGATCTTCCTCTCCTCGATTTCTCCTCCTCCTTGGCCTCTTCTTCACGTCCAAGACCCCTTTGCACAAGCTAGGGTCGGCCATGAGGATTTAAGAGGTGTATTTATATAAACACAAGTTCTTATTCCTACTACTACTCAAATTCCTCTTAATTCCGAGATTCCTAAACTCCACCTTTCCTCCCTTGCTTTCCAATCTCTAATTGGGTAGGATAGTATCTAAATTCGTGCTAGACTATAGGGGTAGGTTTAGGAATCCAATTCCAACTCTATTGCCACTTTTATTGCTTTAATAACCCCTTTCCAATTATGAGATAATTAAACTCCGAATTTAGGGTATTTTCTTATTATCTCCCTTTGTAAATCATATTTTGACCCAATAAATTCTAGAGGGTCCATTAAGCAAAGCCCATTACTCTTTCCCATTTAATGGTTTTTATTTAATGATCTTTTCATTTAAATATCCATTTAGCTAGGTTTTAATTCTTTATTAAATTTTTATTTTTTCTTAAAAATTTAGGTTGCTACAGTTTGGGAGTCAATGCCAATGACTTCAGAAGGTTGTAGCTATGTAGGAATCAATTACCCTTAGGGGTGTTCAAGAATAGTGGATGTGGATGGAAGTTGAATGGTTCTTCTCAGGGTAAAGTAGTTGGAATTCAAGAGAATGAGGGAAACAACTAGTTGGGTTAATACACAAGTGTGTCCTTTGGGTGGATATAAAACAAATCTAGTTAAACACCACAGACAGGTGTATGTCGACAGCCGGAGAGTGGCAGTCGACAGCCACTGTCCATCCAGAACTTTTAAACAACATTTCCTTGCATCTAGTAGGAAGTTTTTCACAAGTATACTTAGATATAACATGAGTATAAGACAAAGCTTGATTATAACGAATAAGAGAAGCATTTCTAAGGGTGTTTATAGAACCAAAGTCAAGTGTGAACGGGGTAAACATTTAAACACAAAGCTCTTTATCAAGTGAAGGAGACAAGAAGAAGAGAATCCTACATGTTTCTTGAAAACTTTGGAGATCTTTTACTCCTTCTCAATGAAGGAACCAGCAGTAGTAGCAGGAAGAAAGAAGCAGAAAGGTTGAAGAAGAAGCAGTTACGGCAGGTGCAATAGTAGGAGTAGCAGCTACAGCTACAACAGAAGCAGCAGCAGCAATGGCAAGAACAGCAGCAGCAGCAGCAGAGAGACTGAGCAAGTGGTGGAAAATCCCACACGAAGGGTTAAGGGAGGTTTATATAAACTCTCGATTCCATGCATGTATGGCACGTAGCCATACATGTGTAACCGTAAAAACCCCTCTTACCTCCCAAAGCCACGTTTACTATGGGGTTTTACCCCACTTACACGTAGTAAACTACGTGTAATCCACTTACCCAGGGTGCAAGGAGTCTTATGTAACCCATGTTACGTAAGCAAAATAATCCAAGAAATTGGATTACGTAAATAGGTGATAATTCAGCTGATCCATTTGTCCCTATGTTTTTGTGTCCAAATGATGTCCAATCAAGTTAAATTTCAAACATAAGCTAATAGGAAGGTTTTACAAATTATAGTGATTTTAGTTTAATTTTTAGAATTAATTTTTTACCCAGTAAAAATTACCTGGAAAATCATTGCATCGACTTAATCTCGATATTCGTGCGTCAATAATTCTGAATATTTACATTTCTAATATCAGCATATTTTTCTTGAAATTATGGTGTTTTTGGATTTCAATTTCGTTACAGAATTTCGGTGACGTCCTGTCGGAGTGCACACCTCTTAAAACAACATTGGAATTATATTTATTAATATAAATTGATCCTAAATTAAAGATAATTACGTCTCATGAAAGTAGTTATGCTTAACAATTAAAATCATCACATTTTTCTAAATTTCTAATAAATAAATTTTGGGGTGTTACATGTAATTACCTACTTTTTTTCTACGTAAGTACGTAAGTACTTCAAAAGTCTATAAGTACTTTTTGTAATTGTGTAACAACTTTTGAAGTAGTTACACAGTTAACTGTGAAACTGCGTAAGTATGTAATTACTTACTTTCTTTCTATGTAAGTCTGTAAGTACTGTATTAGTAACTGAGTAACAACTTTCGAAGTAGTTACACACTTAACTATGTAACTGTGTAAGTATGTAATTACCTATCTTTTTCTACATAAGTTTGTAAATACTTCTTTTTGTACTTTTAAATTTCAATCATTATTGTACACTTGAACATTTACTTACAGTGTATAGACATAATTACATTAGACTACACTATTATGTAGCAACGTTGTAACTCTACTAACTATGTAAGTGTTACAAAAATATAGTGGGAAGTACATAAGTATGTACATATATTTCTCATGTATTGTTGACCAAAATCCACTATGCGCATCTTGTGTCAATGGCTGTCGACAGATGAAGTGCAGCTGTCGACAACCGGAAATCCGTTCAGTTCAGAACTTGAACCAGTTCACATTCTATCCGATTTTTCTTGTGTCGTTTCACTTTGAGAGGGTTTTAAATAACCCTAAATGTCGACACACGACCCTTCACCCCCTCATCTTCCTCCAACAGTCGCATCCTCCTTATTTAACCCAAACTCCTCCTTCTCTTCAGAGTGCCATCTCCACTCTCTTTCTCTATTGCTATCCTTCTTCTATCTTCTCCATCTGCTCCATTCCTCCTTCTGCTCCATCCTCACCATGTCAAGCAGGTAGAAGATGATCGCCTCTCGTCAAAGAAGATCTTCACAAGAGGTAGGCGACAGTTCTAGGGCTCCTGCAGAGTGCCGGAGTAAACACAGGGTAGACCACACCCCAGAGCTTAATGTACCACAGAACCTAGATCTCTGTAGGTTCATGGTGTTTTCAAGAAAATCATGCAGCCACGATACGTGGATTTCGCCCCCCTTGAAGATATGTTTAACAGCTTGGAAGACTTGTTCGAAAAGCAAGGATGGCTTCCCCTTCTGAAATCGCACAAGAAGTACTCACCAACTGCTGCTATTGAATTCTTCAACAACTTGGTATGTTAAATCAACAAAACTTGTACACTACAATCAAAGGCATCAGCTTTCAACTTACCCCCAATCTTTTCAGCCATGCCCTTCAAATACCCAACAATGGGGCTGACATTCTTCTCACACATTTGCATCCTTTTGAGTACTATACTCTTATCACTCAGCAACCCTATGACTCCACAAAAGCCATTGCCAAATTGAATGCCAACACCTTTCCACCCCTTCATCGAATGATTCATCATATCTTCACAACCCTTATTGCTCCAAAAGATGGTAGTAGAGAACTTGTCACTGAAGTTCACAAAAATTTGTTCTACTATTTTCTTCAAGGTCAACAAATCAACTTGTCAAATCTCATGTTTGACCTCATCAAACAATGTTACAACAATCTAAAACGCTCAATGCCTTACGCCTGTCCCATCACATCCATCATATGTTTTGTTGACATTCCCCTTATAGTAGATGAGACTGTTACCCTCAAACCAAGAAGTGCCTATGATATCACAACAGCTCATGGATGGGGTACAAGATGGTTGAAGGCAGAGTCACAAGGACTTTGAAAGGACAAGAAGTTGAGGAAGACCAAGACTCTGAAGAAGAAGAGGACAGTGAGGAAGAGGAACAACAGCAAGAACAGATGGACATTTCTGGAGGCAATGAGGATGTACCATATATTTCAACTAAACTAGACATTTAGAGTGCACCTCAAGTTCCATTGGCTCAAGATATGAAAAACTTCGTCTCTGAACAATTGCTTCAATTTCAAACAACAATCACACAGCATATAAATACTCAATTTGATTAGTTGAAGCAGCACATGGACACAAGAATGGATGCCATTGAACAGAGTCATGGTCAACTTTGAAGGCATCTAGATGGCATGGATTATGGGTTAATGAACCTTCAGGATGATTTTCAACATATTCAAAACTTTTACAATCCTCCCTACCCTCAAGATGACAATTTTTCCAACCTTCCATCTTATGGTGCTCAGGGTCCCTATCGTCCCACTCCTCCCGGGGATGACAATCCTTAGACATGTATAGGGAGAATTTTCTTTTTGAAAGGAACAAATGTTGAGTAGAAGTATCAAGTTGACATCTTTTGAACTGTCTGTGTATGATCTATGGCTCTATGCCACATGTAATGGATGATCAATCTTTTGAATGAAATTAACTTTTGTCTCCTCTATGACTTATTGCACTTTCCATTTTTTGAATGTTATCAAAAAGGGGGAGAATAATGATTGTATTTTTTGTCATCATCAAAAGGAGGAGAATGTTGGTACATGATATCTAAATTGATGGTTCATTTCTTGTAGAAGACTACATGATAAAAGGCAGTGCACAAATATCTACAGTAGTCGTCGACAAACACAACCTTGCACGTCGACAACCTAAAGAAACCCTCAATAAAAAGCTTCTAGAAGGATAACTTCAAGCAGTAGTTGTCGACAACCTCTTTGCATCTGTCGACAACCAGTGATGACCATTAGACAACAAGGTGTTGAACAACTACCCCTAAGAAATTTAAATTTAAATATTTTCTTAATTCAAATGTACTCATTATTTTTGCTATGACAAAATACTTAAATAGATATTCTACAAAGAAAATATATCACAAAAAATATATACAGATAAATACCTCAGCTAAAATCCTGATCCCAAAATTTTCTAAGTCCACAGACTCTCTGTATGCTCTACTGAATCCGACTGTTGACTTCAACTGCTAACTTCGACTCCTTCAGAAACGAAGTTAAACAACCTCCAAAATTTTCTAAGTCCACAACTTTATATGTAATTCGACTAATGACTCCGACTGGTACAGTCGAATGCCTTACAAAATCCAATACTTGATTCGACTGTCATCTTCAACTGCCACAGTCGAATGCTTCTTAAAAGTTAAACTCTTGATTCGACTGTCATCTCCGACTGCCACAGTCAAATGTCTCAGAAATCGATCTATATAGTTCGACTGCTATAGTCGAATAGCCTTGTTTTTTTCCAGAATTCAAATTACCTTGTTAATCCTTACTAGAGTCGAATCACTTCTACTCCTTCAGTTGAATTGTATGTTCTTATGAATTCGACTTCACTGTTAATTTTGTACTTAATACTTTTTCTGATCTGTTTTAGGCTTAACACCTACTATAAGCTTATCTCCTAATCTTTTCACATCCTTTTTAATGGATCTTTTATATCTTATTAATCCATCAGAAATATCATTATTTTATTATTTTCTCTAACAAGACAAGTCATATTAAACTTAAAATACTCATCTAAATCCTCTGTAAACTATTTCTGAAATATTTTTGATTTGAGCCTCATGGTCTTCACATCTTTGCTCCGGATTTTCATGGATACGATAGACACAGTGCATTTATGTATTCACAGACGCATGGCATCTGACATGTCTCACCTATCTCTGACAAGACCCATGCCTTACCTTTCTAGCATATCTGTCTACCTACTTCTTTTATCTGAAAGCTTGTGCATACGAGGTTTCCATACTCTTTTCTGTACTTATCTGACTTACCTACCTCAAAGGTATGGAGTTCTTCTTTCTTTTTATCTTGTCTTTGTTACAGGCATTTATTGGAGCACATTTTTGAGATGCTCCTTTCACAGTCCTCTCCGAAAGGAAAAGAGCTTATCTTCTAGCTATGAAAACTGCACCTCTTCTGAAGACCTTGGAAAGAAGCAAAACTAAAGAACCTCTGGATAATAATCTCATCAAAATACAAAGGAAACTAGAGCTCTCTCTAAACGGTCAGATTGCAAACGGCTACAAACTCCAACGGCTATCTTCTAAACGGCTATATTCTGAAGTGTATAAAAGGAGCTCAAGTTTGAAAAGAAGACATACATGTTTTTGCATATCCTGTGAGCTTTATTCGAATCTCTTCAAGCCTTTCCTGCAAGCAAAAAGTCTGAGAGTTTTTCTCTTCAGAATACATTCTCTGAAGCTCTCCTAGAAGTCTTGAATAGGGTGGCAACTGTAATTGCTTATTTTCTTCAAGTCCACCCTTGCATTTCAGATAGGATTCAAGTCTCATTTCTGATCTATTAATCCTTCTGAAGTCTGTATGTGTTTGTGCTCAGATCTGAGGCAAACACACAAGTGTTTCTTTATTATTCTTGTGTAATTTCTGCAGAAGTCTGGTTCTGCATTGCCCCTCCTGTGAAGGGAAGGCCTTGTGAAAGGCAGTTGTTGTACCCCTATTTAGGGAAGACTTGCTTGGGAGCAAGTGGGTTTGTAATTCCTCTCAAGGGTGAGAGAAGGCCAATTTTTAGCAAATAGTGGAATCTCAAGTGGTTGGCTTAAGGACTGGATGTAGGACTTCCTAATTGGAAGGGCCAAACCAGGATAAATCCTTATGCATTCCTTGTGTGATTGTTTCCACCTTGTTTACACTTGAATCACACACATCACACTAAGCTCTAACAATTTTTTAGTGTTGTGTAATTTCAGAAGAAATTTTTAAAAGGAAGAAGTCCTATTCACCCCCCCCCCAGGACATTCTTAGTGCCATTTTGATCCAACAAGTGGTATCAGAGCGAGGTCTTCTCAAAAGAAATCAAAAGATTTGAGAAGAAATGGCATCCGAAGCTCACAACTATGAAGGCCAATCAGTTACAAGGCACATTCTTTGATGGTGAAGATTACCAATATTGGAAGATGCGAATGGAATGCTTCATCAGAGGTACTGACTTCGACTTATGGTAGGTAATAGAAAGGTGACTATCAAATCCTTGGTGAAACTTCTTCTTCTGGTCTTTCCATTGCAGATAAAAGAAATATGTCTTTAAATTACAAGGCAAAAAATTACCTTTGTTGTGCTTTGTCTAAAAGAGAATTTAATAGACTTTTAGCTTGTAAAACAGCTAAAGAAATGTGGGATAAGCTTCAAGTAACCTATGAAGGTACAGATAGGTTAAACAAACAAGGATAGATATACTTGTATCCCAATATGAATAGTTCAAAATGCTCTCTAATGAAAATATAACTCAAATGTATAACATTTTCAAACATAATTGTCGGACTAAGTTCTTTAGGAAAAGTCCTAACTAATGAAGAAACAGTTAGAAAATCCTGAGATCTCTAACAAATGTATGGACCCCTAAAGTTACAGCCATAGAGGAAGCCCATGATCTTACACAATTATCTATTGATAAACTAATTGGATCCCTTATGGCTCATGAAATCAATATGGAATGATTTTCTGAAAATTCCTCGAAAAAGAAAATTTCAAATGCTTTGAAGATTGCAGATTCCTCTTCATCTGAAGACTCAAAGGAAAAGTCAGATGACAGTGATGATGAGACCATGCTTTCAAGAAAACTATAGAGAATCCTTGCAAAGAAGAAGAAGTTTGGCTCAAAAAGATTTTTCAAGAAAGAAAAGAAGAAAGAGCCAACTTTCTATGAGTGTAATCAACCCGGACATTACAAATCTAAATGTCCCAAGCTCAAGAAAAAGGATCAAGCAGAAAACTCTGACAGGAAGAAAGGCAAAGAGAAAAAGTTCAGAAAATTCAAGAAAAAAGCAATGGTAGCAACATGGGACAATGAAGAAGGAACCAGTTCAGAATCATCCAGCTCAGAATCTGAAGAGGAAGAGAAGGCAAATCTAGCCCTCATGGCGGGACTAGAACAGGTAAACTCAGAAACCTCCTTTACTTCTTGTTCTGAATCCGATTCTGATAGCCTTGAAGATGCCTTCAATGAACTCTATGAAAAATATAAAACAGTAGTAAAACAAATGAAAATAGTTAAACTAAATCTACTAAACCAAGAAAAAGCTAATACCTTTCTTAAAAATGAAGCAGAAAGGTTAAACAAAAGTTTAATTTGAACTGCTATGCGAAGACTTGAAAATAAAAACAGTAAGATTTTGGAAATAGAATCGAATCTTAAGGAACTCACAAATGAAGAAAAGTTGCTAGAGGAAAATAATTATCTAAAAGCCACCATACAAAAGATTTCTAAATGCAAAACTTCTTTATTCGTCAATATAAAAGGTTCTAGAGTAGGAAAGAAGAAATATGGATTAGGATACACACCTCCTCCAATGAAGAAAATATTATTCATCCTAAAGTGTATCCAACCCCTAAATTTGTACTAGAAAATAAAATCAAAAATGCTAAAAATAAAATCAGTATGTGTATAGACAAAAATAGAAATTCAACAATAATAGAAGAATGCTTTTGATCTATGCTGCAGTCACTGTAATCAATTAGGACACATCATTAGCACATGCACCACTAGACATTTAAGATGGATTCCTAAACTAACCATCAAGGACCCAAGAAAATTTGTGTACCAAAAGTTACACCTGATTTTGTTTGCAGGGTCGGCTGAGGGCATCCAAATGGTATTTGGATAGTGGATGCTCAAGGCATATGATAGGGGATAGGAAGTTATTCACAATTTTTAGAGAAGAAAGTGGTCAAGTCACATATGGTGATAATGAAAAAGGAAAAGTATTAGGGTGTGGAACAGTTGGTACTAAAGAAAAGAACCTAATTGAAGATGTCATGTATGTAGAAGGTCTGAAGCATAATCTGATAAGCATTAGTTGTTGCCCGGTTGACAAGCCCAGAGGGGGGGTGGATGGGTCTTTAAAATTATTTGATTAATACCTGTACTTAAACATTAAAACAAAAATGTTCTTGGATGAAGATTGGTAATAGTTAGTTCAAAGCGCAATCACACAAGATAAGCAACCATTCAACACAAGAATTTATCCTGGTTTCGGACCTCCCTTTCTTAGGAGACCTACGTCCAGCCCCTGAGCAACAACTCAGAATTCCACTAACTAGGTACAGTCCCCCTAAGGACACTACAACACCCAGCTCAGCTGGTCTTCCTTCATACGAAGGGAATTACACCACCCTAGATGCCCACCAGGTCTTCCTTCACAACAGAAGGGAACAACACCCTGGATAACCACCAGGTCTTCCTTTACACACAAAGGGAAAAGCACCACAAAGATAAGCAATAAGAACAAGCCCCTAGATCAAGCTTCAACAAGCTAAGATCTGAAGCAGAAAGAACTAAGAGTAAAAGATCTAGAAACACAGAAGACTCTCAGAACTACACAAGCTCTCTCAAGATTTTCACTATAGAGTGGAGAGCAAAGAGCAACACGAGAAGGAATGAAGTTCTTGGCTCTTAGAATTCTATCAGAAGATTTGAATAGCTTGAACGTTCGTTCACTGTATGTATATTCTTCTAAACTTCTGTCTTGTGTATATATATCTCCATTTGAAATATGGCCATTGAAGTAACCGTTGTCTCTTAGATTGGTAGACGTTAGACTACTTGACATTTGGAAGCTTCAACAATCTTTTATCCAGTTGAGCACGCAAAGAGATAATGTCTTCTGGTGTCTGTATGGTCCAACGTTGTATGACAGAACGTCTTTAGGACCCTGCACAAATTAAATGCTAGAACAGTAGACAGCTAGGCTGTCTCTTGTTTGTCAGTAAACGTTGATATGAGTATTCACCAAAATAGCAATGTCAAATAGCTGGTTTCTAAAAGATGTTGACAGAATATGCACGATAATGAAAAGATATCATCTGCATGCATGCAAAGATACGTTTTGTCTTCATTAAATGCACAGCAGTTAGACAGATAAGAGAAGACTTTGACTATTCAACACTTTAAGAAAAGATACATATCAAGTAGATATAAATCATAAAGTCGTTGTCTATATGACTTATGAAATCGTTATGATACCAACAAGTCTATTATAGAGAGCAAATCGTTATTCCATTAAAGGAATCGTTATAGTCACTTAGAAATCGTATGAGCGCTAAAGAAATCGTTGCGCGAAGCAAATCGTTATGAGCGCTAAAGAATCGTTGCACGAAGCAAATCGTCGTTATGCGCTAAAGAAATCGTTGCGCGAAGCAAATCGTTATGAGGCTAAAGAAATCGTTGCGCGAAGCAAATCATTATGAGCGCTAAAGAAATCGTTGCGCGAAGCAAATCGTTATGAGCGCTAAAGAAATCGTTTGCAAGCAAATCGTTATGAGCGCTAAAGAAATCGTTGCGCGAAGCAAGCAAATTGTTATGCTAAAAGAAATCGTTGCGCGAAGCAATCGTTATGAGCGCTACTGAAAGAAATCGTTGCGCGAAGTAAATCGTTATGAGCGCTAAAGAAATCGTTGTGCGACTTAAGGAATCGTTACGACGGGCAAGTCATTACGTTCTAAAGAAATACATACGATGACTTAAGGAATCATTACGGCAGATGTAATCGTAGTTAAAGAAATCGTTACGATTGTCATGGTAATCGTTACGACGGACAAGTCGCTACGAGTTCTAAAGAAATCTTGCGATGACTTAAGGAATCGTTACGACGGGCAAGTCGTTACGAGTTCTAAAGAAATCATTACGATAACTTAAGGAATCGTTACGACGGGCAAGTCGTTACGAGTTCTAAAGAAATCGTTGCGATGACTTAAGGAATCGTTACGACGGGCAAGTCGTTACGAGTTCTAAGAAATCGTTACGAGAACGACTTAATTGAAACCACATGATATCTCAGTCTTATAAAGAAATCGTTATGATATCAAATCGTTATAGCTCTATTCAAAACGATATACATGAAGGAAATCGTTGTGACTTTTAACAAAGTCGGTGTGGACTTAGAGAAATATAATCTCGAAATATTTAAAACTTCAGAAATATAATGCTTACCAATATTGACTTGATTGACCTTACCTTGGAGTATTTCCTGTACTTAAGACTCAGAGAACTTTGATAAGGTTTTGTTAATTACCAAAATACATGTATATTTAAAAATATTTGGGGACATACTAATCATCAATCTCCCCCTTTTTGGTGATGACAAAAATTATCAATAAGCATGAATATTTCCGGAAAGTATTTTTTTTAAGCTAAAGATTTTCGGAATGTATTTCAGACATGCTAATTTTCTCCCCCTTTTTTGGCATTAAACAAAAAGATACTCTGAGACAAAGAATGAAGAGAAAAAATGGAAGGGTAGACAACCAACATATATTTATCAATTTTGAGGATTTACAGATAAGTAATAAGCAGGGGATAACAAGGAGCCAAAACGCTTGAGTACAGGGATTGCCTGGCGTTCCTGCTCTTCAAAGAAGGCTTGAAAGGCCCCAAAGTCAATTTGATAGGAGGGTCCCATAGCGGGAGCCATCCTTTTGATATGAAGCTGTCTTTGATCTGAAATGAAGTCCCCATACTTAACACGGCCCAGAGCTAATTTGTAAGTTAAGAAGGACCCAAAGCTGGCAACCTAAGGAAAGCTTCAATCTTGAGTGGATAGTCATTCTTAAGCAACCTAAGCTCTTGCTTTAGGCAAAGAAAACCTGTATCTTTCGACCCAGTCAGATAGGAATCCCTAATGAGGTGAAGAGAGTTGGCATCCAAAAATTCACCAGGAGACAAGAGAGGTTGATTTGAACTGGCCTGGAGGCTTTAGATCACTGAGCTGCTGAGCAGACAATGGATAAAGTTTCTGCCCTCTTCAGGAGACAACCGCTCGCATTCAGAGAGAATGGGGGCCAACACATCTGCCTTGATATGCCCTGAAGATACTGCCTAAAGACGAATCTGGGGAAGGATAAGTCACGGCCATCTTGCACAAATAATCGGCCATTACCCTTGCAGCTCGCTCAAAGATAAGTGTTCCACAGAAGATTCCATAATCAAGGCATGGAGAGGGGAAGGAACACTATATTAAGATAACCAAGGTGGCAAAATCAACCTGAAGGGACTCAGAATGAGCTGCGCTTGAACTGAGGGTCCTGATGGCTGCACGAAATTGGTCCAACTGAGATTCGGGGAGGCGATGTACATAGCAGTAGTTACTGTACATTTGATACTGGCGGATGAATTTGATCTCTTTCTGAATGAAAGGGCCAAACAGATGTTTGTGGTGGATCTGGAACCATTCATAAAGGGGAAGAGGAGCTTCCCTAGGTGGAAATCTGGCAGCTTGAGCTCGACGGAATGACTGTACAGATCTTTATGGCTCCGAGCCCACGCTCTTCAGTTTTGGCTTCAGTCATGGAGAAGACTTTGGACTGTTGAGCCTTAGATAGAGGGTATAAGGAAAGATGTGGTGAGATATTCAGAAAGATTTTGGAAGGAAGGCCAAAATGTGGGCAAAAACTACCTTTTGAAGATATTCTTCATAGATAGGTTTTTTCTTGTTGGAGATAGAAAGGGAAACCACAGGGGAGGATAGCAGGTTCAGAAGAGACAGAATGAGTGGAGGTGAGTCTCCTCTTTTTAGAGACAGGACTAGAAGAGCCTGTCCGGTGAGTGTGGGTTCCAACAGTCCAGACTGAACGAAGTATTGCTACTTCAAATTCATCCTTGATGTCCTTGATTTCCACATGTGTGAGTTGGCACCCTCAAGAATAATGGTAATGAAGGAGGGAGGTGTAGGTGGATTGAAAATAGAGTCAAGAGTTACAGTAGGAAGAGCAAAAGTGTCTGATGTAGAAGGGCCAGAAGAAGAGGGCCCAGCAGAAGGATGCTGGTGGAAGCTCAGGTGGAGAGGTGGTAGAGGTGAAACAATGGTGGAAGAAACAGGAGATGAGGCAGGAGAGGAGGTGGATTGAGAGGGAAAGGGTGTTGGTGAGGAGATGGGTCTAGGTTGAGGTTTCTGAATGTCTGTGAGCAGGAGGTGCAGTGTAGGATGAAGGTGGGGATGGAGGAACTGGTGTTGGGAAGAAGTGGGAGCTGGAGGCTCAGGAATCAAAACTGCTTCTTCAGCCAAATTTTGCACAGTGCAAACTCCAATGGCCCTGATGGCCCTGACCCCTTCTCATCAGGTCCTGAAGACCTTGCTCAATGACCTCTGCCTCTGCGGCTGCTGATAGTTCGGACAACTGGAACTGATGACCCTGATGGCCCTGATTCTAGAACTTGAGCTGCAGGAGGTGGATGAGGGGAGGAACTGAGCTCCAACCACCTTCAGAATCTCAGAGAGCATTGTCTTCATGCTGCCCATCTCGTTGTTGAACCATTTCATGGCATTTCTGATACTTGAAATCTCCTTGGAAGATGAAGCTTGGCTCATGAAAATGGAATTACATCTGATTGGAGAGAGCATAAGATTGTACCTTGAACATCTAATCTCTCAATAACAGGCTTCAAATTTATGACTATTTTCTATTTCACCTGCCTCTCAAAAGGAGTATTTGCTAAGAGTGGAACATCTGAAACCACTTCTTTTCCTTTCTGCCTTACCTCTGAAGCTGGAGGCTGTTGATCATCATCTGATTCTGAGGAGCTAGCCGTCTCCCCATCTCTAGCATCATTACCTGGGGATTGTCATGTTCCTCCCCTTTGCCATTATTCTGATCATTTGGAATATCATCTACTACTAGAATTGACTCTTCTGCCATATGAAGTCAGTGTGGGCCTGAAGCCACAGCTGTCTTTTCTTGAGCTTCCTTCAACTATTGCTCCCCCTCACAGGAGCTCTACTGTCCATTACAAAGTCTTCAGGAGCAATTGATTCTTCAATGTGGCCTGATACCACAACTTCTTCCACTGAAACTCCACCAGCCTCTGGAGTGACTGGAGTGGAGTGAATAGAATCCAACATCCTCTCTAAGGATAGAGGCAACAATGGAGGTGGGCAAAGGATCTGCTGCACCTATCACTGCTTCTTCTACTGTGCTTCTGGAGGTTGAGATTCAACTGCCACTACAGGTGACCCTGCTACTTCTGCTTGCTCTGCTACTTGTGCAGACAACTCTGATGGTCCTGTTGCGGGTTCTGGAACTGCTGGTACTACTGTTGGCTCAACTGTTACTGATGCTACTGCTCTGCTGGTTCGTGATGTTTCTGGCAATTCTTCCTGAACATCAGGAATATCCCTATGATGGCCTCTCCTTCTCCACAGAGGTCTGGTCCAAAACTCTATCAACAACTGTGAACCCCACTCTTCCTCAGATTTCTGGACCTAATTGCTTGGCCCATCTTCTCAACTACTGGCCCAGATAGATAAACACCGAAGTGTTTGAAGATCTTGGTAAGCAAATGGGCATAGGGCAAAGAGACATTAAGCTTGCTCTTTGTATCCCAAATCTGATCACGGGCAAACTTCATCCTCTCTATCATTATTTCGGCCATGTTGATTTCCTTGTTCTGTATGGCCCAGACACATATCTGAATCTGCCTTGGTGCATGTTGAAAAAGTTGCACTTCTAGGAACTAGAATTTGACAAACAATAAAGTGTAGAAGACGTTGAATGCATTCAATTGATTGATATCTAATTTCCCATCTCTCAGTCTGAACCCTGGTCCTACAATGCCAAACCTTTAGCTTGGGCGTCCCGGTGAACCCACTGTGCCCGGATGTCTTACTCCAAACAGCAAATGCAATAACTCATGATCTATTTTAATCTGGGTTCCCTTGACATAAGAAACCAGAGACCCGTCTGCCTCTGATCTTAAGCATACATAAAAAGCCTTCACAAGATCTGGATAGCTTACTTCGGAGAAGGTGGTGATTTCCATCCACTGCATTCTCTCATTGCTGCTACTACACTGTGCATCCCGTTCTTTTCGAGATCAGCTACATCCACTGCCTTGTTCCCACAAACCTTGGTCTTCACAAATGTGAATCTCTACTGCTGCTCAGGAGTAAGGAACTCAACACCGTAGCCCCAAGACTTCCGGAGATGACGGATGCGGCCATGGAATCAGATGAACAGGTTTTCTGGAGGTTTGAGAAGGAAGAAGGAGTGAAAGCCCTCAAGAAATTTGTCGCGGGAAGGAGAGAAGAGCTTCAAACTTGCAGAGAGTCGATGTCCGAATCGTTAGGGCATCGGCTTAGGCAACCAGACGAAGAGGGAAAAAGGTAGAAGATGGGAGATGAATCGTTCCCACATCGATTTTTGTAATTAATAAATGCTTTGGAAAGTGAGGCACCAAAAGGCGGCAGAAAACGCGACAAAAGAGTTTGACTATTCAAACCGACTTTAATAAAAGAGCTGCCAGGAAAGATAATTTGAATTTCTTTTGCTTAAATCCATGGAGGGAAAATTCTTAAATCTGAAAATTTTGTACAGTTTCAAACAGAAATCTTTTCACAAATTACACATGCACAATTCCCTTCTAAGACTGAATCTCTCTTTAGGTGGCTTTTGTGAAAATTCTACAACTGACCGTTTGTATCAATAAAGGATATTCAATATTACCATTTGCTACATGACGAATAAAATGATATCTAACCTCATATGCTTGGTCCTTGAATGCTGAACTAGATTTTTGGTGAGATTGATAGCACTGGTGTTGTCACACAATAGTGGAATCGATTTGATATTCAATCCAAAATCTCAAGTTTTTTGCTTACCATAGGAGTTGTGTACAGCAACTTCCAACAGCCACGTACTCAGCTTCAGCTGTAGACAGTGCCACTGAATTTTGTTTCTTTGATGACCAGGATATCAAACACCCTGCAAGAAATTGACAACAACCACTGGTGCTTTTCTATCTACTTTGCATCCAGCATAGTCAGCATCATAGTATCCTACTAAATTATTTCACAAGATTTGGATACCACAGACCTAAATCATGAGTTCTAGCTAAATATCTAAATATTCTTTTACAGAGATTAAATGTGATTCTCTAGGATCTGCTTGATACCTAGCACATATGCATACACTAAATAGAATATCGGTCTACTAGCTGTTAAATAAAGCAGTGACCTATCATACCTCTGTAGACCTTTTGATCTACTTTCTACCATCTTTGTCACTGTCCATCCTTGTTGATGTACTCATTGGTGTTGACAGTGGCTTGACATTATCGAATCCAAATTTCTTCAAGAGTTCTTTGTGTACTTTGCTTGGCAGATGTGAGTTCCTTCTTTTCCTTGCTTGATTGTAGTCCAAGGAAGTAATTGAGCTCTCCCATCATGCTCATCTCAAATTCTCCCTGCATCAACTTTTCAAAATACTTGCAAAGGGATTCATCAGTAGATCCAAATATAATATCATCTACATAAATTTGTACAAGTAGTATACTTTTAACTTTTGATTTTACAAATAGAGTGCTATCTACTTGACCTCTACTGAAACCATGGTTTAGAAGAAAGAACTAAGCCTTTCATACCAGGCCCTAGGTGCTTGCTTTAATCCATATAAAGCTTTATGAAGTTTAAAAACATGATTAGGAATTCTGTGTCATTAAACCCCGGGGGTTGTTCCACATAAACTTTCCTCTTTATAAACCATTTAAGAATAGATTTGACATCCATTTGAAATAGTTTTAAGTATAATGTTGATGCCTATGTAAGTAATATTCTAATAGCCTCAAGTTTAGCTACAGGTGCATAGGTTTCATCGAATCTATGCCTTCCTCTTGGGAATAGCCTTGAGCTACCAGTCTGGCCTTGTTTCTTGAGATCACACCATCTCATCCAATTTGTTTCTGAACACCCATTTGTGCCAATAACTGGATGGTCTGATGGTCTAGGAACAAGTGATCATACTTGGTTTCTCTTGAACTATTTAGTTCATCTTGCATGGCTATAATCCAGATTCATCAGTGAGAGCTTCATTGACTGTCTTAGGCTCTATTTGAGAGACAAATGCTAGATAATCACAAGGTATTACATTACCTCTTGTTCTTACCCCTATAGATGGATCACCAATGATATTCTCAGGTGGATGATCTTTCTTGTATCTCCATTCCTTTGGAAGATTTTCATGTATAATTTCCTTTTGCTGCATGTCTTAGAGAGGTGGATCATCCTTGTCCTCAATTGATGTATTCTTTAATTTCTTGGACAATTCATCTCTGCATCATCATTATCACTATCTTCTTCTTTCTCAAGAAAGGGTGTTTCAATCAAAATAATATGTACAGACTGTTCAATTAATAAAGTGCGTTTATTGAATACTCTATGCCTTTGGGTTTAGAGGTGTAACCCATGAAGATGCCTTCATCTGATTTGGCATCCAACTTACCAATGTCCCTTTTTCCCATTATTGTCAATGAAGCAAGGACATCCAAATGTCCTAAAGTGGCTGATCTTTTGCTTCTTTCTTTTAACAGTTCGTATGCAGTCTTCTTTAGGATTGGCCTGATCATTACTTTGTTGATAATGTAGCTTGCTGTGTTGACTGCTTCAACCCAAAAATACCTTGGCAGATCATATTCGATAGCATTATTCTTGCCATATCCAATAGAGTTCTATTCTTTCTCTCAGCAATTCCATTTTGTTGTGGTGTCCTTATGCTGAGAAATTATGCTCAATCCTTCATTTTCACAGAACCTTGAAAATTTCTCATTCTAAATTCACCTCCATGATCTGTCGAATACTAATAATACTGAACTTTTGATCCTTCTGGACTTTCTTACTGAAACTGACAAAGTTTTCAAATGTGTCATCTTTATGCTCTAGGAATGATACCCATGTGAATCTTGAGTAATCATCGACTATGACAAATCCAAGTTCTTTCCTCCAAGACTGGTAGTCCTCATTGGCCCAAATAGATCCATATGAAGGAGCTCTAAGGTTTTGAGGTGGTTACCACCGTTTTTGACTTGAAGGAGCTCTTGGGTGCTTTCCCTTAGCACAAGATCTACAGACACCTTTCATTTTTGCACTAACCTTTGGCAGGACCTTCCACAAGATGTTCTTTAGCAATTTTCTCATGCCATCTATGCTGCAATGTCCTAGTCTTCTGTGCCACAGTTCAGTTGATTGATCCTTGTTTGCTGCCAAACAACATCTTGATCCTTGAGTTCTTCAAGATGAAGTGCATACAGGTTCTTTTCTCTATTTGCTTCGAAAATTACTATTCCATTCTTAATATGCTGCACTTTGACTCTTGAAAACTGAATCTGATGACCTCTGTCACAGAGCTGGCTGATGATGATGAGATTGTGCTTCAGCCCTTTGACAAGCAATACATCTTCAATGACTATTTTTCCTTTGTTGCTCTCACAGAACCACTGCCAATTACTGAGCCTTTCCCATTGTCTCCATAGGTAACTGTTCCTTCTTCAGCTTGTAGATGGTGAATAGCTTCCGATTCCCTGACATGTGCCTTGAGCACCCACTGTCCAAATACCATTTGGATGCTCGAGTGTTACCCTGAATAAAATCATCAAGTTTTAGGTACCCAAATTCTTTTGGATCTTGATGGTTAGTATCATTGAATTTTCCTTTAATTATCCATTTCTTATGTCTTGTTGGGCATGTTTTTATGATATGTCCTAACTTGTTACAGTGACTGCAGCAGGACAATTTTGTTATTTTTTCTATATATTTGAATCTGCCTTGTATGCAATATCTTTTTCAGGTACAAATTTAGGCGTTGGATATATTTTAGGATAAACTATGGTTTCTTCATTGTCTGGGGGTGTATATCCTAATCCATTTTTCTTCTTACCTGATCTTCTAGCACCTTTTAATATTAAGAAATTTTTGCCATTTATGAATTTTTTAATAGGCTAGATAACTGTATATTTTCTTCTGTTAGACTCTAATTTCAGTTTTTTAATTCGTCTGAGCTGTCTTGTTTTTCAAGTTTATTAATTTGTTTATTCTTATCTTTAGATCTTCGCATAATAATTCATTCTTCTTCTAAGTTCAGTTTTGTTTTTCTAGTTCTTCATTTTCTGTTTTTAGATCTGAGTTAGTGTTTTTCTAGACAAACAATATTTTCTTATTTACTTTTAACAGTTTGTTACTCTCTATATTTATTATATGTTCATTGAATGCCTCCTCTAAATTGTCTGAACCAGAATCATTGCATGAATCAAAGAAGAGTCAATGTTACCTTATCTTCGGTATTTGCCATGAAAGCCAGTTGCTTCTTCTTCATCACTACATGAACTCGACCACTGTCTGAGTCGCTACTGTTCTCCCACACAGCTGCCATTGCTTTCTTTTGTATTGCCTAAATTTCTTGAAATTTTCTCTCTTCTTGAATTCAGGCTTCTTAAGTTTGGGACATTCAGCTTGATATGTCCTGGCTTTTTACACTCATAGTAAATGGGCTCTCCCTTATTTTGATCCTTCCCATCTGGTTTCTTGAAGTCTTTACTTCTCTTGAAATGTCTTCTTCCAGATTGGAACTCTTCTTTTTGGCTAGAATTGTTTCAACATCCGTGATAGCATAGCTTCATTCATCTTCATCACTGTCCTTACAGCTTTCACTGTTTCGAGTGATTCTTCTGATGAATTCTCATTGACCTTGAGCGCATTTGACTGCTTCTTTCTGCTGGAGGATTCTCCTAATCTCTCCATGTTTATCTAATGAGCCAAAGGACCCAATGAGCTTTTCTAAGGACATTCTCTTTAGATCATTAGCTTCCTCAATGGCTGTTACTTTTGGAGTCCATGAGGATGGTAAAGATCTAAGAATCTTTTCTGACCATATCTCCCATTCATAGGTCTTTCCTAGTCCAGCTAACCCATTTTTAATATCTGTAAATCTACTGAACATTGAGTAAGGGACTCACCTGATTGCATTTGAAATCTCTCGTACTGTGCTACCAGAATGTCTATCTTGTTTCCATCACCTTGTCTGTGCCTTCATAGGTGATTCTGAGCTTTTCCCACATTTCCATTGCAGATTTGCAAAGCTGATTGTTGAACTCCTTTTTTACTAAGGGCACAGCACAGAATACCCTTTGCTTTACAGTTCTGCAAGATCTTCTTCCTATCGTCGTCTGTCCACTGAGCTTTTTCATTTGTGACCAGAAGATCGCCTTCTTCCACTATGGACCATATCTGATAATCGTGGCCTTGCAGAAAGTACTCCCATTCTTGTTTTCCAGTAAGTGTAATCCTCTCCATCGAACAATGGTGGTCGGTTGACAGACTGACCTTCGTTGTGACCTTGGGCTGCCATGGATCTTTACTCTTCAGATCGTTGGATCCTTTCTTTGTCGAAGAGACTAGCTCTGATACCACTTGTTGCCCGGTTGACAAGCCCAGAGGGGGGGTGAATGGGTCTTTAAAATTATTTGAGTAATACCTGTACTTAACATTAAAACAAAAACGTTCTTGGATGAGATTAGTAATAGTTAGTTCAAAGCGCAATCACACAAGATAAGCAAACCATTCAACACAAGAACTATCCTGGTTCGGACGCCTCCCTTTCTTATGAGTCCTAGGTCCATCCCCTGAGCAACAACTCAGGATTCCACTAACTAGGGTACAGTCCCCCTAAGGACACTACAACACCAGCTCAACTGGTCTTCCTCATACGAAGGGAATTACACCACCCTGGATGCCCCACCAGTCTCCTTCACAACAGAAGGGAACAACACACTGGATAACCCACCAGGTCTTCTTTACACACAAAGGAAAAGCACCACAAAGATAAGCAATAAGAACAGCCCCTAGATCAAGCTTCAACAAGCTAAGATCTGAAGCAGAAGAACTGAGAGTAAAAGATCTAGAAACACAGAAACTCTCAGAACTACACAAGCTCTCTCAAGATTTTCACTATAGAGTGAGAGCAAAGAGCAACACGAGAAGGAATGAAGTTCTTGGCTCTTAGAATTCTATCAAAGATTTGAATAGCTTGACGTTCGTTCACTGTAACTGTATATTCTTCTAAACTTCTGTCTTGTATATATATATCTCCATTTGAAATATGGCCATGAAGTAACCGTTGTCTCTTAATTGGTAGACGTTAGACTGCTTGACATTTGGAAGCTTCAACAATCCTTTTATCCAGTTGAGCACGCAAAGAGACAAGTCTTCTGGCGTCTGTATGGTCCAACGTTTTATGATAGAAACGTCTTTAGGACCCTGCACAATTAATGATAAAACAGTACCACATAAGGCTGTCTCTTATTTGTCAGTAAATGTTGATATGAGTATCACCAAAATAGCACTGCCAAATAGCTGTTTCTAAAAGATGTTGACAGAATATGCACAGAATGAAAAGATATCATCTGCATGCATGCAGAGATACGTTCTGTCTTCATTAATGCACAGCAGTTAGACAGAAAAGAGAAGACTTGACTATTCACACTTTAAGAAATAAGATAAATATCTAGTAGATATAAATCATAAAGTCGTTGTCTATATGACTTATGAAATCGTATGAATACCAACAAGTCATTATAGAGAGCAAATCGTTATATTCATTAAAGAATCGTTATAGTCACTTATAATCTTTATGAGCGCTAAAGAAATCGTTGCGCGAAGCAAATCGTATGAGCGCTAAAGAAATCATTGCGCGAAGCAATCGTTATGAGCGCTAAAGAAATCTTTGCACGAAGCAAATCGTTATGAGCGCTAACGCGAAGCAAATCGTTATGAGCGCTAAAGAAATCGTGCGCGAAGTAAATCGTTATGAGCGCTAAAGAAGTCGTTTGCGAAGCAAATGTTATGAGCGCTAAAGAAATCATCCGCGAAGCAAATCGTTATGAGCGCTAAAGAATCGTTACGTGAAGCAAATCGTTATGAGCGCTAAGAAATCGTTGCGCGAAGCAAATCGTTATGAGCGCTAAAAATCGTTGCGCGACTTAAGGAATCGTTACGACGGGAAGTCGTTACGAGTTCTAAAAAATCGTTACGATGACTTAAGGATCGTTACGGCGGACAAGTCGTTACGAGTTCTAAAGAAATCGTTGCGATGACTTAAGGAGTCGTTACGGCGTACAAGTCGTTACGAGTTCTAAAGAAATCGTTGTGATACTTAAGAATCGTTACGACGGGGATCGTTACGAGTTCTAAAGAAATCTTACGATGACTTAAGGTGATCGTTACGATGGAAGTCGTTACGAGTTCTAAAGAAATCGTTGCGATACTTAAGGAATCGTTACGACGGCAAGTCGTTACGAGTTCTAAGAAATCGTTACGAGAACGACTTGTTTGAAACCACATGATATCTCAGTCTATAAAAGAAAGTCGTTATGATATCAAATCGTTATAACTCTATTCAAACGATATACATGAAGGAAATCGTTGTGACTTTTAACAGAAGTCGGTGTGGACTTAGAGAATACAATCTTGAAATATTAAAACTTCAGAAATATAATGCTTACCAATATTGACTTGATTGACCTTGACCTTGAGTATTTCATGTACTTAGACTCAGAGAACTTTGATAAGGTTTGTTAATTACCAAATACATGTATATTTAAAAAATACTTGGGGCAGACTGATCACATTAGTCAGTTATGTGATAAAGGGCATTCAGTAAATTTTCAGAATGATAAGTATATTATTCAGAAGGTAACAATATTGTGTTCGAAGCTCAAAGAATAAAGAATTTATATACATTGCAACTAGCAGAATTGAAGGAAGTAAACTTATGTCTTGCAACCACCAAAAGTGAAGAGTCTGAATTGTGGCATAGAAGACTTGGTCATGCAAGCACCTTAGTAATCAGAAATTAATGAAGCATGATCTGGTTGAGGGACTACCCAAGATGAAACTTAAAATCTAGAATTTGTTCAGCTTGGCAAAAGGAAAACAGACCAAAACCTCATTTCAGTCCAAGACAATTGTTACAACTTCCAGCCTTTGGAGTTAATTCACCATGGATTTATTTGGACCTATGAGGACATCGTTTTGGAGGAAAAGTCTATGGCTATGTATTAGTTGATGACTACTCAAGGTACTCTTGGGTGTCTTTTCTAGAAGACCAAATCTGAAGCCTTTCAAGCATTTCTAAAGTTCAGCAAAATAGTTCAGAAAAATCAGAAATTTCAGATTACAAGCTTAGATCTGATCATGGAGGTGAATTCAAAATGCGAATGCATGAAGTTCTGTGAAGAAAATGGGGTTGAGCATAACTTCTCAGCACCAAGAACCCTCAAAGAATAGTAGCAGAAAGATAGAACAGGAACACTGCTGGATATGACCAGAACAATGCTGAATGTATAATTTGCCAAAATATTTCTGGGCAGGGCAGTCAATACAGCCTGCTACATCATCAACAGGTGCATGATCAGACCCATTCTAAAGAAGACTTTCATATAACTCTACAAGGAAGAAGCCCATCATTCATCTTCGACCTTTGGCTATAGAAAGCACAGTGGCACTTGTCAAATTCTTGCAGGATGCTTGATATCTTGGTCTTCCAGGAAGCAGAACTCAGTAGCTTTGTCAACCACAGAAGCTGAATACATTGCAACGGGAGTTTTTGTACTCAACTCTTGTGGATCAAACACCAATTGGAAGACTATGGTCATCAGCTCCAAGAAATTCCAATGCTATGTTACAATACAAGCGTAATAAATTTGACGAAGAATCCTATCCACACACTCAAGAACAAAGCCATTGAGGTTAGACATCACTTCATCAGGGACCATGTAAGTATGGAATATTTTACTTGAATTTGTTTCTACAGAAAATCAACTTGCTGATATTTTTACAAAACCTCTTCCTGAGGATAGATTCACATCTATTAGAAGAGAAATAGGTATGTGTAATCTTGATTGAAATCCAAAAAAATTATAATAAAATGACACTTGAATTGTTTGTTAAGATACTAATGTTTGAACTGTCTGTAAAACCATCCTGAAAAATTCTAAGTCCCAGACATTGACTTATGCATTCAAATCATGTTATAAATCTCTCATTCGACTGATGTAGTCGATTACATAATTCGACTTACTGTGAATTTTTTTTTTTAAAAAAAGGGGCGCTCTCAGTAAAATCCTTTTAAATGTATCACGGTCAATCACTTGATCCCACCGTTCATCCTGAAATCTCGGGCCAGTTACTTTTTCCTCCTTATATAAGAAAACCCATTTTCCTTTAGAAGACACCCTTTCGAAATCCATCTTCGACTCCCTTGTCTTCTTCTGCTTCTTCGCGCCCTTACTGTTCTCCGGCGAAGGACTTCCGAAGAACCCTGAAATCTCCATCCTCCTCAAAGAAAGGTAGGATCTTGGAACTCTCTTCAACATGTCTATCACTCCTTTACTGATTCCCTGAGTCATTCCATTTCCATATTCTAGATGGCTTCGTCTAGGTTCCGGATACTGTCCAGTTGACCCCTGATCAACTCCAGCATCTTGCTAAGATCCCTATCTGTCCAGGGAAGGCAGTTGACTTTTCTCATTTGAGTGGCAACTTGTCTTGGGTAGAACACCCTCAATGCCATGGGCTTGACCAAGCTATGTCAGATTTCTGAGCCCTCTGTGGAAAACGCCATTAGCCTTCTATGCATCTCTGCAATAGTACTTCTGGAAACTCAGTGTTTGGGTATGTCAAAGGAACCAGATTACCACATCAGAAGAGTTATTGGTTGAGATTTTGGATTGTCCAAGTACTGGACACAAACTCAGTGAGTTTGTTCCCCTTGAAAAGCAAAAATTGGGGATTAAGGCAATTTGGCCACTATCAATAAGAAGGGCTCTTAGTGAATGAGTTATCAGAGAAAAGAGACTGATCCACTCAGTTATTACAAACATTGTGACCCCTAGAGCAGGAACTCACTCCTCCATAACTGCCAGGGATGGAAATCTACTTTTTTGGGATGTTCAGAGGCATAGAGTAAATTTGCCAGTAGTTATTTTAGAAAAGATGCAGCTTCAAAGGATTTGCAGGAATCCCTTCCTTATGGATCTCTGCTACTCTGATTTTCAAGAGATTCTCAGTAGAACTATCTGGAGAAACTCTGTTGGAATCAAAGAAAAATTGGAATCTTTACCTTGAGAAGGAGTCACTATTCCTTGGTTAGCAAAAAACAAAATTTATGGTTCAAGGATTTAGTACCAGAATGTGATCATGAGATTTTTCCTGATGAACCTCTCATCTCATTATCCTCTCAAGAATTCAACATGAAGAAGTTCCAGCAACGAAAATAGAGACTAGAAGTCCAAGTCGATCTGAAGCCCCAGTTCATATCCAAGAGCAAGAATCAGTTTCATGTTCCTCCTTCCTTCTTGAATCAGATGCTCCTGAGGAAACATTGATGAAGTTCTAAGAGACATTAGAGGTAAAAGAGTTGTCTCTGATGATATTCCTATTTTTACCCCCATGGACATGAATTTGAGGAAAGGGAACATCAATCTTTCCATCTCAGTATGAGACCCGGCCAAGGTCTCAGGGGGAGAGTAGCAATAACTTCTCTACCATTTTAGATTTGTTAAGTAAACATCAAGAGACTCTTTCTGTTCTTCAGATACAAGTTGAATTTGTTGATGCCAAGTTTGAAAATTTGTCTGATGAGGTTAAGCAGATAAAAGATCTATTGCTTCAGTTGGTGTGCTAACAGGGCACTTCTAGGCCATCAGGGCCTTCTTCCTCTCAGCAGCAAGGAGAACATGTTCCACTTCAAGAGCTGCATCAAGTTGGTGTTCAAGAAACTCTAGTTCCGAACCTGAAGAGTTAGTCCTTGAACAACCATCAGTGGAAGCAAAAGGCCAGATTCACAAGCAGAGCATAGTAGCAGCACCAGCAGGTTGAGCATCAACCTGAACAGGACCAGGAGCCAAATCTCACGTTCAAGGGCATGATGTGCCAGTGCCTGATCAGCACAAAGAGCCTGAGCCACAGGTTGAGGAGCCTCCTAAGCAGCAGGCAGAATTAGAGCAAGAGCACAGTTAGCCATGGTGTTGTTTCAACCACAAATTGAGAAACAGCAAGAGCCTGCAGTGGAAAAGCAGTCAGCAGGAGTGGCAGCAGCAATAGAGGAGTCCCAGCAAGAGAATCAATCCTAGATGAAGCCTAAGGCCAAGAGATCCCTTGAATCCTCTCATGAACTCCAAACCTTCAAGAGAAAGTGAAGCGCAGACTGGTTAAAAATGGTGACCCTGTCTTCCCTCATCCTTCTTCTAGGCTACACCAGCTCCATCTGTTAAGCCTCCTCTAGAGCCCACTCCCACTACAACTCAATCCACTGCACCCACAGCACCACTCCTGAGAATCCTTCATATTCCACTTCACCGGATCCTCCTCCACTTGCAACCATTCCCATGGATCCATTTACCAGGACATAAAATTCTCATTCTACCTATGAAATACCCATTTCAACCTCTCAAAGCATCACTCTAAATCTTTCCACTCAACCCCCTCAATTCTTTTCTTCTCTTCCCACTGCCTCCAAAATTGATTCCAAGAAACCCTTCTTCATCTAGCTGAAATACTTCCAAGTATACAGCTTTCAGCCTCTAGTGGACCCAATTAGGTGACAAACCTTCCTTACTCCTTCCACCATTTTGTTTGCTTTCATCCACCACTCTGAGCATTGCATGAATATGTTCAGAGAATATCTCTCTATTCGAGCATTCCTTGAAATTCATGAGATGCCAGGGTTCACCTTTGAACATTGGCTTCCTACTCTACTCAGAACTACACAAATCTCATAGAAGATCTTCAGTTCATCTCTCAAAAGTCATTGCTTAACTCCCAAAGAGTTCATTGACCTCTATCCAGATGAGCAGCCAGATATCAAACAACCCAATCTAGAAACCAATTTTTGACAGTTCAGCATCACCTGTCTCTAAGGTTCATGAGCTGTTTGGAATTCATCTCAGGAACTCTCAGCCAGTACACCCCAATGAAAATCTTCAACTTTGAAAATTCAAATTAGGTTTGCATGATGTTTCTAAAGGCCAATGGGAAAATCTTTTAAGAGGCAAAGAGAAATTGTTCCTTCCATGATGTGGTTCTACCTTCCGGTCTCCATCCTCCCCTCATAGGAGCTGTCGCATACGGAAGAGACTTGCTGAAGATATCTTTACAGATTCATCCGGATTGCCACAAGATTCAAATCAAATACAAATACAAATTGTCTTTTCCAGATATTGTTTGTATTTCTGCAGCTCTCCAAGAACCCCCGTCATCTCCTAGATTTTCAACTATGTTTTGCTGAAATCGAAAGATTCAATATTGATCAATGGGCAGCAGTTATCCCTCTTACCACTCTGATTGTGAGAAGTTGAAGCTTACTCTTGATGAGTTTCCACTCCAAGAGTCTTAAGGACTTAAGAAAGATCATTGGTCATAGGTGGGCATAGAGGTACTTGATATATTATCAAGCCAGGATTCAGCTGTGTCCAGTGGTCTGCATTGGAATATCACTCTCAATGAGTTTCTTCACCTTGCAGCTTCTAAGCAGTTTGTTCCCCTCAAAGCTCGCCTAGACAGAGAAAAGTATCACAATAGGATTTCCTGTTCCGGAGGCGCCACATCAAATCTCTTAAAAATTACCCTCCACCAATCCTGATTACAACATTGATTATGCATTGTTGACAATTACTTTGAGAAGAATGAGCAGAAGCTCTGGGATCTCCTTCAACCTTTTCTTGCCAAGATCCCTAGATCTCTCTATTTACCTATTCTCTGTCTAAGTCATGAACATTTTCTTATGTATTTCCTTTGCTTTCTGAATGAAATGTCTTTTGCTTGACTATCCTTTCTGTTAATGCCACAAAGGGGGAGAAAAAGACTGACATATTTATACTGTCTATTTAAATATTTTGTCATTAACAAAAAGGGGAGAATTGTTGAGCAACTACCCCTAAAAATTTAAATTTAAAGATTTTCTTAATTCAAATGTACTCATTATTTTTGCTTTGACAAATACTTAATAGATATTCTACAAAGAATATATCACAAAAAATATATACAGATAAACCTCAGCTAAAATCCTGATCCCAAATTTTCTAAGTCCACAGACTCTCTCTATGCCCTACTGAATCCGACTGTTGACTTCGACTGCTAACTTCGACTCCTTCAGAAACGAAGTTAAACAACCTCCAAAATTTTCTAAGTCCACAACTTTATATGTAATTCGACTGATGACTCCGACTGGTACAGTCGAATGCCTACAAATCCAATACTTGATTCGACTGTCATCTCAACTGCCACAGTCGAATGCTTCTTAAAAGTTAAACTCTTGATTCGACTGTTCATCTCCGACTGCCACAGTCGAATGCCTCAGAAATTGATCTATATAGTATTCGACTGCTATAGTCGAATAGCCTTATTTTTTTCTCAGAAGTCAATTACCTTGTTAATCCTTACTAGAGTCGAATCACTTCTACTCCTTCAGTCGAATTGTATGTTCTTATGAATTCGACTTCACTATTAATTCTGTACTTAATACTTTTCTGATATGTTTAGGCTTAACACCTACTATAAAGCTTATCTCCTAATCTTTTCACATCCTTTTTAATGGATCTTTTATATCTTATTAATCCATCAGAAATATCATTATTTTTTATTATTTTCTGTTACAAGACAAGTCATATGAAACTTAAATATCATCTAAATCCTATGCAAACTATTTCTGAAATATTTTTGATCTGAGCCTCATGGTCTTCACATCTTTGCTCCGGATTTTCATGGATACAATAGACACAGTGCATTTATGTATTCACAGGCGCATAGCATCTGACATGTCTCACCTACCTCTGACAAGACCCATGCCTTACCTTTCTAACATATCTGCCTGCCTACTTCTTTTATCTGAAAGCTTGTGCATACGAAGTTTCCATACTCTTTTCTGTACTTATCTGACTTACCTACCTCAAAGGTATGGAGTTCTTCTTTCTTTTTGTCTTGTCTTTATTACAGGCATTTATTGGAGCACGTTTTTGAGATGCTCCTTTCACAGTCCTCTCTGAAAGGAAAAGAGCTGTGAAAACTGCACCTCTTCTGAACCTTGAAGAAGCATAACTGCAGAACCTCTGGATAATAATCTCATCAAAAGGCAAAGGAAACTAGAGCTCTCTCTAAACGGTCAGATTGCAAACGGCTACAAACTCCAACGGATATCTTCTAAAGCGGCCATATTCTGAAGTGTTAAAAGGAGCTCAAGTTTGAAAGAAGACATACATGCTTTTGCATATCCTGTGAGCTTTATTCGAACTCTTCAAGCCTTTCCTGCAAGTAAAAAGTCTGAGAGCTTTTTCTCTCAGAATACATTCTCTGAAGCTCTCCTAGAAGTCTTAAATAGGGTGGCAACTGTTATGCTTATTTCTTCATGCTTTCAGATAGGATTCAAGTCTCATTCTGATCTATTAATCCTTCTGAAGTCTGTATGTGTTTGTGCTTAGATCTGAGGCAAACACACAAGTGTTCTTTATTATTCTTGTGTAATTTCTGAAGAATTCTGGTTCTGCATTGCCCCTCCTGTGAAGGGAGGCCTTGTGAAAGGCAGTTGTTGTACCTCTGTTTAGAGAAAACTTGCTTGAAGCAATGGTTTGTAATTCCTCTCAAGGGTGAGAGAAGGCCATTTATTGGCAGATAGTGGAAATCTCAAGTGGTTGGCTTGAGGACTGGATGTAGGACTTCCTAATGGAAGGGCCGAACCAGGATAAATCCTTGTGCATTCCTTGTGTGATTGTTTTTCCACCTTGTTTACACTTGAATCACACACATCACACTAAGTTCTAACAATTTATTTAGTGGTTGTGCAATTTCAAAAGAAAATTTTAAAAGGAAAAGTCCTATTCACCCCCCCCCCAGACATTCTTAGTGCCATTTCGATCCAACACAAGGTTCTGGATGGATAACTTCAAGCAGTAGTTGTCGACAACCAGTTTGCATTTATCGACAACCATTGATGACCATCAGACAACAAAATTCTGGAAAAACCAAAGAAAGCAGTAGTTGTTGACAACCTCTTTCCATCTGTTGACAACCAGTGATGACCGACAGCCAATGTGAATTTGTCGACAGCCGACTTTGGAAGTACTTACACAGTTAACTATGTAACTGTGTAAGTATGTAATTACCTACTTGTTTTCTATGTAAGTCTGTAAGTACATATTTTTTTAACTGTGTAACAACTTATGAAGCAGTTACATAGTTAACTGTGTAACAACTTATGAAGTAGTTACACAGTTAACTAGTATGTAATTACATACTTTCTTTCTACGTAAGTCTGTAAGTACTGTATTAGTAACTGTGTAACAACTTTTGAAGTACTTACACAGTTAACTGTGTAACTGCGTAAGTATGTAATTACCTAATTTTTTTCTACGTAAATCTGTAAGTACTTCTTTCTGTAACTATGTAACAACTTTTGAAGGTAGTTACACAGGTAACTGTTTTACTGCGTAAGTATGTAATTACTTTCTTTCTACGTAAGTCTATAAGTACTATATTAGTAACTGTATAACAACTTTCGAAGTAGTTACACACTTAACTATGCAACTGTGTAAGTATGTAATTACCTACTTCTTTTGTATGTAAGTCTGTAAGTACTTCTTTTTGTACTTTTAAATTTCAATCATTATTGTACACTTGAACATTTACTTACAGTATACAGACATCATTACATTAGGCTACATTGTTATGCAGCAGCATTGTAAACTTTAATAACTATGTAAGTGTTATAGAAATATAGTGGGAAGTACAAAAGTATGTACATATGTTTTCTCATGTATTGCATTTACAAAATTATCTGTTTTGCTCATTTACACAGAGTGTTGATCAGCAAACTGTCTCACAAAAAGTGAGGAAATACTGTAAGAGAGGACACAAAAGAAGAAAATGGAGTGGGGTTTCGGTGGGAAACGGGTTCCTCTCTCT